>CM050168.1:180045970-180177865 GCA_027410445.1 Discoglossus pictus | reverse complement strand
AGCCTCTCTCTCTCTCCCCCTCCTCTCTCTCTCTCCCCTCCTCTATCTCTCTCTCTCCCTCCTCTCTCTCCCCCTCCTCTCTCTCTCTATCTCCCCCTCCTCTCTCTCTCTCTCTCTTTCCCCCTCTCTCTTCCCCCCCTCTCTCTCTCCCCCTCTCTATTTCTCTCCCTCTCTTTCTCTCCCCCTCCTGTCTCCCTCCTCCTATCTCTCTCACCCCCTCATCTCTCTCTCTCCCTCCTCTCTCTCCCCCCTCCTCTCTCTCTCTCTCTCTCTCTCTCTCCCCCTCCTCTCTCTCTCTTTCCCACTCTCTCTTTCTCTCTCTCTCTCTCTCTCTCTCTCTCTCTCTCTCTCTCTCACACACATGGGAAAGGGAAAGAGACACAGGGGTGAGAGAGGGGGGAAGGAGACACAGAGGAGGGAGAGCGGGGGAAAGAGACACAGCCAACCTGGAGGCTCTGGGGCTGGGAATGTGGCCTATAACAGGGCCTTGGGGCTGCAGGACCCCTGTGATGAGTCCCTGGGGTGGATGAGAATTGGTGGGAATAGAGAGGGTGAGAGAGAGTAAGAGGGAGAAATAAGGAGGGAACGAGAGAGACCTGTGTGGCTGTGGGAGCTGCCAATCAGCACTTGACAGCTCCCACCGTAGTCCTAAGCAGCTTGTGGGTGTTCAGAGTGAACGTCCATAACTATATTATGCAGCTGCTTGAATCTGATTGGTTGTTGCTGCAGCTGACAGACAGGCAAATTGATACATATCCTAGCTCAGTGAATGTAGGTTCACCTAGGCTGAGCGGTCCAGCATCACAACACTCTATATGAACTATAGCAGCAGTGCATCATTGGGGAAGGCACACAAAGGGTTAATTTAAAGTGATAGATGCATATTTTTAACAAAATCATATGGAAAAAAACATGAATGCTGATATTCATATAAAATTAAATGTTATTCTTTATATAAACTTAAATAACAATATTAAAGTGATTGATAATTTTGGGGGGGCACTTGCCCTTTTGCCCCTATGCACCAGCTGCCTCTGCATTTGACATCAGGTTTAGAATCATGATACACATGATAATGTTTTGCCACCATTTTCCTTTCTCTGTACCCTGTTTGCCATGTCTAATGTTACTATGTTCACCCAAGCAGCATCTGATTTCTTGACCAGTTATTCCTATGTACTTGAGCCCGCAAGGACACTCCATTCAATATACAACACCACTTCTCCATTCTTTGCTAATACGAGTCTTGCCTGTCTTGTCACAGATCTGTTCTTTTTGTAATCATATATTGACAGAATCTACAACGGCCAAATTTGTATGTACCTGGAGGGAGGATGTCTTTTTATTACATCTGGAAAAGTGACTTCATCCAACACTACCTATAATGGTTTGGGATCTCCACCAGCTTGTATTGATACTTGATCCAATACAAGAATCATGTTGGTAATCAAATCTCAATATGTAAGCTTTCAGGACTTGAGTAATTACATGTCACTGTTGGTTAAACGTGCCAACAAACCGCATCTCATTTATTGACCTTATTTGGGCTTTGGGATTTATTAGTCACTCTCTTTCTGTGTATAGTGTACAATGATAGGCTTTTTTAATAACATTGTTAATATAACCTCTGGCTTTTAGTCTTACTTGTAATTAATTTTTAACGGTGCTTAGATCAGAACAGTTTCTGTAGAGGTTTGAGTGAACGTTACTGTTGTGGATTGTTAGCTCCAGAAAGTATACACATTGGGATAAGTTGTTATTGAGAATATTGATGAATTCAACAAATTCATCTCTAGTACCATCCCACATTTTGCATAGATTGTCAATATGCTGCAGCCACATTTCCACTTGATCAGTGTATTGGTTGTTAGTTTTACTGAATACCCATTCTCTCACCCACCATCCCAGATAGATATTGGTGTAGGTGGGGGTGCATAAATTGCCCAATGCAGTGCCTCTTTCTTGCAGAACAAATTTGTCATCAAACACAAAGTAGTCTACTATGCATTTGAGTAGTTGGTGGCAATGTTATTTTTCCTATAATTCTCCTTATCTGACAAATTATTTTTATTTTTCATGTGTGAGCCACCTCTAGTCTGAATTAAGCTCACAACCTCCATTTCATTGTCAGATTCTCAAACAAATATGCTATGTTTCTATATGACCAACAATAGGTTAAAAATAGCAATATACCGAATAGAGAAAAATCCCCTTTATGCTTTATCACAGACAGGTTGCAGCTCCACCCCCACACAGTTTCATGAAAGTGTTTAGTTTGGTCATGCTAATCAGCACATGATGTATGACGTCCATATCTGACCAACTTGCAGAGCTGTGAAATGGAACAATGTTTGCTCAAATACTGCAAAGGTATGTTTCTTTAGCAGCATAACAAGGGCGTTGTTGTTGTTTAGTCATTCAGTCGTGTCCGACTCTCTGTGACCTTATGGTCCACAGCACACCAGGCACATCTGTCAGCCACTGCATCTCTCATCTCCATCAATATCATGTTAATTGCTTCAATTACCTTATCTAGCCATCTCTGCCTCCATCTCCCCCTACTTCTTGTGCCTTCAATCTTTCCCAGCATCAGCATCTTCTCTAGGGAATCCTGTCTTCTCATGAATTTGCCACAATATTAGAGCTTCAGCCTCATGATCATACCTTCCAGTGAACAATTTGTCTTGATTTCCTGAAGTACTGATTTATTAGATCTTACATAGTTACATAGTATTTGAGGTTGAATAAAGACTTTTAGTCCATCAAGTTCAATATTTTTAGATCTCTTCTGTCCTTATAATATGTGGACTATTTGTTAATTGATCCAGAGGAAGGTAAACAGAAAAAAAAAACATTGAAACTTTGCCAATTGTCTCATAAGGGAAACAAAGTAAAATTCCTTCCTGACCCCAGATACTGGCAATCAAATATCTTTCTGGATCAATATTCCTTCGCTAATTATCTAGAATAACCCTGAATGCCCTTTATTAAAAAATATTTCTAAGCCCTTTTTTAAGTTAACTATCAAATACGCTGTCACCAAATCCTTTGGTAGAGAATTCCACAGATTAACCACCCTTACTGTAAATAATCCTTTTCTTTATTTAAGGGGAAATCTTTTGTCTTCTCACCTCAAATGATGTCCTCTTGTCAGCTGAAAACTCAACTCAACACAAAAAGTTCACTTGACAAAGCCTTATATTGACCCTGAATGTAATCATATCCCCTTTTAGGCAACTTTTTACTAGAGAACATAAGTTTAGTTTGGTTAGTCTTACTTCATAACTTATCCCCTCCATTCCTCTTATTAGTTTTGTTGCCCTTCTCTGTACCTTTTTCCGGCTCTAATATGTCCTTTTTATGAAATGGTGGCCACATTTATACTCCATATTCCAAATGAGGGCGTACTAGGGATTTGTATAGTGGCAGAATTATATTTGCTTCCCTGGCTTCTATACCTTAATACATGCTAATATTTTATTTGCCTTTGCAGCTGCTGCTTGGCATTGAGCATGGTGACCTAGGTGGTTGTCCACAAGTACTCACAAATCCCTTACTATATCTGATACCCCTAGATTTGCTCCATTAAGATTATAAATTGGATGGCTATTTTTCCTCCCCAAATGTATAATTTTACATTTATTTGTATTAAATCTCATCTGTCATAAATCTCATCTGCCATCTAAAATCATTCTTTAGGACACTCCATTTTCCACTTACTTTGTCATTGGTACCAATATGTACCAAGACCGCCGGTTCATTTCCAGCCCCTCTCAATATTTTATCTACCCAATACACAACATACCGAACCCGAGCACCCAGGAGACAGCAAACTGTTCGCTTGCTGGGATCATGGTGACAATTCACCCTGTCTACCTTCCTGATAATAGAGTCCCCAACTACCAAAACCTGCCTGCTGCTCTGCCTATGCTGTTAGAGGGAACAGCTCTATCTGGCATTGCCATTCCTGAATGGACACCCCCAACAGTTTCACTCAATCTGGCAAATCTGTTGGTGTTTGCCAACTCAGAAATGACCTGCCCTCTCCTCCTGTTCCCCCTGCTTCCTCCTGTAACTGTATCCGAGCTAGCTCCCTGGACATCCTCACTATCGGAATATTACTTTTATTCTGAAAATCAAAAATGAATTTGAAAATATAAACACAATTAAGATGCAGTGCTGCATTTCCTCTCTAGAGGGAAACCTTGCATATAAATTCATTTAGCTCAGCACTATGCAAGAAAAAGTACTATTAACCAGCAGCCACATAAAATTTGAGCACCATAAGTGCAGCGTGAGACTCACAACGGCTGCGGGCTGGAAATTTGGCCATGTTACTGTGCTATTAAATTAGAACGGGCTGCGAGTTATGAGCTTGAAACCATTGGTCGGCCGTCGGATTTGCGGCATTGTAGGTGATCAATTAGTAGTTACGGGTTTAAATGGAGCCAATGGAAAAAGAGATCGTCATATTGCGTCACAGAAAAATGGAGGTTGGATTTCAAAGACTTACGGGGTTCAATTACGATTTACGATCAGACCCACATTCCAGATGTAATGCAATAATAATAAAGCTGCAAATATGATATTCTATTCCATCATATGTATTAACATATTGATTGCCGGGATTGATATAACACAAAATGTAGACATGAGATCAAGTATTTTCTTGCACCGATTTGCGGGCTTGAGAATGTAGTGCTATTAATTCTAAGACCTAACATCACAGTCCTTTTCAATAAATGTGCAGTAGTGTGGTGATATTTGCATTTAAACATTTAAAGTGTTACAGATTGCACTTTAATCCCCTTGCGAGTCCTCTCATGAACTCGTTGGGCTACATTTGCGTTTTACGGGCTTGCTTGCGAGTGACTTCTTTGCAATTTAAAAGCATGACTGGAATTGTAGTGGTTACAGGCTTGATAGATCAAAGGATTTAGGGCCGTGAAGTTCAACGTTCCTCATCTGTAGGCTTTTTTCGCATCAAACCCGCAGATCAGCAGCGGCCTGCTTTACTGGGCTAATTTAACCTCCCTGGCGGTCTGGCCGTGTCAGTGCCCCAAAGTGTTAAAGCCGTGTTCTGCCCCCATGTGTCGCATAAGCACGCAGGAAAGGGAACCCGGAAGATGAATGCGTGTGATACCGAGTGTGGCTCGGGGTTGCCACTTTAGGTACTGAACATTAACCCCGAGCCACACTCGGAATTAACGATAAGACCGTAGTACAGAATGGCAGTACAGAATAAGTGTTAATTTTTGTATGTTTATATATATATATATATATATATATATACTGTATATATATATTTTATATATATATACATATATATATATATATCTTACTGCAAAAGAGGGAAGCAAGAGACCATAATTTGAAGTTATAAAAAGGAAGATTTACAGAAAGGTTAGTAGATAAGTGAAAAAGTGTTCGAGTTTAAGTGGAAGGTAAAGAAAAGTAAGCATGCATTCGATAAGCATAAAGCTGTCCTGAGGTAGATAGAAATGGTGGACTAGATGGGCCTTGTGGTTATCATTTGCCATCAAATAGTACTAATGATATATTCCCTTGTGTATTTACATGTCTGCTTTTACAGGATTGCGACTACCTGTGTCATGCTGTATGCTGTAAACATCAACTCTACGTAAGACCCAGCCATCTAGTTCATTAGACAGTTGTAATATAGTGCAAGGTGTATAGAAAGTACAGAAGTCAGAGGAGGTAATTTACAAAACACAGATCTGTAGTTCATATGGGATGATTTACACAGTGTGATGACTTCTTGTACAGAGTTGATGCTTACAGTGGAGATCTCTAGTAAAGTGATGGGACACACCTTATAGTACAGAGGAGGGAATTCACACAATGTAAATCTGTAGTTCATATGGGATGATTTACACAGTGTGATGACTTCTTGTACAGAGTTGATGCTTACAGTGGAGATCTCTAGTAAAGTGATGGGACACACCTTATAGTACAGAGGAGGGAATTCACACAATGTAAATATGTAGTTCATATGGGATGATTTACACAGTGTGATGACTTATTGTACAGAGGAGGTGATCCTTACAGTGTAGATCTCTAGTATGGTTGTGGGACACACCTTATAGTACAGAGGAGGGAATAAACCCAATGTAGATCTGTAGTTCATATGGAATTTTTACACAATGTGCAGACTTCTTTTACAGAGGAGGTGATCCTTACAGTGTAGATCCCTAGTACATTGGTGGAACATACGTTATAGTATAGAGGAGGTAATAAACTACTTTCGTAACCAAAAGGCTTTGAGCAATAGCGATTTAAGCTTGAAAATAATGTTATGGGTTTAACCACCGTCAAGCCCGCAAATGAGAGACAGGGGAGGCCACAGAGAGACAGGGGAGGAAGAGGAGGGGGAGGACGCACAGTGGAGAGAGAAAGATGAGGGAAGGGTGGGAGAAACACAGGGGAGGTAGATAAGGAAAATAAAACACAGGGCAGGGAGAGGGGGGGCAAACAGACATGGGAGGGAGAGGGGGGAAAGAGACACTGGGGGGGAGTGGGGACAAAGAAATTCAGGGGAGGGAGAGAGGGGGAAAGAGACACAGGTGAGGGAGTGGTGGAAGAGACACGGGGGGAGAATTTTTTTTATATTATCTCGTCATTTGTGACGGAACGCCTGCAATGGGTGCCAAGAACGCTCATTCCGAGGCTTGCAATGGGTGCTGAAGGCGCTTATTGCAAGGCTCGCAGAGAGGAGAGAGAAGGAGAGAGAATAGGGAGGGAGAGGACACAGAAGAAGGAAAGGAGATAGAGAGAAGCAGTGCACGGCTTTGCTGCACATGGCGAAGCTTACCATATATAATCAACATAAAGAGTTAATACACATGCAAATATCCAGTTAGTGATATTGTGGAGTATCAACATTACCTTGAGGGCCTGCTAACAATATGACAGGTGATACTGAAGTGGGTTGCCATTTCTTTCTCTAGTGGACTGTGATTTGTCTGACCTCTCTGCTATGATGTGCCCACCTACAGTGGCCCTACATGGTATAGCTCACAGCTTCATTCAGGTACACAAGCCCCTTCACCACCACCACTACCAATCCACAAGGGGACCAGGGGAACATATAGCACAGTAATGTAACTGGATGAATAGCAAAATATAATGGGAGGTCACCAAATGGGAATGGGTATACATCTTGGCACATGGCCACCAGCAATGGCGTGGCACTTTCCAGGATGGGCGTAGCCGAGATTACCACTGCTGCAGGTGAGTTGGCTGTTGATCCCCGTGCCTCTGCACAGCCTCCATGTGCTTTTGCGGCTCTTTCTGATGTGTTAGAGTAGATTAGTGTGGTGTATGTTCCCCTGGTCCCCTTCTGGATTGCTAAGCGGTGGTGGTGGTGAAGGGGCTTGTGTACCTGAATGAAGCTGTGAGCTATACAATGTAGGGCCAGTGTAGGTGGGCAGGTGATAGCAGAAAGGTCAGACAAATCACAGTCCACTAGAGGAGGAACTGGCAATCCACTCCAGTATCTTTGGCATGCAAACCTTGTGGAACAGCACAGGCAGTGACCTAGCTAAATTTGCTGCAGTCCATAGGGTTACAGAGTGTCGGACACGATTGAAGGACTGAACAACAAATATTAAAATGTTCCCCTGGTACTTGTGATGTGGTGGTGCAATTTGGCCACTATTTGTTTTTCCCAATGTAGATGTGATGAGCGAGATGTATATGCAATCATATATCTATATTCCAGGGTCTACATTAGAGCCTCTGTGAGTGAGGAAGGGTTAATATGGCATCAGTTTAATTTGTTTGTACTGTAATTTAATCAGGTAGTGTGTCTTTAATTGCTTTCTGCATGTTGCAGCATGGCTCATATTGGCATATGCATGACCATTCCAACATATGATAAAACAACATCATTTTTAAAGGAATATTTAATCTGGTAGTATGTGTTTAATTGCTTTATGCATGTTGCAGCATGGCTTTTCATATTGGCATCTGCATGATCATTCCAACATATGATGAAATAAAAAAAATGAAATGCCTATTTTCTTTATTGTGGGATTATTGTGCAAGTAATTGTAATGCATTTCCATGCTTTCTCCATATTTTTAAGTCCACTGGTGTGTTTATATTGTCTTTTACAATGTTGAGAAATTGTCTGTAAACCTTTTGTGGGTCCTATTTGGAGCCTGTAATGTTTTTGCCTTCATTTGCGGTTTAGGGGTTTGAAAGGCAGGGTGTCTTTGGAAAATTTTTGCAATTTTATAGTGTGATTGGAACATAACAGTTACGGGATTGACAGAACAAATGATTTGCAGCATCCTGTAGTGTTTTTTCACAATTAACCCGCAAGTCGTTAGCGTGTTGCTTTACGGGGACAAATTAATAGCCGTAAGTCTTGCGGGCTATGGTTTTATATGTTCAGGGAATTTAATTGGCTGTTAAACGACCACCAAATCTGAGATAAACATTAGTGAGCAGAAGATTGAACAGCACCACAGAGAAAATGGCACCAAACCTTGCAATAAAAGAAATAAAAATTTTTTGCTGCAAACTATGTCAACATATCTGCAAATAGGACACAGCCACACACAGCAAGAGCTATAACATCAGAGGGTTACATTCCTGTACATCCTCCAATGTAGTGTACATAATACATAATTCCTCTTTCTCCTGTCCATTTTTTTAATTCTATGCATATTTTTACCAGTATTGTTTTTCAAATTGATAAAGAGAGGATCATCTCTTGAAAGCTCATTGCTATATTATGAAAAAGATTGTCCAATAAAGAAAGGTATCACTATACCACAATACTCTGATTATTCATCTAGATTACTGGACACTTATGGCTACGCCCATGCTGATGACAGCACTTTTAACAGCAATTATTGTCCTTCGCTCTTTTAATTTATATTATCCTATGGTTTACTTGAGGGGTCAGCTATATATTGTAGAGCAACCTCTGTGTATGGTAAGTTAGGGTTAAGTTATTGTTCAAAGGACTGGATGATCTAAATCATAGTGTGGTATTTCACTACAGACAGTTACATTTCCATTTATCTACACATTGTATTTCAGATGATAAGGCATTGTTGTTTGCATAATTTGCAAATAATTTACTGTGACAACAACTGAAACAAGTTAATTATATGTTTAATATTATTTGGTAGAAAAGGGCAATGCTTTAGCTCAAAGTAAAGAGCATTGGACGTCTTGGTGTAGATTATTTCGTTGATTTCTCCCCAATCAGGCAGAGATGCCCTTTGGGTTCGTTTGCGGCCGGCAGGAGCAGTGTGTAATCTAACCAGCAACATTGATCCAGGTCAGGTATTAAGAGCTAAAATGGATTAAACAAAAGGCATTCCCCTTGTTACAAGAAGCGAAAAAAGTTCAAAGATGGGATTTGTTCCTGTTATGACAAAGGAAGTGGATTTATAGAGAGCCTCAAGGCATATCCCTCTGTGACTTTCAATTTGTTCATCTAACAATAAAGAGTTTGGGCTGCAGAATCTGCCCCTGGCTGAGAATATGAGGTTAACGGGATATTGTTGGAAATGTTTGTCTTTTTAAAATATACAAAAGCAGATTCTGCATTGTATGATCACACCACAAATCATATAACTGATATATAATGCACATTTAGCTATCTACTGGAACTATGACGTAAGGAAGAGTACAATAGAATAAGGCATGAATGCAATAGAGTACTGTAGGTGCTGTGTGAGAAAAGTCTTATCACTATAATAGTTGTCAGTTTCCGGGAACGCTTATGATGTTGGTCATACTTTGCGAGCCTCACAAAGCGAGGAAAGCCGTATGCAGCCCATGGGGCCGCAATTGCAAACCTAGCGAGGCGAGCCATCATCCACGTGGGACTTAGACTGCAATGAGCGCTGAATGGGCTCATTGCACTGCTTGCCTCGCAAAGCGAGACGAGCAGTTGAGGCACGCAGGACTTAGGGGGCGAGCAGTTTCACGCAACTTGCACTGCTTGCCTCGCAAAGCGAGACGAGCAGTTGAGGCACGCAGGACTTAGGGGGCGAGCAGTTTCACGCAACTTCTAAAAACATGAAAAGAAAAAAAAAATTACAAAAATAATAACACACACACAGCACAGGGGAAAAGTCAGGAAGCCTGGGAGTGATTGCAAGCAAATCTGAGCCATATTTGGGTTTTTTCCTCAATACAAAATCGGCTAAGCGAGTAAAAAAATGACTGATGAAAAACGTAAAAATTCTGAAACTGGATGAAAACGAGGCTGAGCAAAGCCAGGCATGCGGGACTTATAGAATACACGACGGCAAAGACAGTAACACATACACCAACAAAGCCAGGCACGCAGGTCTTTAAAAATAAAACCGTCAGCAAGAGTGTAACATGCAAGACACATACACAGGGAAGGGACAGGGGGAGATGGTGGAAAGACACACATGACATTCCCAAGCACAAAACTTGCAGGTTAACGAAGCCTGCAATGAGCCAGTAAGTGGTAGGAAAGAGTCTCAATTGTGGGGCTAAATGGTGCTGTTGGGGGGAATGAATGATGCTACTGGGGGGTTGTGGGCTGAAAGGTGCTGCTGGTTGGTTGCAGGGTTCCTCTGCACTACAGAAGTGGAACAAGAAAACTGAGTTTAAATTTAAATACATACTGCACAATGTATTTAGTATTTGGCACTAGACTCTTCCTTGGTACTCGTTGCACTTGCTAAAACACATTACTCCTTATGGGAGTTTGTTACGTACCCGTCACTTTCACCATTCGTTGCGCCTTCCCGAACCAATTAACAAGTTCCAAGGGTCCACTATATTTGTTAAAATATTGAGTATGGATGTAGATTGGATGTCTGTTACAGTAATATATACTGCATAATATATTTCTTTTATAATTGATTGTATTAGACTGGATACATGCATATTTCAGTAATACATGTAATCTATGTATCAGATTTGTCACTTGTTCATTACAATCACATATTATAATTGTCAAACTGCGAGAAGTCGTCACGCTTTGCGTGGTGCGTACTACTTAGGTGAGGAGCACCAAAGGCGGTCATCGCCTGCGAGACGTTAACTTGCACCGCTTAGGTGATGAGCGTCAAAGGCGCTCAACACCTGCGAGCCAATTAACCATGCAGGACTTTCCAAAAAATGCTCTCCCCTGTGTCTCTTCCCCTACTGCTCTCCTTACCCTGTGTCACTCTTCCCCTCCTCCTTACCCTGTTTCTCTCTACCCCTCCTCCTCTTCTTACCCGAGGTCAAAAAACAATGCAGTAACTGTGCAAACCCAAAAACACACACAAAAACACATTAATAAAAAAAATACACTCACGGGGGGACAGCAAGGAAGTGAGGTTGCATGTGAATTTAACCACAATTTCCTCAGTTCTGGTACTCGAAAAGAGAGAAAAAAAAAATGGCGGCCAAAAAAATGCAAACGAGGCTCCACGACCCCGGACCGTGCAAAACACTGCCAGCCGCGTACAACTTTGCAAACCACCCACATTAAAAGAACCGAGATAAGCTCGGGAGCCCACATTAACCCCTTGCTGCGGAGGTCCGATTGGATCCCTGGAGTGTGCCCACATTAAGCTCATGCTTGTCCCGACATTAACCCTTGCAGTGGGGATCACGATCGTGACCCCCACTGCATTTTAAAGGTCTACATTTTCTGCCGCGGGTCCTTAAAGAGCCTGAGGCACACAAACAGTTAATCCCGGCAGTGGGGGTACTGTAAATACCCCCACGGCACATAAAATTAACCCCCCAAAGCTGGGGGTCCCCAGAGTGTCCCCACATTAACCCTCAAGTGGGGGTCCCCGATCACACGCGATCAGGGACCCCGCTGCAAACAAAATTTGAATTTTCTGCCTTGTGGGTCCTTAAAGGACCCGTGCTAAATAAAAATTAACCCTATCACTCCTAAATAACCCTGCCACTTATTGGGGATCAATACAGACCCCCATAATCCCTTAATTAACCATGTCACTCATAGGGGTCAATACAGACCCCCCTAATCCATTAATTAACACTGTCACTCATAGGGGTCAATACAGACCCCCCATAATTCCTTAATCAGCACTGTCACTCAGAGGGTTTAATACAGACCCCCATAATTTATTAATTAACCCTGTCATCTATGGGGGTCAATACAGACCCCCATAAGCCCATAATTAACCCTGTCACTTAAGGGGGTCAATACAGACCTCCATAATCCCTTAATTAACCCTGTCACTCATGGGGGTCAATACAGACCCCCATAATCCCTTAATTAACCCTGTCACCTATGTGGGTCAATACAGACCCCCCAAAGCCATTAATTAACCCCATCAGTCCAATAGGGGTCTATATAGACCACTATAGAACACTAATTAACCCATGTAATAACACTATAAGTGCCATGTGGCTCATCCAGGACTACCTGGTTCACCCTAACTATACCCCATTAACCCAACCCTGGGCCTATTTCATCATAACAGTACACATTTAACCCTAATAGTACCTATCTAACCATAGCTGTGCCTATTTAACCCTAATTGGGCCTATTTAACCCCATTTAAGCCTATTTAACCTTGTCTCTTATGAGGGTCTATACAGACCCTCATAAGCCACTATTTCACCCCATCAGTCCCATAAGGGTTTATAAAGACCCTCATGGGGCAGTTACAACCCTAACATTTACCACATAAGTGCCATGAGGGTCCTCCATGTATGTTAGATAGAGGGTATGCATTTTAGATAGGGGGTATTGCATTTTAGATAGGGGGTATGCATATTTCAGATAGGGTGTGTGTATTTTAGATAGAGAGGGGTGTCTGTATTTTAGATAGAAAGGTATGTATGTATTTTATATAGAGAGCATATTGTATTTACATAGAGGGCATTGTATTTTATTTCTATTGTATTGTATGGGAATGTGATGTATATATTTTGTATGTATTTCCTTTTCAGGTGTGTAATTTTATTTATTTTTCTGTAGTGGGGGGGTTGTAATGTAGCTTTTTTTATTTTCTGTAATGTAGATTTTTTATTTTTTGTGACTTAGGATCTATTATTTTCTGTAATTAGTGGAGTGGGGGGGTTAATAAGGGGTAGTGTAGTTAATAGGTTAGGGTAGAGGGGGGTTAGTTTAGATTTAAGGGTTTATTGGGGGGCATAGTGTAATGTAGTGTTTGTACTTAGTGTCATGAGGGTCCTGGAGGACCCTCATGGCACTTAAGCGGTTAATGTTACCCTTCTAACTGCACCATGAGGGTCTTTATATACCCTTATGGGACTCATAGGGTCAAATAGAGGCTTATGAGGGTCTGTATAGACCCCCATAAGAGACCGGGTTAAACAGGCTTACAGAGGGTTAAATAGGCCCAGTTAGGGTTTAATAGGTACTGTTAGAGTTAAATGTGTACTGTTAGGAGGAAATAGGCCAAGGGTTGGGTTAATGGGGTATAGTTAGAGGTAATAGTGTAGTGCTTACACTTTGTGTCATGAGGGTCCTGGATGACCCTCATGGCACTTATAGTGTTATTACATGGGTTCATTAGTGTCCTATAGAGGTCTATATAGTTGAGGCACCCAGTACACTCACATTGTGTCACAAAACAGCATTTCAACACTTTTTTATTGCCCAGTCATTTTTCACGGGCAAGTCGCTTGTAATATATAGTATATAATGCACTGTATTAAATTGTTTATACATCTGTAATCACATGTGTGTGATATATGCTATGTTGTGCACTGCATTAAATTGTACTGTATGTAGAAACAGAGACAATCATTTTACAGCTAAATAGCCCATCTAGTCTGTCCATTCTATCTTCTTAAAGTAGTAACTTAAATAAGCTTCATGATAGCCATATGCTTACCTTAGGCATGCTTAAGTTGTTTAAATTATTTTGAACTTACAACTTCCACTGGTAGGCTGTCCCACTTATCAAATACGGTTTCTATAACGTGGTACTCTCACTTTGACCCTACATTTTCCACATTCCAGCTTCAATTTGTGACCTCTTGTTTTTGTGTTTCTCTTTGTTTCTACAAGATATTTCTCTCCTGATGTTTATTAAATCATTTGATATATTTGAAGGATTATACCATATCACACCTCTCCTTTCTGTCCCCTAAGATATACATATTCAGATCATGAAGTACTTATAAGTTTAGCCTTTTAGACCATGAACTATTTTATCTACTGTCTTTTAAATTGTTTCTAATTTCTTATTTTTTTTAGAATCAGTCTTTAGGTGTTAAGGAATTAGTTTATTGTGTGGGGCAGTGTCAAATGCTTTATTTAAATATATATTTATAAGCTGTATGTATTGCCCCACCCAGGTCAATAACATTGGCTAGATACCGTATATACTCGAGTATAAGCCGACCCGAGTATAAGCCGAGGCACCTATTTTACCACAAAGTACTGGGGAAAATATGACTCGAGTATAAGCCGAGGGTGGGAAATATGCTGTCCCCTGTGTCCCTCTTGTGCCCTCTGTGTCCCCCTCTTGTGTGCCCTTTTCTTGTGTCCCCCCTCTCTCTCCCCTGTGTCTCTTCTCCCCTCTCCCTCCCCTGTGTCTCTTCCCCCTCTCCCTTCCCTGTG
Organism: Discoglossus pictus; assembly: GCA_027410445.1. NCBI lineage: Eukaryota > Metazoa > Chordata > Amphibia > Anura > Alytidae > Discoglossus > Discoglossus pictus. The sequence goes on along the minus strand of CM050168.1, from coordinate 180,163,281 downwards.
TCTCTTCCCCCCTCCCTTATCACCCTCCTCAACCCCCCTCCTCATTCTCAACCTCCCTCCTCAACCCCCCTCCTCATCCTCAACCTACCTCCTCATCCTCAACCCCCATCCTCATCCTAAACCCCCCATCCTCATCCTAAACCCCCCTTGTCATCCTCAACCCCCCCTCCTCATCCTAAACCCCTCTCCTCAACCTCAACCCCCCCTCCTCAACCTCAACCCCCCTCCTCAACCTCAACCCCCCTCCTCATCTTAAACCCCCCCTCCTCAACCCCCCCATCCTCATCCTAAATCCCCCTCCTCAACCTAAACCCCCCAACCTCAACTTAAACCCCCCCCCTCATCCTAAGCCCCCCTCCTCATCCTCAACCCCCCCATCCCCATCCTCATCCTCAATAGAGCCCTATTCAATCGGTCAAATCGCAATTTAATAAGGCTGATGATTTCTATGATCTTGTACGCCATTGTATTTATGTTATTCAATAATTCTTGGTTTCACAAGTGTATTCATTAGTTTTCATATTACTCATGCCAAACTTACTGCCCTTTAATTATTGGAGACTTTCCCACTACTCTTTTTGTAAAACAACTCTACATTGGCAAATTTCCAGTCGTCTGGAACTATTACATCACATGGCTTATTAAAAAGTTTAGTGACAATGCTACAAATATCATTCTAAGCTCCTTCAATAGTCTTGGATATACATTGTTTGAACCCACTGACTTGTTCACTTTTAACTTTGATAAGGCTAGCAAAACCTCATCTTCTCGAAATTGAACTGTATTAATTATGTTATCACTCATAACAGTGTCCCTCAATGGAAATTCACCCAATGTCAACAGAAACAACAGAGCAGAAGTATTCATTGAGACAGTTCTCTATGTCCTTGTCTTCCTCTGCTTAGCAATGATCTACTTTCTAAAGTCTAACTATTCCTCCTTTAGTTTTTTTCTTTTCACTTTATTTCTGTTTTGCATGGGCCTTGGTACACCTGATAACCTGTTTTGCCTGTCCCTGTTTGGTTTTATATAATTCCCTATGCTCCTGTGTGTCTGTTTGTATTTTCCATAAGCTGGCCTTTTTATTTACAAGTTGTTGCAACTTCTCTAGACACCAGATTGTTTTTCTTTTACTTTTCTGAACATACTTAACTCATTGGCTCATACTTAAAACATTGACAATGGGCTAAACTGTTCTGGGTAGATGCTAAGTACTGCATCTGGTGGGCCCACAGATGACATGACACAGATTTTGGATGGAAATCAATGTCAAATATCATTCACTTCAAGTGCTTGAGGTTTCCTGATGTATTAAAGAAAATGTATTGAAGTTTGACGGAACAGGGACATACAGGCATAATAACACAATTGTCTAAGAGGTGCTGGCGTACTTTCCAGATATGCTCCTGATGGCATGAATGATCTTTGGAGTATATAAGCATATAATTGATACCTACTTGTTCACCATGTCTGAAAAACCTTATTAACCTTTTTTTTTTTTTTTTTTTTTTAAACAGCTTGAGAATTATATATGTTGGTCTAATTGGCATAACCCTACATTCATCATGACCAATATTAGGGTTGAGTGCTGTCACCTACTGGTCTCCTTCTCCAACACAAGTCCCTTGGAAATCCAGTCTAATAAACATATTTGCCTCAGATAGTTGAAACTGAGCCTTATTAAAAGTGTTTAGTACGTGGGCAGAGGAATACTGTCTGCAGACAAAAAAAATGTGAGAAGGGACACAACCTTTTCTTGTGTCTAATTATGCCTATCCAGTTTTTCTTGGCAAAGATACTGGAATGGGTTGCCACTTCCTTCCCCAGCGGATAGTGATTTGTCTGACCTCTCTGCTATGTTCTGCCCATCTTGGATAACCCTATGTGGTATAGCTCAAAGTGTCATTGAAGTACACAATCCCCTTCACCACAATAAGGTAGTAATCCAGAAGGGGGACAGTATTGTGTTAGTATTGTTAAAGAGCCACTTAATTCAGCACAATTTTGACCACATCACAGAAAAATGCATGCATTTTCACTGAGAAATTAAATAAAGTAAAATCTGTGTACAGCTCCATGTAGTGAGCAAAAGAGAGAAAAAAAAGTTGACCCCTAATAAAATCAATCTGTGCAGAGCATGGAATGCTGGAATCATCTAAACAGGTCAGTTATGGGTTAATTGGTCAGTGTAGTACTGTAGTTAGGGAAAACTGCTATCAATCACTGACATCACCTAATCATGCAATAGCCATAGGCAGGATAGACTTTGTATGCAAACAGACCTAAAACTTTAAATGTTTTAGCTTTTATTAGTGTAATTAAAGAAATGGATCACTTTAACATACAATCTTGTGCTCATTCACACCATGAAGAGCACTTACAGTGAGTTAAATGACTCTTTAATACTGTGGTTTTACTTTGTACTCTACCCTGTATAGCCCTACGGAATGTGTTGGCACATCACAAATAAAGGTTAACAAAAAAAAAAAAAAAAAACAATCTTATGGAGTCTGAGATATAAAAATACCCTTTGATCCCACAATATAATGAAAGACTCCCTGTCATCTTCTTTTGTAGTGTTTCAAGACATGCCTATTGTAGACCTGCATTTTGGGAGGACGAGAAGGTTGAGAGGGGAAATTGGAACTCGGAAGTAATGTGATAACCAGATAAGTATATTTTCATTGAAGAAAAGAAGCTTCCATTTCTTGCCCCTCTTAGACTTGTTCAAACTTTCTGCACATCAAAGAAGTGTTCGAGAATGCCAGCAAGGTGCCACTATGACTATAGCTGAGAATGCAGAAGCAGGAAGAATTCCTCCCAATACGACTCCATGAAGATTTGCATAGCTGGATGTGGTTGAAACCCATAATAACATTAGTTTTGCAAATATAATATGGAGGTGTCTGGCCAGTGAGGTAAATACACATCTGGAGGGGCCAAGACAGCAGGTTGTTTGATGAGAAGTATCTTAAATATTGTCGCACACATCCTAATGTGTTGTTTGAAAATAATTATATCTGTATCACAGACAGTAAATAATAGATGTACTTTCACTAACATTTTATTCATGTTCTGTTTTAATATGGCAAACTTACAAGTCATTTAATCTCTCAGCAAATTGAGCCGGTGGGGGTCCTCCACACAGAAGATTGGAACTTATTAATTCTAGACAGTCTTCATCGTGTACAATTAGTCACTGTTTGCAGCTGGAAATGTTTTATTAATTTTCCATAGCAGTTGATTTTCCACAGTTTTCTCAGTTTAAATTAAGCGGTATGAACTGCTGTTTTTTTTTTTTTTTTCAAATAAATGTCTTTCCCACAAAAATACTAGCTTCTGGTGATGGCAATTTCCCTACTTGATTAAAGAGCCAGCAGGCAATTAATAACTTAATGCATTTTAAAGTACTTTTTGGAAAAGTAATTTGAATAGTCAAACCTGTGTATTTAAAGTGATTGTTGCAGAAGATTTAAGGCACATTCCTGTAAATCACAGAACTTCAGAGACAGAAAAAAACATTAAATGAGAGGAGGCTGTGTTTGTTGGACTGTAGAGCGTTTATTCTCAGCAAATAAACTCTAACTTATCTGCTTCTTCTAAAGATGGCTGTAATGTGGAACAGTAGCCACAGTAATGTCTTCATTATAAGTTCTGTTCCATCACTCGAACAGGAGCAGGAAATTGCTGGTTATCTTTAATAGCATTGCTAGGGCAAGATGGTACTATCTGCATTACAAAGGAAGGTTCCTAATCAAGAGTGAAATGTGTTGAAGAGTGTAGCATTGTGTAGAAATGTTGAATGCCACAGAATTGTGCAGGTAGTTTACATTTTCTTCTTGTTGGATAGTTTTTGGACTAAATAAAAGAGGGATTCCGCAGCCAATTAAAGGAGAATGCAGCTATAGGTGGGATAATGAGCGGCGCAAGGAGTGTACAACAACCACAGGTGGGGCATGCAGTATGCAGCTACTAGTAGTGAGACAAGGAGCATTCAACTTACAATGGATGAGCAAGGAGCGTGAAACCAATCAAGGAGCCTACAATGGTGAGAGAAGGACCATATAGTAAACAATAGTGAGACAAGGAGTGTGCAATTACCAACAGTGAGACAAGCAGCATGCAACTACCACTGGGGAGAAAACGAACAGGCAACTGCCAATGCTGAGAGAAGGAGCAGGCAACTACCAATGCTGAGGCAGGAAGTGTGCAAATACTAATGGTGAGACAGGGAGTGTGCAACTACAAATAATGAGACAGGGAGTGTGTATCAATCAAAGGTGAGACAAACAAGCAAACAGACAATCATGAGACAATAAGTGTGTAGAAGCCAGTAGTGGGATAAGAGAGTGCAGCTGCAATTGGTGAGATCAGTAGTGTGCAGCAGCCAATGGTGGGAGAAAGAATGAGCAGCCAAAGAAAACCGGGTGTGACCAGTGGGACAAGGAGTGGAGCCAATGGGACATGGAATAAAGCCAATTGACTCCACTAATTCATAACAAGTGCATTAAATGAGAGGGAAATAAATGTGCGGCAAGGAGTGCCATAGACATGACAATGAGTATGTTTAAAGATATAGGGAGTGGGCAGTTAATGGCACAAAGTGGGTAGCTGACAGGATAAGGAATGGATAGCTGGGACAAATCATACATAGCTGACTGAATAAGATGTTGGGAGCAAATATGAAAAAGCATGGTCAGTAGGCAGGACATGGAGTTGGTAGCAAATTAGATAAAAATTGGGCAGCAGATGGAACACGGCATCAGCAGCTGATGTAACAAAACATGCAGTCAATAAGATAAGGTGTGGGGAACAGTTGTGACAAGTAATGAGGAGCAGTAGGGAAAAACACTTGGAACAAGATGTGAGGAACAGATTGAACAAGGTGTAGGGAATAGCTGGAACAAGGTGTGAGGAGCAATTTGGATTAGGTGTGAGGAGCAATTTGGATTAGGTGTGGGGAGCAGTTGTGGAGAGTAGTTGGGACAAGCTGTGGGGAGAAGTAGGGATAATGCATGGGGTGCAGTTAGAACAAGGTTGGAAGAGAGGTTGGAATAAGGTTGGAGAGCAGACTTAAACAAAGCATGGGCAGCTGACAGAACGGAGTGGGGAGCAGATAAGGTAAAGAGTGGGCAGCCACTCTAGAAATATGGGTGGCATTATTTACAAGGCAGGGGCAGCCAGCAAGACAGAAAATGGGTAGCTGACAAGACCAGGGATTGGAAGATAATGGGATCATGGATGGGTAGCAGATTTGATAAAGCACTGGTCAGATGAGACATGGCTTGGATAGCTGACATGCTCCAGGGTAAAGCATGGGCAGCTGACAAGTAAAGATGTGAATAGTGGGGGGGGGCAGAAGGGACATGGCTTCTGTAGAAGCCTTGAAAAGACATGGGCAGTTGACTGGACAAAGTGTGGGTACCAGACTTGTCAAGTCATGGGCAGCAAAGAGTATAAAGACTGGGTGAACAGCTGGCTGAACCAGATGAGTGAAGATGATTGGATAAAGTATGGGCAGCTAATGGTACAATGAATTGACAGATTATGGAACAAAGCATTAGGGAAATTGTATGGGCAGTTGATGAGAAAAAGGCTAAACAGTTGATTGGATATTGCATGGGCAGCCAATTGGTGTTTTTTTTTTTTTTTTTTAAAGCAGATTTAATGGCATCCCCTATCATCACCATAATTTGAACATTTCTTTCTTACTGTTTTTATAATTAACAAATTACTTCTGAGAGCCCTCACTCTTCTTTGAATGCAGTCTATACATTGTATACACTCTACTAAGCAGCCCAAAGGGTTACCTGGTGGTCCAGTGATTATGATTTGGTGCTTTCTTGTCAGGTAACCAAGAGGTCTCACCACCCTGAAGCCATGCAGTGTTGGGCCTAGTCAGTACTTGGATGGGAGACTACCTAGGAATACCAGGAGCTGTGTGCGGTGGCCCACTGGAGAAGGAACTTGCAACCCACTCCAGGATATCTGCCATGAATACCAAGTGGATCAGCATGGGGTGTTGCGGTCCATGAGGTCACGAAAAATTGAACACAACAGCAGCCTAGAGAGTACTTGTGTATTATAGAGGATCTCACTAGAAATATATATATATATATTGTGATCAGGATGGCCGCGTATAGCGCTGGTTTCTAAAATAAAGGGCTGACACCGACTTCAAATGCAGCAAATTGGTTTATTTGCAAAAAGGAAATTAACAGTTGAAGCAGTAGCTCTGCTTAAAATAACGAAACATAAATAACTTTGTCTCTGCGAGGTGGGAGACTGCCACCTTGTGGCCAGGACACAAATAAACAGTCTCTTATTATTAGAAGTCTTCACTCGGTAGACCGTCGTCTTTAAACTTCATACCATAGGGTGGGGTTCTGGCCCGCCCTACTCTCCAGATACCCCAACCTCCAGGGACCCTTAGCACCCTCTTCTGGTGAAGGCCACAAATCTGTTTAACGACACAGACTTCTCCCTGGGGTTATCAGACTCTGCAATGGTACCTTTACATCCAGGATTTCCACAATTAGCATGCAGGGCTGGCTTTGCTCCAACAGCAGCTTTACCTTGATATCTGTGTGAGCGAACTTTCACACAAGCTTCTCTTATAGCAGTCCATCCAGCTGACAATGTTCTCTTGTAAGCTGCAACTCCCAGAATCCTCACTAGCATAGACCTTGTCTCTTTTAGGCTACTCTGCCTGGGAATCCTCCTTGGTCTGTCATTCACTTACTTGGTGCTTTCCTTGTATTTTCACCTCTGGCGTCTATAGTCGCTCTTTCAGCTCAATTCGTACTGTGACTGCAATCAGCACACTCTTCTCACTGTTGTCCAGTACTTGCAGCCCCAGTAAATCAGGCTTCACACAGCCCACTGTATTTCCACACCGGAACAGTCTTCACTCTCTGTGGCTTGCTCCTGCCAGCAGCCCACAATCTGCACAGAGCCTAGCCGGCCACACCTCCCTCTCTAGGTCTGCTTTCAGGCTTTTAAAGGGCAGTTGCTCCAATTAGGAGTTCTTCAGAAGTTTTTAACTCCTTCACTTCTGACACGAACTCCATACTCCACTTGCTTGTCATACTTCAAAGGAGCAAACGATCACACACCCTCCCCCTCAGCTCAACAACATGGTGTTGGGCGACATGCCGAGAGGCCGGACATCCGGTAGGGTCGCTCCCCACTCAAGAACTCTTCACCCAGCCAACCATTCCTCCTCTGTGCCGTCCGCATTGAGGTAGAAGGCTGCGATAGTGGCCGCCTGTAGATCCATCTTCTCATTTCCTTCCTGGTCTGTTTGCCGCCTTCATGTGTGCCGCCTTTATCGGGAAGGAGTGAATCCCCCAACTTTGTAGAGCTGTCCTTGAACAGCCTTGTTATGGACTCTGTAGTCACATTTCTGGGTACAGATATAACAATATCCGTTGCACTCTCTTCGAGCCCGTCCTCATTTCCAATCTTCAACTCCCCGGAGATCTTCTACAGTCTCAGTGTTTCCCTCGTCATCCTCAACTTCACAGCCATCTTCATTGTCCAACTTAAACAAAGCCTGGCGCTTCTGCCGCTCTTTAGTACGATGCTGTTTCATTGCTTCCTGCAGCTTTGCTTTAAGAAGTGGGAGCTTTTCAACTGGCATTCTCTGAATTATCTCATCAGTTGTTTCAGCAGACACAATGACAGATACCACATCTGCCTTTAGCTCCTCCTTTCCATCTGCCGTTGTCCCTTTGCGGACGATATTTAGGTTAACTTTCCTCTCAATCACAGGCTTGGCTTTATGCAGGGAGTGCTTCAGAAAACGCTCTTTCCAAGCTTCTAGTTCTTTATTTTGCTTTGGTTCATCCAATTTAACGAATGAGCCAACATCAGGGCACAAACAGGGTTTTAAGGGGAGATCCACTCTAAGAGCACAGAGCTTTTCCGGCTTGGAAAACTTTGCTTTATGTTGTTTTGGTACAGGATATTTAGATGTCTCCTCCATAGTCTGAGAATCCGGTAGAGGCACAGGGATTTCCTGCTGGATTCCACAAGTAGGATCTTCATCTTCACTTACAGACTTCGGAATGGACTCTGGCTTATCCACCTGGTCCTCCGAATCCACTGTGTGCCAAGCCCTGGGTGGCTCATCAGAACTCTTGGCTGGCTCACTTCCTCCAACTTTAGTTCCTTCTAATACCTCGCCCGTACAAGCCTGTGATGCTTGGGTGGAATTGTTTGCATTCCCTTTACATTCTTCTGCTGGAGCAGAGTCTCTTGTTTTGATTTCTTTTTTATCACTAATGTCCATCTTACGTTCAAAACTGTATGGCTGATACTTTGTGGATTTAATAAGCTGTATGTCATTCCCTTCGCAAGATGGCCTTGGCCGACGCTTGAAGAAATCATGAAGGCTTACTGCAGTCACTTCCTTTGTCAATGGAGTCCTTTGGGCAGCCCCTTCCTCTGCTGCCTCCTCCATCAAATATGTAAATTCTTCTTCTTTACCATCAGCAGGGATGATTTCAGGGAGTTTTTTGTCAAGTGATGGCACCTTTTCGGTTGTGCCAATAATTTCAAAGTCCTTAGTATTCATTTCAATAATACCTACTACATGTTGTACAGTTTCTGCTTTTTCAAGAGTACTCTCCAATAGCTGTAAAGCTGTGCTTTTTAACCATTCCTCAATCAAACTCTTGGACACATGCGTGCAAATGCTCAGCTCAACCATGTCTTCAGTGTCTCTCACCTGTGCATCGTCAGGATTTTCTATAACTGTTTCTACAGACAGCTTTGTACTTTCTACAACTGCTTGAAGGATGTGATCAACAGGCTTCTGTTGTTCTTCCACCCTCTTTGCACTGTCGCTTTCCACTGGCACAGGTGTAGCTTCATCTGTTGTTGCAGGTGACTCTTCGAATTGGGGAACCGCCAACATTTCAGTGGTCTCTTCAGCACACAAGATTTCTATTGCCTCTTCCAGAGCAGTTAATGCTCCTGAAGTTAACTCTACCTCATTGGTTAGAACATTCTCAGTTTCAAGTTTATTTTTGATTGTAGGCAACTGAAGTTCCTTTGCTTGCTCTGTTACTTCAAGACTGGTAACAGCTCTCTCCCCCCCTATCACAGTCACCGTGACAGCCTGAATTAGTTCTTCAGTGCATTTCTCAGGTACTGTTCCTTGCCTTTTTGATGAATACGTAACAGAGGCTTCCATAGATCGTTGAGCATCTAACTTTTCTTGCTTAGCCGCAACAAACTCAACCAGCGTTACTACGGCTGGTTCATCAGTGTCATCATCAAATCCTTCTGCCTGTGCAGCTGGTCCTGCTTCATTTAGTGGTGTGTGCTCCAGTTTTGATACAGGAACAGTCTTTTCTAAGGTTTTCACATCGGACACTGGCCTAGCAACACTTTCTAGTTGGTCTCCATTAGACGCCTCTTTGTCACTTTCCCCACTGTCTAACGTCAACAGTTGTATTCGCCGGGGCTTCTGTCGAAATTGAGAGATGTTCTCCTCTTTATCACTGTGCGGCCGCTCCCACACCACTGATTCGTTCAGCTTAGGCTTTGGGGAACATTTCCTCCGCTCCCAAATTGGCATCAACTTCTCATTCCTGTAGGACACTTGGTAGTCCTCGAACGTAGGCTTCCTCCGCCATTCAGGGATATACTCGGGCCTCATTTTAACGTTAGCTTGTCTTTGGAGCCTTAAAAAACACTGTTTCTCCTCCTCTAAGGCCATTCTATCTGCACCAGCAGGCTCTTTTGTTCTCTCAGCGACCTCTTTGGGGCTCTCAGCGACCTCTTTGGGACTCTCAGCGACCTCTTTGGCTGGATCGGCCGACTCTGCGGGCACTCTCTCCGACTCTGCGGGCACTCTCTCCGACTCTGCGGGCACTCTCTCCGACTCTGCGGGCTCTGGGGAGCCTTCTGCGGCGCCCTCTGCGGACTCTGGGGTGCCTTCTGCGGCCTCACTCGCGGCTCCTGCCGTCTCACTCGCGGCTCCTGCCGTCTCACTCGCGGCTCCTGCCGTCTCACTCGCGGCTCCTGCCGTCTCACTCATGGCACTGCAAATGGTGGCTTTTTCCACTCTCTCTTTCTCCTTGTTTACTACTAGGTCAGGTTTGGTTGGCCTTCCCTTAACAGGGAAACTGTATCTTATACTTGGCCCGACAAGTCTGTCTCTTGGGTAGCGATACGCTTGTCTGGCGAAAAAATTCCAGGGGTGCGCTCTCGGTACTTTCTTTACTCCTATACGGTCAAGGATCTCCTCTTTCAGGGTGCAATAATTGGTTGCCATTTCTTCAGGCAAAACCCCATACGCTTCCTGTGCTTCTCCACACAGATAGGGACCCAGGACTGTGGCCCAATGCTGTTTAGGCCAACCTTCCCTGGTAGCAATCTTCTCAAAATTCAGGAGGTAGGTTTCTACATCATCTTGTTCTCTGTAGAACTCAATCGCTGCAGCTGCACTTTCTGTGCTTCTAAAGACTCTCTCATTTGGACCCTGTCGACTTCCATTTGTCTCTGCCATTTCTCTGTGGCCTCTCTAAATCTTGCAGTAACCTCTCCAAAACCTTTATCTTCCTCTTTTGCGGCTTGGATGCTATGCTCTGCAATCCTTTCTCTCTTTTCTGACTGGCTCTGACCCAGCTTAGCAGCCAGCACTCTGTTCAACTCGGCTTGCTGTTTGTTCATCACCCGCTGGGCTTCTATAAAAGCTTTAAAGGCCTCCTCCATTTTTATGCTGTACGGTGGGCTGTCTTCTTCAACACAGACATTTTTAAATCCCACAAATGACACCAGTGTGATCAGGATGGCCGCTTATAGCGCTGGTTTCTAAAATAAAGGGCTGACACCGACTTCAAATGCAGCAAATTGGTTTATTTGCAAAAAGGAAATTAACAGTTGAAGCAGTAGCTCTGCTTAAAATAACGAAACATAAATAACTTTATCTCTGCGAGGTGGGAGACTGCCACCTTGTGGCCAGGATAGCAATAGTCCCTTTGACTTGTGATAGTGCCACGTTGTGGCCAGGACACAAATAAACAGTCTCTTATTATTAGAAGTCTTCACTCGGTAGACCGTCGTCTTTAAACTTCATACCATAGGGTGGGGTTCTGGCCCGCCCTACTCTCCAGATACCCCAACCTCCAGGGACCCTTAGCACCCTCTTCTGGTGAAGGCCACAAATCTGTTTAACGACACAGACTTCTCCCTGGGGTTATCAGACTCTGCAATGGTACCTTTACATCCAGGATTTCCACAATTAGCATGCAGGGCTGGCTTTGCTCCAACAGCAGCTTTACCTTGATATCTGTGTGAGCAAACTTTCACACACGCTTCTCTTATAGCAGTCCACCCAGCTGACAATGTTCTCTTGTAAGCTGCAACTCCCAGAATCCTCACTAGCATAGACCTTGTCTCTTTTAGGCTACTCTGCCTGGGAATGCTCCTTGGTCTGTCATTCACTTACTTGGTGCTTTCCTTGTATCTTCACCTCTGGCGTCTATAGTCGCTCTTTCAGCTCAATTCGTACTGTGACTGCAATCAGCACACTCTTCTCACTGTTGTCCAGTACTTGCAGCCCCAGTAAATCAGGCTTCACACAGCCCACTGTATTTCCACACCGGAACAGTCTTCACTCTCTGTGGCTTGCTCCTGCCAGCAGCCCACAATCTGCACAGAGCCTAGCCGGCCACACCTCCCTCTCTAGGTCTGCTTTCAGGCTTTTAAAGGGCAGTTGCTCCAATTAGGAGTTCTTCAGAAGTTTTTAACTCCTTCACTTCTGACACGAACTCCATACTCCACTTGCTTGTCATACTTCAAAGGAGCAAACAATCACAATATATATATATATATATATATATATATATATATATATATATTCTAGAGCAACTTAAATCTATCGTCTCTAAATGTTCCTTATTGTTTATCCAGATCCTGAGGTAGGAGGAGACGTTAAACACAGGAAATCTCTGTAACTATAGTGGGCATTTGACATCTATAGCTGCTAGTGCATTCATTAGATTCAATGCAATGCCCCAAATAACAGAATTAGGTGTTAAATGAAAATGGATCCCTACAGTTTAACATTTAGGTATAAAAATTAAACCATAGAAAAGCTATATTTATTTGTTTACTCTCTTAAACTACCACTGTACAATGACAAAAAAATATATATATTTGAAACTTCAAGTCTAAGTGCATAATTAATCAGGAAACATGTCACAACGCTAGTTTTAATTATAAAAAATACAGTTTGATGCCTCTGCAGAACCTTGGAGGGATCTATCCTACACTGATGGAATTTGTGTGTGTGAGAGGGACGTTTAAATTTCTGGAGAGCTATTGTCGCAGTGAATGATGCAAGGGGTCTGCGTCTGGGGCAATGGGCGTTTTGTCTATTTCAGTCTTATCCAATTATCTTTACAATGGCACTCTGTTCCCTCCATCCTCACGCCTCTGTCCACAAAGAGCTAAAACGCACACACCCCTCATCCATCTTTGTGGAAGTGATGTAACAAGCACAAAATGTATTCCTGTTCAGATTTTTCTAAAAAAAAAATGTAAGTCCAAGACATACATGCTAATGTAGTCCCTTTGGTAAATACTTGACAATCAAGTGCATTTTTTCCTGAACTGTAGTGGCGCTTTAAAACATTCTGCCCAATATTCATTTAAGTTATTCAGTGAACCATATATTGACCACGGTTGTCCTTTAAGGCTGAATTAATTGAGCAGTTTGTGTGGTGCTGTATGATCCCATACTTGGTGCCTGAGTTGTTTTCCAAGTAGTGGGATCTAAAGTGAGTCCCATTAATGTGTGGGAGATGTTGTCGGATTATATTCCTGACACTGAGCTGATGTGCCCTGACAGCCTTAATGTAGATATTGAAGCGAGCGCGTCGTCTGCGAGATTTATGTTGTGGGTATCACTGCTTCACACATCTGAGAGTGCGATGCACACCAGCTGAGAGCTTGATTCACTTAGTGCAAGCTGAAATGGCAGCTGTGCTAGCTTGATAAAAAAAAAATCAGGAAATAATAGGATTAATGCTGAGTGCGTAACAAAAAGGTCAGTTTGACAAATGCCATTCCTTTGAGGAAAAAAAAGACTGTTTTGATTTACTGTTATTGGAATGTATTATTATTGTATAACTTTTCCTTATTTTGTAGTATTATGTATTACTAAATTACTATATATCAAAGATATGCATCTCCAAACTGTGCCTGTTTTGGAGGGACAGCCAATCTTTTCAGGGGAAAACCCTTGGCCCTCCTAGCCTCCATCTTTTGAATGAAAGTCGAACATTTAGAGGATCACAGTGGTCATATTTTTTACTATATGGTATTTTGAATATTAAAGTTATTTAACATGCAAAATGTTGATAGAAAATAAAAATAAACACAGCCTTCACATTTTTCATTTTTATATATAATTATTCTTTAGTGCAGGCGTCCAATTTCTTAACAAAGCCAGCTTCTGTTTCAACAGGACAGGATCTTGTGAACTAATGCACTTTCTATTAGAGTTAATAAGAGGACTGGCAGATATATCTTCCACAGTGCTGTACAGGGGATAAATATAAATCAAAACATTTTTAGCACATTGCAAAATAATGGAGGGGCCCTGTCATTGAGCTTAAAATCAAATAGAAACAGTGCTTTCCCTAAAGCACCAAAAGATTGAAAACTCACAAACTTACTGTCTAAAGGACTGTAACCATGCCGTAAGTAAGATTTCAGGGGGTGTGGTTATATGAGCCTGCAATATTATATCAAGCACGCAATTTACTTTTTATACACAGCCAGTAGAAAATGAAACAGTCATTATGAGGTCAGAAAATAACAGAATATAGAGTAGGATCTATCCTGTTGTGTGCACGCACGGCACGGGAAGCCTCCTGGTTCTGGGCGGGCTCCCGTCCCGATGTACTCCCTATGCCCCTACATCTTTTGCCGGCCCTATCCCTTACTTCCTACACTCTTTGGCGCCCCTAACCCTTACCCCCTACACCCATTGGCGGCCCTAACCGCCTACACCCCATGCCGGGCCAAACCCTAACCTCCTAAACCTCTTAGCCTAACCCCAACACCCTAAAAGTAGCTTCCTAACCACCTACACCACTTACCGGCCCTAACCCTAACCCAAAAACCTATAATCACTTACCAGCCACTTGCAGACAGCTACAGCTCTGAAGCGTGCGTGTGTGCATATAACAGGATAGGTCCTAGATGTAACCTGCAATTGGAGACTAAGCATTAAAGAGTGCTAGCACTCTAGACAATTCATTAGAGCATCTGTTGTAGTCCATGTAGGGTTCATTATGCATATTAACCCATTCAGTACTAGGATCAATTTTACACATAAATAACAAGCACAATATAGTTTGAAAATGTGCGTAACGCTCCAGGGGAGGGAGGGGGCGGAAAAAAAAGGGGGAAAGAGACACAGACATGGCCAGATCTCGCAATAGGCAGGGTAGGCACGTGCCTATGCGCGGGCCTGTGGGAGGGGGGCCTGATAAATAATATCACAAATCCTTTTAGTGCTCACCTCCCAAGCACATGCATAGCTAACAGTGGTTTCCCTCAGTACAGAGAGTGGCCCGCCCCCTATCGGTTACATTTCCTGCTTCCTGGTCTCAGTGCTGCGCATGGTTGGCGGCAACACTGTGGAGCTATGACTGGGGCTGTGTTGTGTGTTACAGCTGGAAAGCTGTCCTGGAGTCAGGAGCTGTGTCCTGCTCACTTATCCATGGCAATAAAGATAAGAGGTTAAAGGTGAGTAGTGAGCCTCTGTGAGACACAAAAAGAGAGATAAGTGAAATATTTATGGAAGGGGAGAGGACAAAGGGAGATAAAAGCAGTAAAGAAGAGAGGAGAGGTGGTGGGAGGAGGGAAATAGCAAATGTAACAGAAGAGAGGCTGCAGAGAGAGAAAGATAAACAGCAGCAGCGGAGAACAACTGAGGGCAAGGAAAAGCAACATGAGAGAGAAGAGCAGACACAGAAAGAGAGAGAGCAGGAGGAGAGAAAAGCAGGGAGAGTGAAGAGCAGACACAGAAAGAGACAGCAGGAGGAGAGAAAAGCAGGGAGAGTGAAGAGCAGACACAGAAAAAGACAGCAGGAGGAGAGAAAAGCAGGGAGAGTGAAGAGCAGACACAGAAAGAGACAGCAGGAGGAGAGAAAAGCAGGGAGAGAGAAGAGCAGACACAGAAAGAGAGAGCAGGAGGAGAGAAAAGCAGGGAGAGAGAAGAGCAGACAGAAAGAGAGAGAGCAGGAGGAGAGAAAAGCAGGGAGAGTGAAAAGCAGACACAGAAAGAGAGAGAGCAGGAGGAGAGAAAAGCAGGGAGAGAGAAGAGCAGACACAGAAGGAGAGAGAGCAGGAGAAGAGAAAAATATGGAGTGAAGCAGGAGGAGAGAAGAGCAGGCACAGAAAGAGACAGCAGGAGGAGAGAAAGGTAGAGAGCAGGAGAGAAAAAACAGGAAGAGTGAAACAGCATGAGAGAAGAGCAGACAGCAAGAGAGAGAGCAGGAGGAGAGAAAAACCGAGAGAGTGAAGAGCAGACACAGAGAGAGAGCAGGAGGAGAGAAAAGCAGGGAGAGTGAAGAGCAGACACAGAAAGAGAGAGCAGGAGGAGAGAAAAGCAGGGAGAGAGAAGAGCAGACACAGAAAGAGACAGCAGGAGGAGAGAAAAGCAGGGAGAGTGAAGAGCAGACACAGAAAGAGAGAGCAGGAGGAGAGAAAAGCAGGGAGAGTGAAGAGCAGACACAGAAAGAGAGAGAGCAGGAGAAGAGAAAAATATGGAGTGAAGCAGCATGAGAGAAGAGAAGGCACAGAAAGAGAGAGCAGGAGGAGAGAAAAGCAGGGAGAGAGAAGAGCAGGCACAGAAAGAGACAGCAGGAGGAGAGAAAAGCAGGGAGAGAGAAGAGCAGGCACAGAAAGAGAGAGCAGGAGGAGAGAAAAGCAGGGAGAGTGAAGAGCAGACACAGAAAGAGATAGCTGGAGGAGAGAAAAGCAGGGAGAGTGAAGAGCAGACACAGAAAGAGAGAGCAGGAGGAGAGAAAAGCAGGGAGAGTGAAGAGCAGACACAGAAAGAGAGAGCAGGAGGAGAGAAAAGCAGGGAGAGAGAAGAGCAGACAGAAAGAGAGAGAGCAGGAGGAGAGAAAAGCAGGGAGAGTGAAAAGCAGACACAGAAAGAGAGAGAGCAGGAGGAGAGAAAAGCAGGGAGAGAGAAGAGCAGACACAGAAGGAGAGAGAGCAGGAGAAGAGAAAAATATGGAGTGAAGCAGGAGGAGAGAAGAGCAGGCACAGAAAGAGACAGCAGGAGGAGAGAAAGGTAGAGAGCAGGAGAGAAAAAACAGGAAGAGTGAAACAGCATGAGAGAAGAGCAGACAGCAAGAGAGAGAGCAGGAGGAGAGAAAAACCGAGAGAGTGAAGAGCAGACACAGAGAGAGAGCAGGAGGAGAGAAAAGCAGGGAGAGTGAAGAGCAGACACAGAAAGAGAGAGCAGGAGGAGAGAAAAGCAGGGAGAGAGAAGAGCAGGCACAGAAAGAGACAGCAGGAGGAGAGAAAAGCAGGGAGAGTGAAGAGCAGACACAGAAAGAGAGAGCAGGAGGAGAGAAAAGCAGGGAGAGTGAAGAGCAGACACAGAAAGAGAGAGAGCAGGAGAAGAGAAAAATATGGAGTGAAGCAGCATGAGAGAAGAGAAGGCACAGAAAGAGAGAGCAGGAGGAGAGAAAAGCAGGGAGAGAGAAGAGCAGGCACAGAAAGAGACAGCAGGAGGAGAGAAAAGCAGGGAGAGTGAAGAGCAGACACAGAAAGAGAGAGCAGGAGGAGAGAAAAGCAGGGAGAGTGAAGAGCAGACACAGAAAGAGATAGCTGGAGGAGAGAAAAGCAGGGAGAGTGAAGAGCAGACACAGAAAGAGAGCGCAGGAGGAGAGAAAAGCAGGGAGAGTGAAGAGCAGACACAGAAAGAGAGAGCAGGAGGAGAGAAAAGCAGGGAGAGAGAAGAGCAGACAGAAAGAGAGAGAGCAGGAGGAGAGAAAAGCAGGGAGAGTGAAAAGCAGACACAGAAAGAGAGAGAGCAGGAGGAGAGAAAAGCAGGGAGAGAGAAGAGCAGACACAGAAGGAGAGAGAGCAGGAGAAGAGAAAAATATGGAGTGAAGCAGGAGGAGAGAAGAGCAGGCACAGAAAGAGACAGCAGGAGGAGAGAAAGGTAGAGAGCAGGAGAAAAAAAAAAGGAAGAGTGAAACAGCATGAGAGAAGAGCAGACAGCAAGAGAGAGAGCAGGAGGAGAGAAAAACCGAGAGAGTGAAGAGCAGACACAGAGAGAGAGCAGGAGGAGAGAAAAGCAGGGAGAGTGAAGAGCAGACACAGAAAGAGAGAGCAGGAGGAGAGAAAAGCAGGGAGAGAGAAGAGCAGGCACAGAAAGAGACAGCAGGAGGAGAGAAAAGCAGGGAGAGTGAAGAGCAGACACAGAAAGAGAGAGCAGGAGGAGAGAAAAGCAGGGAGAGTGAAGAGCAGACACAGAAAGAGAGAGAGCAGGAGAAGAGAAAAATATGGAGTGAAGCAGCATGAGAGAAGAGAAGGCACAGAAAGAGAGAGCAGGAGGAGAGAAAAGCAGGGAGAGAGAAGAGCAGGCACAGAAAGAGACAGCAGGAGGAGAGAAAAGCAGGGAGAGTGAAGAGCAGACACAGAAAGAGAGAGCAGGAGGAGAGAAAAGCAGGGAGAGTGAAGAGCAGACACAGAAAGAGATAGCTGGAGGAGAGAAAAGCAGGGAGAGTGAAGAGCAGACACAGAAAGAGAGCGCAGGAGGAGAGAAAAGCAGGGAGAGTGAAGAGCAGACACAGAAAGAGAGAGCAGGAGGAGAGAAAAGCAGGGAGAGTGAAGAGCAGACACAGAAAGAGAGAGCAGGAGGAGAGAAAAGCAGGGAGAGTGAAGAGCAGACACAGAAAGAGAGAGAGCAGGAGAAGAGAAAAATATGGAGTGAAGCAGCATGAGAGAAGAGAAGGCACAGAAAGAGAGAGCAGGAGGAGAGAAAAGCAGGGAGAGAGAAGAGCAGGCACAGAAAGAGACAGCAGGAGGAGAGAAAAGCAGGGAGAGTGAAGAGCAGACACAGAAAGAGAGAGCAGGAGGAGAGAAAAGCAGGGAGAGTGAAAAGCAGACACAGAAAGAGATAGCTGGAGGAGAGAAAAGCAGGGAGAGTGAAGAGCAGACACAGAAAGAGAGCGCAGGAGGAGAGAAAAGCAGGGAGAGTGAAGAGCAGACACAGAAAGAGAGAGCAGGAGGAGAGAAAAGCAGGGAGAGTGAAGAGCAGACACAGAAAGAGAGAGCAGGAGGAGAGAAAAGCAGGGAGAGTGAAGAGCAGACACAGAAAGAGATAGCTGGAGGAGAGAAAAGCAGGGAGAGTGAAGAGCAGACACAGAAAGAGAGCGCAGGAGGAGAGAAAAGCAGGGAGAGAGAAGAGCAGACACAGAAGGAGACAGCAGGAGGAGAGAAAAGCAGGGAGAGTGAAGAGCAGACACAGAAAGAGAGAGCAGGAGGAGAGAAAAGCAGGGAGAGAGAAGAGCAGACAGAAAGAGAGAGAGCAGGAGGAGAGAAAAGCAGGGAGAGTGAAAAGCAGACACAGAAAGAGAGAGAGCAGGAGGAGAGAAAAGCAGGGAGAGAGAAGAGCAGACACAGAAGGAGAGAGAGCAGGAGAAGAGAAAAATATGGAGTGAAGCAGGAGGAGAGAAGAGCAGGCACAGAAAGAGACAGCAGGAGGAGAGAAAGGTAGAGAGCAGGAGAGAAAAAACAGGAAGAGTGAAACAGCATGAGAGAAGAGCAGACAGCAAGAGAGAGAGCAGGAGGAGAGAAAAACCGAGAGAGTGAAGAGCAGACACAGAGAGAGAGCAGGAGGAGAGAAAAGCAGGGAGAGTGAAGAGCAGACACAGAAAGAGAGAGCAGGAGGAGAGAAAAGCAGGGAGAGAGAAGAGCAGGCACAGAAAGAGACAGCAGGAGGAGAGAAAAGCAGGGAGAGTGAAGAGCAGACACAGAAAGAGAGAGCAGGAGGAGAGAAAAGCAGGGAGAGTGAAGAGCAGACACAGAAAGAGAGAGAGCAGGAGAAGAGAAAAATATGGAGTGAAGCAGCATGAGAGAAGAGAAGGCACAGAAAGAGAGAGCAGGAGGAGAGAAAAGCAGGGAGAGAGAAGAGCAGACACAGAAAGAGACAGCAGGAGGAGAGAAAAGCAGGGAGAGTGAAGAGCAGACACAGAAAGAGAGAGCAGGAGGAGAGAAAAGCAGGGAGAGTGAAGAGCAGACACAGAAAGAGATAGCTGGAGGAGAGAAAAGCAGGGAGAGTGAAGAGCAGACACAGAAAGAGAGCGCAGGAGGAGAGAAAAGCAGGGAGAGTGAAGAGCAGACACAGAAAGAGAGATCAGGAGGAGAGAAAAGCAGGGAGAGTGAAGAGCAGACACAGAAAGAGAGAGAGAGAGCAGGAGAAGAGAAAATATGGAGTGAAGCAGCATGAGAGAAGAGCAGGCACAGAAAGAGACAGCTGGAGGAGAGAAAGGTAGAGAGCAGGAGAGAAAAAAACAGGAAGAGTGAAACAGCATGAGAGAAGAGCAGACAGCAAGAGAGAGAGCAGGAGGAGAGAAAAACAGGGAGAGAGAAGAGCAGGCACAGAAAGAGACAGCAGGAGGAGAGAAAAGCAGGGAGAGTGAAGAGCAGACACAGAAAGAGAGAGAGAGTAGGAGAGAAAAATAAGGAGTGAAGCAGCATCAGAGAAGAGCAGGCACAGAAAGAGAGAGAGCAGGAGGAGAGAAAAGCATGGAGAGTGAAGAGCAGACACAGAAAGAGAGAGAGAGCAGGCGGAGAGAAAAATATGGAGTGAAGCAGCATGAGAGAAGAGCAGGCACAGAAAGAGACAGCAGGAGGAGAGAAAGGTAAAGAGCAGAAGGAGGGAAAAAACAGGAAGAGTGAAACAGCACGAGAGAAAAGCAGGGAGAGTGAAGAGCAGACACAGAAAGAGAGAGCAGGAGGAGAGAAAAGCAGGGAGAGTGAAGAGCAGACACAGAAAGAGAGAGAGCAGGAGAAGAGAAAAATATGGAGTGAAGCAGCATGAGAGAAGAGAAGGCACAGAAAGAGAGAGCAGGAGGAGAGAAAAGCAGGGAGAGAGAAGAGCAGGCACAGAAAGAGACAGCAGGAGGAGAGAAAAGCAGGGAGAGTGAAGAGCAGACACAGAAAGAGAGAGCAGGAGGAGAGAAAAGCAGGGAGAGTGAAGAGCAGACACAGAAAGAGATAGCTGGAGGAGAGAAAAGCAGGGAGAGTGAAGAGCAGACACAGAAAGAGAGCGCAGGAGGAGAGAAAAGCAGGGAGAGTGAAGAGCAGACACAGAAAGAGAGATCAGGAGGAGAGAAAAGCAGGGAGAGTGAAGAGCAGACACAGAAAGAGAGAGAGAGAGCAGGAGAAGAGAAAATATGGAGTGAAGCAGCATGAGAGAAGAGCAGGCACAGAAAGAGACAGCTGGAGGAGAGAAAGGTAGAGAGCAGGAGAGAAAAAAACAGGAAGAGTGAAACAGCATGAGAGAAGAGCAGACAGCAAGAGAGAGAGCAGGAGGAGAGAAAAACAGGGAGAGAGAAGAGCAGGCACAGAAAGAGACAGCAGGAGGAGAGAAAAGCAGGGAGAGTGAAGAGCAGACACAGAAAGAGAGAGAGAGTAGGAGAGAAAAATAAGGAGTGAAGCAGCATCAGAGAAGAGCAGGCACAGAAAGAGAGAGAGCAGGAGGAGAGAAAAGCATGGAGAGTGAAGAGCAGACACAGAAAGAGAGAGAGAGCAGGCGGAGAGAAAAATATGGAGTGAAGCAGCATGAGAGAAGAGCAGGCACAGAAAGAGACAGCAGGAGGAGAGAAAGGTAAAGAGCAGAAGGAGGGAAAAAACAGGAAGAGTGAAACAGCACGAGAGAGAAGAGCAGACACAGAAAGAGAGAGAAAGGGAGAGAGCAGGAGGAGAGTGAAACCGCACGAGAGGGAAGAGCAGACAGCAAGAGAGAGAGAGAGCAGGAGGAGAGAAAATCAGGTAGTGTGAAACGGCAAGATAGGGAGAAGAAACAGAAAGAGAGAGCAGGAGGAGAGAAAATCAGGTAGTGTGAAACGGCAAGATAGGGAGAAGAAACAGAAAGAGAGAGCAGGAGGAGAGAAAAACAGGCAGCGAAGCAGCATGAGAGAGAAGAGCAGACAGTAAGAGAGAGAGCATAGGAGGAGAGAAAATCAGGTAGTGTGAAACGGCAAGATAGGGAGAAGAAACAGAAAGAGAGAGCAGGAGGAGAGAAAATCAGGTAGTGTGAAACGGCAAGATAGGGAGAAGAAACAGAAAGAGAGAGCAGGAGGAGAGAAAAACAGGCAGCGAAGCAGCATGAGAGAGAAGAGCAGACAGTAAGAGAGAGAGCATAGGAGGAGAGAAAAACAGGGAGGGCGAAACAGCGTGAGAGAGAAGAGAAGAAAAAGACCGCAAGAGAGAACAGGAGAAGAGAAAAACAGGGATGGTGAGACCGCATGAGAGAGAAGAGCAGACACAGAAAGAGACAGCAAGAGAGAGAAAGGGAGAGAGCAAGATGAGAGTGAAACAGCATGAGAGAAAAGAGGAGACACAGAAAGAGACAGGAAGATATAATAAACGTCTCTTTATGTGGGTTAAGGTAACTAAAAATTATCCCTTCAATATACTAAACTAGGAAATTGCCCGTCAAGAATGACGGGATTAAAATTGTAGGTTTGCGATGCTGTTTGCCACACAATGCGAGGCTTTTGCTCCTCTGAGTGCCTTTGGCGCTCATTGCGAGCCTCTCCCCCCATGTACTTCAACTTTCCTTCAGCGCTCATCGCGGGGCTCTCAATGAGTGCCTTCTGCGCTCTTTACGACCCTTTCCTCCCACCTACTGTATGGGCCGCTCATTGCAGGTTTCGTTAACCTGCAAGTTTTGTGCTTGGGAATGCCATGTGTCTCTTTTCACCATCTCCCCCTTGTCCCTTCCCTGTGTCTTTCTCCTCTGTGTGTCTGCTGAATGTTTGCGTGTTACACGCTGACTGCCGTTGTCCTGTGTGCCTGGCTTCGCTCAGCCTCATTTTCATCCAGTTTCAGAATTTTTACATTTTTCATCTGCCATTTTTTTCCTCGCTAAGCCGTTTGTGTATTGATGAAAACCCCCAAATATGGTTCAAATTCGGTTGCAATCTCACTCCCAGGCTTCCTGGCTCTCCCCCTGTGCTGTGAGTGAGTGTGTTCTTATTTTTGTTTGATTATTTTGTTTGTTTTTGGGGTTTTTAGAGTTACGCGATTGGCTCGCCGTTGCGACCCTCACAGTTGCATGGCTCAACTGTTTGCCTCGCTTTGCAAGGCTCACAGTCGCATGAAAATGCTCGCCGCCTAAGTCCCGGGTGCCTCAACTACTCGCCTCACTTTGCAAAGGCTTTGCAATGAGCACTGCTCGAGTTTTTAGAGTTAAGATCTTGGCTCGCAGTTGCGACCCTCGCAGTTGCGTGCCTCAACTGCTCACCTCGCTTTGCGTGGCTCCCAGTCGCATGAAAGTGCTCGGCGCCTAATTCCCACGTGCCTCAACTACTCTCACTAGCAAGCAGTGCAATAAACGCCTTAGGCTGCAATGAGCGTTGAAATGCAGCATGCCTCAACCGCTTGCTTCGCGAGCTGAGCAGTTCAATGAGCTCCTTTATCGCTCATTGCAGCCTAAGTCCCGCGCGGTCGATGGCTCGCCTCGCTTTGCGAGGCTCGCAAAGTGTGACCAACATCATAAGCATTCCGGAAACTGACAACTATATATGGTATATACTAAAGAGGCCCATTAGGTTGAGGGGCCCTCGGGATGGAGTGTGTAGTGCAGGGGACCCCGGTCCGCGGATCAGCACCGGTCCACAGCCTCTGTTCAGCCAGGCTGTGTGAAGGGAAGGGGAGTGATGTCCAGCCCTCTCCTGATCCTCTCACTGCCCCTCTTGATTCTCTCCCCCTCCTGATTTCCCCCTTTGGCCCCTCTGCTCCTCCCTTTGGCCCCCTTTAGTTC
Organism: Discoglossus pictus; assembly: GCA_027410445.1. Taxonomy (NCBI): domain Eukaryota; kingdom Metazoa; phylum Chordata; class Amphibia; order Anura; family Alytidae; genus Discoglossus; species Discoglossus pictus. The sequence goes on along the minus strand of CM050168.1, from coordinate 180,140,237 downwards.
CCCCATACTCCTGATCCCCCCCCCCCCCCCCCATTGGCGCTTCCTACCACACCAGCAGCTTCCCCCCCCAACTACATCTCGCCTGCCGGTGCATCCCAGTGACATCACACACGCACAGAAAATGAAGGCTGCAGTACGGGAGGACTGCTGATGTGGTAGAGGGCACCGATGGGGTGAGATCAAGATGGCCCAAGCGATGATCTTGGATGGGCAGAGGGGGGAACCAGAGGGGAGGATCAGAAGAGGGCTCAGGAGGGGTAGGGGGAAAGAGACATGAGGGAGGGAGAGGGGGAAAGACACAAGGGAGGGAGAGGGGGGAACGAGACAGGAGGGAGGTGGAAGAAACACAGGGGAGGGAGAGGGGGAAGAAACACAGGGGAGGGAGAGGGGGGAAGAGACACAGGGGAGGGAGAGGGGAGAGAGACGCAACTTATAAAATTCTATCATGCGGGCAAGTCACTTGTATATATATATATTTGTTTACCCATGATTTTTTGCACAGTAAGGAGTAGAAGTTACCAGCTGTTGGTCTTCTTTGACTGCAAAAATTACAATTGATCAGTACTAATGAAGAAATTAACAGTGAGGTCAAAGGATAATGTAACTGGATAGAACTTTAAAAGTAATATGTAAATGGAGGGTTGGAATAATGTATTTAATGTTTTATCTGTTTTTTTATTAGAGAGCATGCCTTGTTTAGGATAAAGTTTGATATTTAGTATATTGCGTATTTGTCCTGTGAACATACAATAAAAAAAATATAGGATATGTCGTTTGTACTTTGGATTCCGGATTGTACTTGAATCTGTTCCATAATGGTGTGAATAATCTAGTGCGTGAGCACCTTCGCCATATATGCCGAAAGAGTTCAAGCATTAATGCACAAAAGTGATAGTAAGATTATTTTTTAATATAATTTTTTTTTCCAGCAAAGCCGCGCCTATACTGTTACTGGCATGTACTGTAAGACCGCATCTACCGTAGCTAGTCTTGTAAGTAATTGTTTTGTAAAAATTCCAAAGTTTTGATGGTGTTGACAGCAGCAAGTGTTTGCACATGTAGAGGACAATGGAGTGTGCCTGCACACAAATCAAAGCTTGCAGCATGGGCCCTGCATGCAGAAGAAAACCAGTGGGCCACAAAGGGACGGCTTAGAGTTCAGTGCCTAGGGGCATCAGAAATGTAGATCCGGCTCTGGACACAGGGGAGGGAGGAGGGGGTAAAGAGACACAGGGGAAAGGGTGAAAGAGACACAGGGGAAAGAGACAGAGTGGGAAAGAAACACAGGAGAGGGAGAGGGGGGAAGAGACACAAGGGAGAGGGAGGGGGGGAAGAGACACAAGGGGGAACAGGGGGGAAAAGAGACAGAAAGGGGGAGGAGACAGAGTGGGAACAAGACACAGGGGAGGGAGAGGGGGAAAGAGACACAGGGAAGGGAAAGAGAGAGAGATGGGGGGGAGAGAAAAGGGGGGGAGATGGGGCAAGAGACACAGGGGAGAGAGAAGGGTAAAAGAGACACGGGAGGGAGAGGGGGGAAAGACACAGGGAAGGAAAAGGGGGGAAGAGACACAGGGGAGGGGGAGAGACAAAGAGGGGGGAAGAGTCACAGGGGAGGGGGGGGACGAGACGCATGTAATAAACTAGTTTAAAATAATACTTGTAATATTTTTGTTAGAAATGTAATACTTTTTGTATTTGTGGGTCTGACTTAATTTGCAAGCTAGAGTTAAAGTTCTAATAGAATATGGATTTTGTGTAACTTTAAGTATGTTGCACTCATGATTTTTGAGATGTCCAAAAAAGCAATGGAGAGGCTAACCCTAGGTTGTGTCTTTGGTCAGTGGTGACTGTGGATGGGTAACTCACAATCAGGATGCGAGTAGCTAATAGAATATGTGGCAACTTTACTGACAACTTTAAATATGTGTGACATTTACGATCTTAGCATTAGAATAGGGCCCTAAAATGGCAGATTCCACAGCAGCATAATCACATATAATAGTTGTCAAACTACGAATCGTCGTCACGCTTTGCAAGCTCGTGAAACGAGCTGCCGCATTTGCGCAAGGTGGAGGCTCCAACGTCGGCTGCAATGTGCCTTCGGCTCATTGCATGCTGCAAATGCGGCCCCTCGCAAAGCAAGGGGCCGCATTTGCAGAGGTGGAGGCTCTAAAGGGCCCCTCACAAGCGGTCACAAACACAGCCAAAATACGAACCGTGGCTCTTACAACACAAAATTTACGGACTAATAAAAACGAGACGCAGGACCCATTACGAAATAGCAAAATTACGACCTTAACGGCCGAACCGCGCACACATGAGAACATTAAATACACACAAAAAAGATATAAAAATCTTACCCACAGCGAGGGGGGCACCCAGGAACTCTGCAAGTGAAGTTACACCTCAATTTAAGTCCAAATTCCCGAGTTTAGACACACGAAAAAATTTTGAGAGAAAAAATGGCCGCCGAGAGAAAACGAGGCTACACGACCCTAAAGCCGCAAAACAACACCAAGCACAGACAGATTTGCAAAAAAGCTGTACGAGGTAAAGATACACTTTTAGCAAGGACGCTAAATCATCCGCACCCACGTACCACATACACATTTGCCGCTATTTTACAACATTACCTTACACAATGCGGAACTGCACAGCTACACTAACGGCTTTCCCTCCACAACACTGCAAACCTATATTGTATGCTTCAGGAACATTGAAACAGATTGTCAACTCTTCAGCACAATGCTTCCTGCATGTATTACTTAGAAATAGGTAAAGTATATTAATTTATTAATTATTTCATTGGCATACAAAAATACATATACACAAAAAATAAAAAACGTATCGCAATAAACACAAAAGACATTCACTGCGCGCTTCACAACCAATGCCAACGCTGCTCATACCACACAAAATGCACCAGGGGACAGCCTTGCAATAAGCGCAAAAAGCAGATCAGCGCCGACCTTACAATGACCGCAAAAGCCCCTGTAATAACAAAAAAAAAAACGCATCCAACAGCCTTGCAATGAGTGCCGAAGGGACTCATTGTGAGGCATACGATGAGGGCCGAAGGTCCTCACGGTAAAAAACTGTTTACATTATGTCTCAAACAGCATTCCCTGGTTTTACAATTTCATGCCCGTCATTTTTTGACGGGTAATTCGCTAGTTGCATATAAAAGTAAAAAATTTAAAGCTGTATTAATTTTATACATTCTAGAAAAATATTCCTTATTTTCAAATTTAGTTCTTCAAAAACAGTTATTTAAAATATTTGACCACAGTGGTCTTTTAACGGCAATATCAGGTTTTCAAGTCCTACTTTTTCTAGTTATTCCTGTTGTTTTTTCTCTAGGAAAAAGATGGAAGCCTGGAGTGTGTGTTCTTCCCAAGGGATCCCCTCTGTATGAAATGCCCTCCAGCCTCAGTGAATAACAAGTCAAGACAGATGTAGCGGAACCCATCACTGTTTTACCCTGTTTTATGATTATTATGGTTAAAATATGATCCTACTATATGTATGTTGGTTGATGCTCTGCAGAATATTGTCCCAGACATTTGCAGCTACTTGGCATGGGAGATAATCCTGTTACAGCGACTCCGCATAAGATAAAGGAAGTCTATTGTATACAGTGTTTTCATTCTCAGATAAGAACAAAGAAGTGTAATTGAATCAATGTCTGCTTGTATCAAAGTTGTCAGGGAGCCCCGGAGAGGTGTGACCCACCTATTGTTCTCTTAATGGGTATTGTGCGGCCAAATATGGGCATGTGTATTGCCTGTGGGAAGAGATGGGTATAAATATTTCTGCAATAACAAAATAAAGTCAGTAGTCATTTGACTCCCAAATTGTGTGTCGTCCAATATGGGAGGTCAGGGATGGTGAAACTGTAGTGCCTCTTGGGTATTTTACCGTATACCAGCGGAGATATTGGACTGCGTGTTCCAGTTCCGTTACAACAGAGGAGGAGTAAACATTGCTATCAGGAGAGGAACAGTTCTAAGTTATTGGAGTCATGAGCTCCCTAGCCTTATACTCTGAGCCCTCTTATTCCATAGAGCCATTTTAGCAGGGGCGGAAAATTCCAAGAGCCTTCAGCTAAATAGTTTAAATACGTATAGTAAAATGTTCTTCTCCGAAAAGCATCAGGTCATCTGTGTTTTATGAAGAAAATCACAAACATCATGTCTAATTAATATTCAAATGAGATGCAGAGTATTTCTGCACCTTGACACGCAGAAGATTTCTTGGCACTTTTATCACCTGGACATTCAACATAACACTGTAATTCAGATAAAAGAACATGTTCTGTGTATGGCTTTAAACATACTGATGATGAAAAACATATATTTGAAAAAAATCTGAGTGTGACAAAGAGCATAATTACACAGAGAAAATGTCCTACAACTAGTATTTGAAACATATATCTTGAAGCCTATGTTGGTCTCTGGAGACATACATGAAACTATGGTGAACATGGTGTGTGAGAGAGACTGGCATATAAATTACAACTGCAGTTCAAGAAAAATTGGTATGCGCCAAACTAACAATATTAGCAGCTCTGTAAATATATTTTTTTAGAAAATCAGATATGTTTGGAACCCTGTTTATGAGTACATTTTGTGTTTGTTACATCATATTTTGAGAGATGGCTTATCAGGGGAGTGTGTTTGTAGTTGTCAGTGGAGGAGGAGGGAACAGGCAGTCCAGTGCCAATGTATGATCACCACATCCCTTACGCCTAACTGGCCCAGAAACAGGACATTGCATTGTATCATAACTCTCTAGAAATGTAAACACCTCTATCACACACCAACTTCCACCAATGTATTATGGATGTCTCCAGGTCCCCACTCAGACATTTACTAATTAAAGGCATATTAAAGTGAGCTGGGTTATTAATGCATCTGATAGAGGAGAATTTATAATGTCTGAAAACCTTTTTGCATGAAAAGATTTCTTGCATTTGCAGTTTTCTATCAATGTATCTATGTTGACACCCCCTGATATTCCCAGGAAAAAATATCATAAATACTGTATATACTCGAGTATAAGACGAGTTTTTCAGCCCTTTTTTTAAGGCTAAAAAGGTCCCCCTCAGCTTATACTCGAGTCACTCTCCCCCCCCCCGTGTCTCTCTAACCCCCCGTGTTTCTTTCCCTCCCCCCCTCATTCTACCCCTCTAAATAGCCCCCTCCTCCCTTTCCCCTCACTTACCTGCATCTGAAGCTCCTGCTCCGGCCTCCGCTCCTTCCGGGTCTTGACGTGGCGCACATGTGACGTCATGGCATTAGCATATACCGGGTGCCGGCACCCGGTATATGCTAATGCCGTGACGTCACATGCGCGCCACGTCATTAGCATATAACGGTTGCCGGCACCCGGTATATGCTAATGCCATGACGTCACATGCGCGCCACGTCATTAGCATATAACGGGTGCCGGAACCCGTTATATGCTAATGCCGTGACGTCACATGCGCTCCACGTCAAGACCCGGAAGGAGTGGAGGGCGGAGCAGGAGCTTCAGATGCAGGTAAGTGAGGGGAGAGGGGGGTTATTTAAAGAGGGAGAATGAGGATGGGGGTTTAGGTTGAGGAGGGAGGTTGAGGATGGGGGGGGTTGAGGATGAGGAGGGGGGTTGAGGATGTGGAGGAGGTTGAGGAGTGGGGTTGAGAATGAGGAGGGGGGAAGAGACACAGGGAAGGGAGAGGGGAGAAGAGACATGGGAGAGAGAGGGGGACACAGAGAGCAGCACATTTCCCACCCTCAGCTTATACTCAAGTCACTCATTTTACCCAGTGTTTTGTGGTAAAATAGGTGCCTCCGCTTATACTCGGGTCGGCTTATACTCGAGTATATACAGTAATACATAGTATCTTTTTGGCCTGGAGATTGTGCAGGCAGCTTTCCTTAAGATTACCCAAAACAAGGTCTGTGTCCCTTCATTCACTGATTATTTTATCTACTTCCCAGGTGATACTTCCCCCAGCCCCAGTGAATGACCCCATCACATGCTCAGCTCCTCCCCCAGCCCTAGTAAATTGCCCTCCAGCCCCACTGAATTGCCCCGTGACCATCCCCAGCCACAGTGAATTGCCCCCTCACCTGCCCCACCCGCAGTGAATTCCTCTGTGACCTGCCCCAGTGAATTGCCCCCATCACCTGCCACAGCCCAGTGAATTTCCCGTGACCCCAGGCCCTGTGAATTGCCCCGTGAATTGCCCTCCAGCCCCACTGAATTGCCCCATGACCACCCTCAGCCACAGTGAATTGCCTCATCACCTGCCCCAGCCCCAGTGAATTGCCCTCATCACCTGCCCCAGCCCCAGAGAATTGCCCTGTGACCTTCCCCAGTGAATTGCCCTCCAGCCCCACTGAATTGCCCTGTGACCTCCCCCAGTCCCAGTCAGTTGCCCTCATCACCGGCCCCAGCCCCAGTGAATTGCCCTCATCACCTGCCCCTGTGCAGTGAATTGCTCTGTGACCTCCCCCAGCCCCAGTGAGTTGACCCTTCACCTGCCCCAGCCCCATTCAATTGCTCTCCAGCCCCAGTAAATTGCCCCGTGACCTCCCCCAGCCCCAGTGAATTGCCCGGTGAACTCCACAGCCCCGGTGAATTGCCCCCATCACCAGCCCCAGTGAATTGCCCCGTGACCTTCCCCAGCCCAAGTAAATTGCCCATGACCTTCCCCAGCCCCAGTGAATTGCCCTCCAGCCCCAGTGAATTGCCCTGTGATCTCCCCAGCCCCAGTGAATTACCCCCATCACCAGCCCCAGTGAATTACACCGTGACCTCCCCCTGCCCCAGTGAATTGCCCTCCAGCCCCCGTGAATTGCCCTGTAACCACCCCCAGCCCCTGTGAGTTGCCCCGTAACCACCCCCAGCCACCTGTCTCAGCCTCAGTAAATCACCTCCAGCCCAGTGAATTGCCCCCATCAAATTCCCTCCAGCCCCACTGAATGGCCCCTGTGACCAGCCCCAGTGAATTGCCCTGTGACCTCACCCAGCCCCAGTGAATTGCCCCAGCCCCAGTGAATTGCACCGTGACCTTCCCCAGCCCCAGTGAATTGCCCTCCAGCTCCACTGAATTGCCCCATCACCGCCCCCAGCCCTAGTGAATATGCCCCAGTCCCACTGAATTGCCCTTATGACCTGCTCCAGCACCACTGAATTGCCCCAACACCTGCTCCAGCTCCAGTGAATTGCCCTCCAACCCCAGTGAATTGCTTCATCATCTCCCCCAGCCCAGTGAATATCCCCGTGACCTCCCCCAGCCCTAGTGAGTTGCCCCATCACCTGCCCCAGCCCCAGTGAATTGCCCTCCAACCACAGTGAATTACTTCATCATCTCCCCCAGCCAAGTGAATTGCCCTGTGACCTCCCTCAGCCCCAGTGAATTGCCCCCATGACCAGCCCCAGTGAATTGCTCTATGACCTTCCCCTGCCCCAGTGAATTGCCCTTCTGCCCCACTGAATTGTCCCATCATCTTCCCCAGTCCCACTGAATTGCCCCATCATCAGCCCCAGTGAATTGCCCTGTGATCTCCCCAGCCCCAGTGAATTGCACCGTGACCTTCCCCAGCCCCAGTGAATTGCCCTCCAGCTCCACTGAATTGCCCCATCACCGCCCCCAGCCCTAGTGAATATGCCCAGTCCCACTGAATTGCCCTTATGACCTGCTCCAGCACCACTGAATTGCCCCAACACATGCTCCAGCTCCAGTGAATTGCCCTCCAACCCCAGTGCATTGCTTCATCATCTCCCCCAGCCCAGTGAATATCCCCGTGACCTCCCCCAGCCCTAGTGAGTTGCCCCATCACCTGCCCCAGCCCCAGTGAATTGCCCTCCAACCACAGTGAATTACTTCATCATCTCCCCCAGCCAAGTGAATTGCCCTGTGACCTCCCTCAGCCCCAGTGAATTGCCCCCATGACCAGCCCCAGTGAATTGCTCTATGACCTTCCCCTGCCCCAGTGAATTGCCCTTCTGCCCCACTGAATTGTCCCATCATCTTCCCCAGTCCCACTGAATTGCCCCATCATCAGCCCCAGTGAATTGCCCTGTGATCTCCCCAGCCCCAGTGAATTGCCCTGTGACCTGCCCCAGTGAATTCCCCTTGTGACCTGCCCCAGTGAATTGCCCCTGTGACCTCCCCGAGCCTCAGTGAATTGCCCGGTGACCTCCACCAGCCCTAGTGAATTGCCCCAGTCGCAGTGAATTGCCCCGTGACACACTTTCACTCAGACACTCACCCTCTCATTCACAGACACACTCTCACTCACACAGGCACATTCAGACACGCACACACTTAGACACTCACACCCCCATGCACTAAGACATGCCCCCACTCACAGACCTACACCGTCTCACTCACAGAGATACTCACTCACACAGACATACATACACACTCACACAGACAGACAGAAATACACACAAACATGCTCACTCACTCCTGTGGTCCGTCGCTGCCTCCCTCTCCCTCCCTCCTTTCCGAAACCTCCAAGCTGTTCTTGGAGAGAATCGGAAGCCCCACTGACAATCAGCACGAGCCTGCGCTGTTAGATAGGGTACACTTTTTTAATTTGGTACCCTATATGCGCAGCGCCGTTGCTGGGGGTGTCTACATCACCCACAGCACATTTTTTATTTTTTGCAAAAACGGTTTGCATTTTTTCATGCAAACATTTTTGCTAGGTGGGTTATGATGCTCCTCTACAGGACACATTTAAAGCTGTGTGACTTTTCCCTGATTAATTAAGGTCGTAGTCACACTCAAAGGGCCATATTCAATTGAGGTTTTGGGCGATCCCATAGCACGTAAGTTAGGTCGCAAGTTAATTTGCTATTCAATTGGCGCCTTTTTGCTGGCTCCGAATGGCTTCCGAGTTACGGCCTGGAAAAATGGCGATGGTTAAACGCATAACTTACAGCCTCCCAAAGCCTTTGATCTCTCAAGGCTTCAAGACTTCGATCACTAAAATCGCTAATCACTATTCAATTGCAAAAATCGCTCAACACCACAGCCACAATCAAGTTTGCAAACACCAAATGGCAGCCCAAAGCTTACGGGTACCAAATAGGACCTGTAAAGGGTTTACAGATTATTTGATAACACTGCAAATGACAATATAAAGACACCAATGCACTGTGGCAATCCACAAAGGGACCAGGAGAACATACACCACACTGATCTACTCTAATCCATCATGGAAGTGCCGCAAAAGCACATGGAGGCTGTGCAGAGGCATGTGGATCAACAGCCAACTCGCCTCCATCAGGGGTAATCTCCGCTACTCCCATCTTGGAAAGTCCCACTCCATTGCTGGTGGCCATGTTCCAAGATATATACCCATTCCCATGATAGTCAAAATGCTATCAGGCCTTCAGGGAAATGTTGATACTCCATAGGATCCCCAATTGGACTTTAACCAATTATTACTATATATGTTATGATATGATATATAATGCAATTATTACTATTTTAATTATTGTTATGACATGTATTAATCTATTGCATAGTAACTCTGGCTCATTAGTTTAGAGATATAGGAATGTGACACAAACGGAATGTATGTGGATGTCCCAAAGCCCCAACCATTGATAACACACTGACACAGTGTTCACAGTATAACAAAGCTTTATTTCATACATGGAGCACAATCACGAATGGACAAGACTGTGCATTAATATCGTGGTGTGGGTGGATACCGGAAGGGCACAGTGCTTGTGAACAAGGGGATACCTAAAGGGGGTAATGTCATATTCTAGAATAATCATGATGCATAGCATCTACCAGGGTGACATGTCGTCACTACACCACTGCAACCGGAATCTGACGGAAAAAAAGATCCTCGGAAATCACTCCATTTAATTAAAGAAATCATTAATGTGCATAGCACTTACAGCTTGTCTATATCTGCTCAATTAAATAGATGAACATAGTCATGGATAATGTCATACAGATATAATCCACACAGTGTGTTGTCAGATATTAATGAATAATCTGAAATTGATTAGCAGAATATGTGACACAGAAAGAGGAGGTTGAGGAACATGCCTTCATGGTCGTGAGATTGGGCTACTAAGACCTACAGAGGCAAGAAAAAGATATCAATCAGAACACTATTTGGATTGACTTCAACATCTCATCTGAACGGCAATCCACATTGAACATCAATTGCAGAAATATTCAACGTAACCATACGTGTACACACTCTGTAGCCAGAAATAAGTATGTCAACATTAATACAAAATGATACTCATGATTTATGGGAAACAATAAATGATGCAAATTGTATTCAACAGGTGGTGGAGCTCGAATTGCTTCACATGTGTATTCACACAGTGTTTCACCTAAATCATGGTCTGTGTGGTGGGTCCTTGGGAGAGGTTTGACAACCACTGACCTGTCGGACGTTCACACCTACTTCCTCTTTCTGAGCGTTGGGCCCACACCTACTGTAATCATGCACTTCCTCCCTCTACCATGGACAGAAGGTGTTGGATTGAGGGGTGCATCCAACTGTGGTGGCTATGTAGCAGCTGTCATTGGGAGGAAGGGGCGAGATGAGGAGGCTGTAGGCTCTGGCTGCAGGGGTTAAAGGGAGCCTGTGGAGCCGAAGGCTGGGGTGTAGGCACGTGGACTTTAGCCAACTGCACCAGCAGCGCCAAGTGATGTGTCTGGGCTTGTCTGTCCCTATGAGCCATTTGCTCGTACCTCTCCATCCGAAGATTATGCCTCCTCACCTCACCATATATTGCTCGGATGCTTTCCACTTGGCCGTTAGCAATGGCATTTTGATGTGCCAGCTGAGCTGTCAGCTGTTGGACTGCCCCAATCTCACGCTCATCAGCCAAGCGGATGTGCTGCCCCATATATCTGCAGTCAGAATCAGAAATCTTACAGTGTGATTGTATGTCCATTATCTATGTGTGTGGGGTTCATGTGTGTGCATATACTGTAAGGGTGTGATGGTGTATATGATACTCACTTAGCAGGGTTTCCTGAAAGCCAGTGTCCAACTGTCCTGGAAGGCCCACTACTGCTGCTGGCTCCAAAGACTCCTTGATAGTCCGCTCCCATCCATAATATGTGATGTTGAGTAGTGGCCACCACCAGTTCCACAGTTTGCTCTGGCCTCCGCTGGCATCTTCTTCTTCACCTTCATCCAGCAGTCATCATATCAGTGTTTAACTCACTGGACATGCCGGTTTGCAACTCCTAATACAGGCCTCATATCCCTACCACCATAGATGATGCTATGGACTTGGATTTCCCTGAGGAAGGTTTCTGTCTCTTCTTCACTATAATTGTGGGTCCTCTGCAATGGCACAACCTGTTACCCTGCCAACTGTGCCTGGGGTTCCTAGCTTTCCTGTTCTCTACCTCCCCCCCCCCCCCCCCCCGGGATCAGGCCCCTGTCCCTCTGTTCCTATACCTTGTGTGCCTACATCTCGGAGCACATCCCTCCTGCTCTCCTCCACCTGTACCTCCTCTCCCTGACCTGCTGCTTCCTCTACCTCTCTCCATATCTCTATCTCTCCTCCTCCGGTGTTCCCCTCTCAGTCTCTGTCTATCTATCTCTCTCTCTCTTTATCTCTCTCAAAAACCAACCAACGCCTAGAGCTGTGTGTTGACTTTCTCAGCTACAGCACAGTCTTTTAAACTATTTTCGCAGTCTTTTAAACTGTTCCCGTGGCGTTGATTGGCTTCCTCCACTTCCTATTGGTTAATTGACTGATTTTGTCACACTTCATCGGATCTTTATGGGCTTGAGGCTTCAGCTCGTAACTTGCGCCGTTGCTCAATTGAATAGCATTGCAATAGGAGACAAACTGGAGCCCACAACACACCTGCAGACATTGGGCCGTCTGCAATCGAGCTGCGAGTTTGGAATTGAATGGGGCTCAAAATTTTCAGCTTTTCTATTTCTGCTTTTTCATTGCAGTAGTCCTTTAAGTATCTGCAGGAACAGGGTTTGCAGAGTACCAATGACTGCATGCTTCCGAGTATGTGTGAGGAAGGGGCATGATGTCAAACCCTCTTCTCTACCTTTTCCCACATCCCTATACAAAAGCAAGGCACGCCTTCTAAACTTCAAACCATCAATTCACTGGAGTCATAGCTAATGGAACCATAGTCTGTTAAAATTGTGTTTAGAAATCAGTTTATGCTAATGGTTTGCACAGCTGCCAATATTGTTTGTAACATACATCACAAACTTGAAGGTTTTTTCTAAACTACGCTGGTGCTCAGTGGTGGAGCTAGAGAATGGAGTTGTAACTAAATTTTTAACTTTCTATCTCCAATTTTACCTTCAGTTTTATCTCTAATTTTGGAAAGAGATGCTAACAATAGAGCTACAAAGCAGAGTTAAAAATCTGAGTTTAAAAATTAGAGTTGCTAAGTGCACTTCCCCAAGACCTCTTCCCATAGCTACTCCTACAGACCCCTTTCTATAGCTGATTCTCTTGAAATAGCTGCTAACCTTCCCTCACAGCCTGCCTTCACTAAGCTCTTCTGCCTGCAGCAGAGCTCCAGGATGCACTTGCTCCACATTCTAACCTCAACCTCTATGGGGTGCTTCTTCAGGACTCCAATGCCATCTCATCTCATCTGTAAGCACAATGGAACTACGTACTTGCACATCCAAAGGTCGTTTTGCATAGAAGTACATATATCTTGACATTTTTATGTACACGATAATTCGTTTTCTGGCAAAGAGCCCTTATAAGAACTTTTTTCATGTTTTGATGCTTTAAATTGAATAAAGAATTTAAGGATATTACCATAAATGCTACGAGTTGGACCAATTGATTTGTATAATGTACCTGTAGCACACACTATACTATACATGAGATAACATTAGAAACATCAGCACCCCATCAATTGAGAGAAAAACTACAAGCAATATTCATGAAACCGACGGTACTTCGGGGCTCGTGGTACAAAATGAGATTGAATATCACTTCCACCTAGGCTCGTAAAATACCTCACATGTTTTGAGGTCGACCGAGTTGAGGGGGTTTTCATCTATTGAACTACGCGCATCCAATAAAGACTTACCAAATCGTCTGCACTAAGAGATCTTTTGTGTTTCTCTCCCCCCCCCCACCTTTTTCTATTTCTACAATGTAACTAAAAGCTGCAGCTACCAACTACCAATTCTGTCGACCACAGGATTGCCTAGTGACTGCAGTGATTTTGCTCTGCACCAAAGAGTAATATTATCTTAGGAGGATCAATCTAAACAGCATCACTTTTTAATATATGATTCCATATATTTTTCATTGTATAATGGTCCATCACAGTGGTTTATGTTTTCAAAATCAATCTCCAGCAGAACATATCAAAATCCATGATTTATATAATACAATGTGTAATGGACACAGCTGAAATCTTTTTTTTAAAGCTATTTGACCAAAAAGCTCTGACAATGATACATAATAAAGGAATATTTTGCCCTTTTCTGCAAGATTTCTGATCACATTTCATGGTATTTAATATATTATGTAATATCCTTATCACACTGCAATGAAGGAACTTCCTGCGCGCTTTGTGTTTAATATAGCGCCTTGAGCAGCAGTAAGTTAATTATCTCTCCTTTTGGTGTTAGAAATAGCTGTTCAATGACACTGTCAGTAAGTGGAATGATCCAAATTACTTTAATTATGGAGTAATTGCACAGAGTGATGGTAATTAAATCTTGATCAGTTTAAGTAAGTGAGAGAATTAATTGCTCAAACTTGGAATGCAAACCACAGCAAGACGAGTTGTTTTCTTCCTTAATTAACACAACAGTTTAGTTCTTATCATTGATATAATGCAGGCAGTTAATGAGTTTTCAGATTTGCTGTCACCTAATGCAAGGTAGGACAAAGAGCATGCTGGGAGAAGATCGCTTTTATAATAGGATGACATCAGTTAAATCCTTTGTGTGCATTTTGCTGTCTTTATTGCAAACTTAATTTCCTTGTCCATCTGGTTACACAAACTCAGTTTGCCTTGACTACAGTGAGCTACTTTAACGAGTAAATTAAAAGATCACTGTTGTCATATTTCTTAAAAAATTACTATTTTGAAAAGCTTTAAAAAATAGCATTTTTAGACTTTTAAATAATACAGCACTGAAAACCTTTGCAATTCTGTAAACCTCATGATATATATTGGCTTTTATTGTTCAAAAAATATGTGTCAAAGAGGAATAATGCTGTTTTTAAAAAGAAGCAAACCCACACTTATTTGAATTCACAACTGCTGGGATAAAGATTTTTATGTTATACTTGACATGAGAGGCTTTGCAGTATAATAGAGGACCTGGAGGGGTTCATTCACTAATGAGGAAGTTTTCACCCTAGTTCAGGTATAGTCAAGTTTGGTCTTGGAGAGTCACACACAGCCCAGATTTGAGGATATCCCTGAAGGATACAGGAACGATTATTGTGTCTTCAGTTATCCTGATTTACTCACTTGTGAAGAGAAAGGAAACCTCAAATCCAGGCCTGTGTGAAACTCTCTAGGACCGAATTTGCCTACCCCTGCCATATGAATTAGAGTCCAATGTGTCCTAGTCTATTGCTAGCTAGGTTCTTTCCCACATATAGGAATCTCAGAAGTCATATAATAAGCTATACTGATCCACATTTGGTTCTAGTGCCATAGGTTGCAGACCCCATCCCTGGAGTAATGTCTCAAACTCTAAACCTGGAGTGTGTCATATCAGGCTCATGCATGCATCACCTTGAAGTGGGGTCATAGTCAAAGATAGACTCTCCTTGAATATCTCATGAAGTAAATAAGATCAGGGGCCTCATTCAATTGCAAGACCGCAACATACGGTATACAGGCCGTATGTTTGCAGGCTTTAACTTTGCTGCAATTACGGAGCGATTAAATTGAACAAGCCCGCAAATTGAAAATGTAAACCATGCACTCGTATGTAGCATTTCAGAGTGTGAGCCAGATCAATTAATCAAGTCTGTAACTCCCGAATCAGAAATAGCCAATAGAAAATTATACCCTTCTTATGCCTTAAGCCATTGGTTTTGATTATTCTGCTTGCCTTCTGACTTGACCTCTAGCACGTGACTCACATTACAGCCTTTACTGACTTTCCCTCTGCTTATACCCAGGCAGTTAGACCCTGATTTGAAGAATTATAAGCTCTACCTCACATGGATCTACTTCTTGTTGAGAAACTATCAGCATTCCATTAAAAACAAAAACATTTAAAAAAAATAGTGCAGTTTATTTTATTTGTAATAGTGTTTATTTTCAGTTAAGCAACTGTATCAAATAATTATTAAACTGGATAAAAAAGAATATGTAGTACCAAAATAAAATGACCAATAAGTACAATGAGAACAACGTTACATGAAAGTCTAAAAATTTAAATAAATGGCCACTGTAGTACTATATTTAGAGGTTTAAATACTGCTTGTAAATAATAACAATTTGCTTTTAGAAAGTAATTCTGCATCTATTTTTTTACCATTTATATGCAATTTTATTTAAGTGAAAATTATACCATTTTGGTTTCTTGTGTTCAGCTTCCTGAGGGAGAAGATTTTGAATGTAGAGAGGAAGATTATGTCTGCACAATGAAAAAGTGGCAGCTACAACTGCCAGAGCTTTCACTAGATCCAATGGAAAACAACAAGTACACAATCTATGACTATGTGAATGGAAATAAACCCTGTTGTTAAGTAAATAGTACACAGAAGTGATATATTGAAAGGAAATGTTTATTTGTTTACCTATTTTGATTTCTACATTTTGCACATTATCCATTTTAGTTATTCAAAAGAATAAATAAAAAAATGACCACAATAGTCTGTAACTTTCATATAAATTCTATTTAAAATCCATTTTTTAACATGTGTTTGTTCACTTCTTCTTCCTATAGTGAAATACATATTAGACAATTTTAAGAGATTAACATTTACTAAACTAATACAGCTTCCGGAGGTTTGTGACCCCAATGGTTTAGCAGAATATGTCTATCCTGATATGTTAATAGATGAGCAGAAGGTCTCTTATCCTCATTCTAACAGAGAAGACGTAGAATGGATTAGATTTGTAATAATCTGACATTAGTATTAAAAGTAATATTTAATGCATTACTCTCCATTACAGCCACATTATGTCCAAAGCTTTTATACTAGTAAAACATATGTTACCTTTGTGTCAGGAAAAGACGCATCACTAACCATACAAATGTATGGAGATAAATAGAGCACACAGATTATTGATGGCACCAGTTTGTCAATTAGACATCAGGAAAGCTTTGATGGACATTTACAAAGTGATTAGAGAGACAGGAGATTAACAAAGTGGTTTGGAATAAGTGTCAGCCTTGTGGTACTTTGATCTGATACCATGAAAGACATCTGCTAGTGGTGCTACACATAGGTCATCAGAAAATATGATTTTTCTATGTTTGGGTTTTATTCAGATGTTATATTGATGATCACATAAAGAATTTCTTGTATAGATGATGTATTCCTACAGACACCCACCTACTTCCATTGGCATGTTGTCCTATGTATTCAGTCTTAACAAATCGAACAACAAAAGTTTATAATGATCATATAGCAATGTTTATTATACTTAGTTTGGTTGCTCAATCGTAAATAAGGCTGAGAGATCCCACCGAGTCTATCGGCTCAGCAGGACGGCAAGTAGCAAAAAACACAGGTCCAGGCAGAAGTCAATGACGGCAAGGCAAGGTCCCGATATTTTTAGTAAAGCATAACCAGGAAGTTACACTGATCAGACTCCATTACAGGGTGTGGCAGTAAAACAAGGCACTTACAAGCTCCAACTACAAAGGTGGCTCCAACTACAAACTCACATCTAGGCATACAGAATGGGACCAAACCTTGCATAAACTCTCTTTGTAAGCAATGTTAGCAGATGTGTTTAAATGTGGGGCCTCAAGCCTGTTCTCTAGTGTGGGATAGCATATTCCCTCTTAAACAACTAATCTCTTATATATCCTCATTATCTGTACCTACAGTATATTACTAATTAATTCACCTCTCCCCCTCTCTCTCTCAGTGATTCTACCATTTTGCTACAAATAAAACAAAAAGCAAAAACACATTTTATAGCCGTTTGATGGCCCAGATTCCTTAAATGTGGCCCTTCAAACTAAATAAGTTGTCTGTTAGCCAGACACAACAACAACATGCACATAATGATAAATGCTTTCTACTTTATAGCCACTAATGTAGTTTACATAATACAGTGCAAAAAAATGTAGACTGGTGCACATTGCTGGACAAAAATGACAATGTAGGATGAATTTGCACAGAAAACCATTAACCACACAATGAAAAGGAGTAAAGGAGATCATAATATAAAAAAAAACAAATCTAATATGAAGGCAAGGAAAACATTTTAAATTAAGATGATCGTCTTAGTTAACAGCAATGGCACATGGTTAAATGTGGGTTTAGGATTTGTGGCTCATTACCAGAACCTCATATCAAATTTTAACTTTATTGCCTTTTTAAAATAATATCATATATTGATTCTATATATGATAGAGAGGGAGGGAGGCAGAGAGAGAGAGGGAGGGAAGAGAGAGGGAGGGAGGCAGAAAATTAAAATGTGATCAAATTAAAGAGGCAGTGATATGAAGGCAATATGGTGCTGTAATTGGTGGAAAATGTCTTTAGAAGTATTTCCTGATTTTCTACAATGCACATCATAATCGTTAGACTAAGCAAATATGGCATGACATGGGAACAAAATGGAGCTCACACACCTTCCAAACTGGATAAAATAAATCGTAAGAGAGGCACTTAATTATTCTTTGTGTAACCCAGAAAAGTAAGATCCATACGGTCACAGCAAAGACATTAAATTATTTCCTTATATGTTTTGTCTTTACGACCAATAAGTGCAAACTTTTTCTTTTTGATGGGCCAATTAAAGTTAGCTAGGGTATTGGCGGACAGCTTTAAAACTTCTGAAGATCTTCACGGACCACCTAAACATGCTATTTAGTACCCAGGTACTTCTATGCTACTTTTTATGCATCTTTACTAATTTTCTTAATTTTGTTTCATTTTTTTTTTTACCCAGTTGTACCATGGACTACCTGAATGGAGCTCAAAGATCACAGATATCAATCTTCTGTTTTAGCAACATCAACAACATAGATGCTCAATCTAAGAACAAACAATACAAAAGTAGACTTGTTCTATCGGCATAGTAAGCCACTCAGAGAGCAACTCTCTTTTAAGCTCAATTATGCTCTTCACAGGAAGAAATATCCTGTAGGATATCAGTCCGGTCTCACTCAGACAAGTGATCCAGCCCTGAAATACCAACCAATTCTGCCCTGAACAGGAGAAACAGCAAACATTTTGGCCATTATTGGGCCTCATCAGTAGAGTGTTGCTGAACTCCCTAAGAGCCACGCCTGGAGCCCCCTTTGGGAGACTAAACCCTAAGGATCATTTGCAATGGGTCAGATTGAGAGCCTCTGACTGTTTTTTTTTTTTATGCAAATAACCTTTGGGGGATTTTGTCACCCTAAGGTTCCTAGGAGGCTCCAGACTGGAACTCCTTGCTTACAGTACCTTGAGGAGTACAGGAGCACCACACTGATGAGGCTCAAGAGAGGCTGAAAAATACATCTGGGCATTCTGATAGCAATTATTGATAGAATTGCCTGGTATTTCAGTGAGACAAGACAGGATATTTCCCCAATGAAGGGCACAAGTGAGCTAAAAGAAGCTTCTCTCTGGGTAGGTTACCAGGCCTATAGAACAAATCTATTACAGGAATCGTTCATTCAAAGACTGAGAGCTTCTGACTCTGTTTTTGTTTATCATCCGTTTTAGACCATGCACCACTTTTCTCACACTCTTTCAGGAGGCTAATTTATATTGTTATTTTATGATATCTGTTGTTGTTGATTTACTGGGTCAATGATTTCTGTAGATATCTAATGTCCCACATTTTGGTGTGATTTGCTAATTACAACCATTAAACATAAGTAAATTGCATATTTTAGCTGAGGATTTGAAGACTAAATTTTAGCGGACTTACTAAGGCCCTCATTCAATTGCAATTTGGCCAATTGAATAGGGGTCTAAATAAGCACATAACATATTTTTTTTTTAAAGTTTTTAGTTTGTAAACATGTATCCAAAAGCAAGGTTTTCACAAACTAAAAACTTTAAAAAAAAAATATGTTATGTGTTTATTTAGAGCACTATTCAATTGGCCAAATTGCAATTGAATGAGGGCCTAAATGTTTACTAAAAACTCAAATTAAAAGGCCTATATCTTGTTAAGTCTGTCGTTGGAACTAGTAATTTAATATTACTAGTAATATTAACCAAAGAAAATGGACTAAACATTACTTAGAACCATTACTATTTAATGTAACATATAATCAATATTGGGTAAATATATACATTTGTGCATAGGTGATGCTAGTGTGTTAAAATCATATACATAAAAAGAAAAAAAGAAAGATATAAGGGTTATAAGCACTGACTGAAAATATACGCCCCTATTCAACTGAGCAATTGTAAGTTACTGGAGCCCGTAATGTAGCCCGTAAACTAATTTGCTATTCAATTGGCATTGTTTAGCTACCCGATTTGCGGGTACCAAGCTAAAAAAAATCCTGCGGCTGTCAAAACCATAACTCTGACCCAGCTAAGCCTTTGATGTTTCAAGACAGTAAATGTTACAATTGCAAATCGCTATTCAATTGCTACAATTCCTCAAGCCCTAAAATGTTTTCACACCTCTAATTGGTAAATTTAGAAGAAATACCTACTGTGACAACCTGTATGTTGAATGCGGTATGATAAGAGCCTATTGCCCAAACCTCTCCCCTCTGTACAGCAGGAAAAACTTTCAGCCCTTGGGTTAGACTGAGAGATGTCTGTGGTCTTGTATAGCATAAGGATCTCTCTGAAATTAACTTACTCCAGCAATCAGGATTCCGGCATCAATTATGAAATCCACACATTAATTATGTGAACCAGTTATAGCATATTTATTATTGAAACAACAGACATGGTTACCCCAATCACCTTCTAGCTCACGTTACCACTCATGCCTAGGTGGGTTTGAGTGACAGGCTTCCCTCCTACCCTTTTACTATATGGTATCATGCCTTTTAATTACCTCCCTGGGCTAGGAGCAATTGTAATTTACTGGAGTTCGTGATTGAGTCTGTGCGTTTATTTGCTATTCAATTGGCATATTTTTGCTGGCTCCAAACGGTTTACGGGTTACGGCCTTAAAAACTTGGCAGTTGTTAAAGCCCGGAACGTACAGTCTACCGATGCCTTTGATCTTTCCCGTCCGCAAGAGCTATGATCACAAAAATTGCAACTCGAAATTCAATTGCTATAATTCCACAAGCCACAAATGTTTTCACACCCGTAAATAGCAAATGTAAAAGAAAATCCTATGAGTACTAGAGAGAACCTGCAAGGGTTCTTAACCCCTGTCCTCAGCACTGTAAATGGAAATAAAAATCAATACTGAACTGTATATGACGGGGAAAGTGATGAAAGACAATAGAATTAATTGCACAAAAGTCTCAAGCTGTCATTTCAGGGTTATATCGATCTTGGGAATCAATGAGTTAATACATCAGGCCACCCATATGGACTAGAACAGTATTGGCATTCATTTTTATTATTTTGCATTTTGAGGGTTTGCGAGTCCCATCGCATATCGGACCCCTGAACCTAATTGATTGACATGTAACCTCCATGTTTTACTGCTGTAATGATGGTGGTCTATTTTGCTATTGGCTGTTTTGAAATGGTTGGTTACGGCCTTGCTTAAATGATCATGTTCCCACCCTGAACTGCTACATACGAGTGCATGGTTTGCGGCTTTGGCGTTCGGCCCGTAACTTGCGGCCTTCTTCAATTGAATAGCACTGTAATCGGAGACGAACGGGAGCTCGCACAGACATACAGCCTCTATCCAGCGAGATGTGGGCTTGCAATTGAATAGGCCTCATGGATTCTTGGTTACAATGTATATGCTGTTATTGATGTAAGATAGCAGAAATGGTTTATGTGATATTCTGATGTATTTGGTCAAAGTACAGTCATTTGAGGTGATCTAGCCAGATAACCTCCAGGCTCTGGGATGGGAGGAGGGTTTATGGCTAGTGGAAGGGTGAGGAGGTCACAGTAGGAAGAACAGGCCCCTGAAACAGGGAAGGAGGGGGTTGATAACCGTAGTAATGGGGGATTGGCTATAGAACTGGGGTTCTGTTTTTTGATATCTGTAAAATGTGGCTGAAGCAAGAAATAAAGGTCAGTCTTCTATGCACTAAGAAATGGTGTGATGTGATTTCTGATCTGAAATGCTGGGGCTGAGATAAATATTGTCACAACCTGCAGATTGTTCCTATAGGCTATAGTAGGAGAATTAGGGGTGTACTGTGCCCCTTGTATCTGGGTTGTGTCATATGCATAATAGATATATATAATATGATATAATAAACGCAATGTTAAAATTGCGGGCCACAACCGCGGGCCTCGTGAAGCGAGCGCCTTTTGTGGAGATTAGCGCCATAGGCGATCATCCCTGCGACCTGCAGCACTTAGGCAATGATCGTCGAAGACGCTTATTGCGCTGGTGGAGATGAGCGCCGCAGGACTTGGGCACTGAGCGTCAAAGGTGCTCATTGTGCTGGTGGAGATAAGTGCCACAGGCGCTCATCTAGAGACACGTGGGACTTAGATAAAAAGAGCATAGAAGGTTCTCACTGCGACTTAGAGATGCCTGCAAAATTACGACCCATACTCCTAGGGACTTAGCGACAGACAAGAAATTACGGCCTGCAAAAATACGAATTTAACGGCCGAACCGCAAACTGCAAAAACACACAAATATCCCTCAAATCCACTCACACACAGCTCAGGGGAAGTGCCAGGGAGCCTGTGAGAAAGGTTGCAGGTTAATTTGAGGCATGTTCTGGCTTTTTTTACGATCTGAAGCGAGAAAAAAATGTCTGATGAAAAAAATGACAACGAAAACGAGACTGAAGGATGTAAAACGCAGCCGAAGAACGGAAACAGCGGCCGAAGGATGGAAATACCAGCTCTAAGCACTAAGACTTAACGCAAAACAGTAACACTTAATACAAGGCATTAACATTTAATTCAAGACAGTAACACTTAATCAAAGGCAGTAACACTTAATCAAAGCCAGTGACACTTAACCCAAGGTAGTAACACAGGGAGAGAGGCTCGCAATGATCACTGAGGTTGCTCAAGTGCAAGGCCTATAAAGTACACAGGGGGAGAGCCTTGCAATGAGCGCCAAAGGTTAGCCAGTTGTGGCTCGCAATGAGCGCCAAAGGCGCTCAGAGTGACCATAACCTCACATTCTGTGGCAAACAGCATTACCATGGCTTCAAATTTTATTGCTGTCATTTTTTGACGGGCAAGTAGCTAGTACCATATAAGTCCAGAAAAACTCTTATGACTCCCGTAAAGTATATATCAGTATTGGGAACCAGAGAAGGCATTTTTCATATTCTGAGCCTATATATTGTCTCCAAGCAATCCCTATATAACTCTGTTCCAAAGGATGTATATCTAAGGAAAACTATATATTAAATCACTGTGTTGTTTAGTCATTCAGTCTTGTCTGACTCTCAGTGACTCTATGGACCGCAGCAAACCAGGCACATCTATCATCCACCGCCCCTTTGAGCTCTATCAAGCTGATGCTCATTGCTTTAATGACCTCATCTATCCATGTCCACCTCTGTAGTCTCCTTATTTGTGTGCCTTCAACCTTTCTCAGCATCAGAGTCTTCTCTAGGAATCCTGCCTCCTCATTATATGGACAGAATATTTGAGCTTCACCATCATGATTATACATTCCAGTGTACAGTTTGTCTTGATTTCCTGAAGTACTGATTTACTGGATCTTCTTGTAGTCCAAGAGACAAATCAGGTGAAGGATATATATCACATATTATAATTGTCTTACTACGTGTCGTCGTCACGCTGTTTGCGTGGTCCGTACGACTTAGCGGGCTTAGCGATGAGCGCCGCAGGCGCTCATCGCCCGGCTCGCCTCGCGCAGCGAGGCGAGCCGTAAACTGTTAAACCGTAGCACTTTGGCAATGAGCGCCGCAGGCGCTCATTGCAGGCGAGCCTCGCGTAGCGAGGCGAGCCGTTAATACGGAGCACTTTGGCAATGAGCGCCGCAGGCGCTCATTGCAGGCGAGCCTCGCGTAGCGAGGCGAGCCGTTAATACGGAGCACTTTGCCATTCAGCGTTAATACGGAGCACAAAAATAGGGCCTCAACTCGCGAACAGGAAAAAAAAAAAAACAATAAATACACACAGCACATACATAAAAAGCTTACCGACAGCAAGAGGGAGCATCCACGACCTCAAAAAAACAAGTTACACCTTCATTTCGCTAAAAATAAAACAGTTTAGACAGTAAAAAGTTATCGAAGCGAGAGAAAAAATGGCGGCCGAAAAAAACGAAAACGAGGCTACAGCACTATAACCACGGAAAATACGTACGGATAATCCGATAAGACGCATACGCGAGGATCGCCGTTAATACGGAGCACTTTGGTAATCAGCGTTAATACGGAACAGAGAAATATGGCCGCAACTCGCGAACAGGAAATAAAAAAATAAATAAATAAATACACACAGCACATACATAAAAAGCTTACCGACAGCAAGAGGGAGCATCCGCGACCTCAAAAAAACAAGTTACACCTTCATTTTCTTAAAAATAAAACAGTTTAGACACTAAAAAAGTCTCGAAGCGAGAGAAAAAATGGCGGCCGAAAAAAACGAAAACGAGGCTACAGCACTATAACCACGGAAAACACGTACGGATAATCCGATAAGACGCATACCACACATTACCGGCCATTAAATCACGTACGGATTATCCGCTAAGACGCATAACACACATTACCCGCCATTTTACGATAATGCGGAACTAAAGTACTACGCTAACGGTTTCAGCTCGCGCACGCACACTATTACACTGCACACGTTCTAAACGCTTACACAGCACCTCCACACCACCAATGCTGCTGCAACATCACTACAGATTCCCAGCTCTTAAACACAATGCATAAAAATTGGTAAAGTATAGTCATTCATTAATTATTTATTATTTTAACTTATATATTTCAGTAGTACACACAAAACACCATTAGCTACCTTACAATTCCATATGTATATTAATAATTATACAACTTTCCAAACATTTTTGGCGCCGTTAATACGGAGCACTTTGGCAATGAGCGCCGCAGGCGCTCATTGCAGGCGAGCCTCGCATTGCGAGGCGAGCCGTTAATACGGACCACTTTTTTAATAACTATACAACTTTCCAAACATACACATCTCATTGCCGTCATTTTTTGACGGGCAATACGCTAGTGGATAATAATTGTCCAGTCAATCTTCCCCATAAGCATGCTTTACCAGATCAAAGCTCTAAAAAACTAAATCATCTGTACCATAACAATAGTTGGTCAGATATTATGCACATTCTATTCAGGATAATTACATTCTAACAAGATTAAAATCATAAGAGAAAATTGTGCTTTGTGTTAACGAAATCTAAAGTGCCAGTCTGCTTGTGCAGACACTTTGCAAACACATTTTGGAGCTTCCCCAATGAGTAGTGGTCAACAGAAGGGACCAAACCTGCCTGACATGTGTTTCGCTTAGGTTGCCTAATAATATAATTTGGTTAGTTGCTTCCATATAGCACTGATTAGAAGGAGATCAAACAACAAATTAAATAAACTTTTTTCATTCTAACAAGGAGATTAATAGAAATACGTATTTATGGGCAGGAGTTATTCTCCCATTGTTTGCATTTGCATATCATGGTGTTATACATAGTTATAATAGCCACCATCCAAATATCTGTATACATGGCACATTACAAGTAAAGACACATAGATTGGATACATTTTTATATAAAAAATATAAACAAAAAATATTTGATAAATGATAAAATACTTTTTTGTTTTGTTTTTTAATCAAGTAACTCTGATGATTCCTATTTGTCATTTATTTGGGTATAATATATGGATTTGGACTTTTCTGTTCCCAAGTGTCTGAAGAGTATAATTAATTTTTTCTACAGATACTCTTTTGTATAAATAAAAAAATAAGTAAATTAATATAATCGATGTTGACACATTTTTGGTATGGTAGATATTTTTTTTATGACTTACCTCTAGATTTTATAAATGGGACTTTATCCAGTGCCTTTCAGATTTTTTTGGTATGTTACCTGAAAACACAACCAAAATATAACAAACAAGCAAAATATAATGAAGACATTTTTTCTCCTTTTTAATTTAGAATAAGTGCTAAACTATGAATATAATGCCACTTTTATGTTATCCTAGAACATAATTATGTTAAATAAAAAAAGGAAAAAAAAGAAATCATTATATAGAATAATAAAGCAGATTAAGTTTTTTATTTTAAACACACTATTTATTTTTGACAATTTATCTAAATGTATTGCTCTGAAAGCTTCTGATCTAATTGACAGTCACAGAAATTAATGCAATTGTTAGGTAAATGTGCTTTACAATAAATTAGTTCATTTCTGTATTATCCTTATCAATAACGAACCGGAAAAGAAAAGTTTAACTAAAGCTTGGAGCTAATTGCACAGTATTTCCTTGGTTAGAATTGGCTCTGGTATATTGTGTTTATTTATTTACGGTAAGTGTGTTCATTCAGGTTTGTAATGACAATGCTACGGGTGAACAGAATTTACTTTAAGTATTACTCTCCAAATAAAGTCTCACAGGAGTAAATATGCGAAAAAGCACATTAAAAAAGCACTTGACTAATGACTAGGGATTATCAGACTCGGTTTCTTTATTTCAACCATATTTCTCATGAATTTATAGAAGTTAATTTTCATTTTTTTAAGGAATGAAAGGACAAAGTGGTTTATCCATGTGTTTCCAACACAATATCCCAGCTAAACGGAATTAACCCTGGTTATAAAATCTACTAGACAACAGGCTGTTCGAAAACAGTGCATGTGAGGATATTTCTAGAGGTTTCCTACTTATATTTGTAGGCTTTTAAAGGACAGTTTACAATGAATATAAATATATATATATATATATATATATATATATTTATATATTTATATATATATATATATATATATATATATACTGTATAAATATATAATATAAATAAAAATGTAAGTTTGTAGATATATATATATATATATATATATATACCGTATTGGTCCGAATATAAGCCACACCCGTAAAGTTCAAGTGGAGAAACTAGAAAAAAGATAGTATTCAAATATAAGCCGCACCCGTAAAATTGGAGAGAAAAAGACTCTCAAAGTGATCAGCCATTGCAAGAAACAGGCTTCCTAATTAGCACTGTAGCTTTTTTTGCAGGCTACAGGCTTTACCGGATGTTAGAATTACTAAAACCGTAAATCGCTATGCAATACCGCAGTCTCAAGCACGAAAATCGGCCCCCTTAACTCGCAATCGCGCAAATCGGCAATGATTTTTTTTACGATCGCGAATATAAGCCGCACCCGTAACTCACAAGTTCAAAAATCTGAAAAAAGGTGCGGCTTATATTCGGACCAATACGGTATATATATATACATAATTTAAATAAATATATATATATATATACAGTGGATATAAAAAGTCTACACACCCCTGTTAAAATGTCAGGTTTCTGTGCTGTAAAAAAATGAGACAAAGATAAATCATTTCAGAACTTTTTCCACCTTTAATGTGACCTAGAAACTGTACAACTCAATTGAAAAACAAATCTTTTAGGTAGAGTGAAGAAAAAATATAAAAATAAAATAATATGGTTGCATAAGTATGCACACCCTTAAACTAATACTTTGTTGACGCACCTTTTGATTTTATTACAGCACTCAGTCTTTTTTGGGTATGAGTCTATCAGCATGGCACATTTTGACTTGGCAAGATTTGCCCACTCTTCTTTGCAAAAACACTCCAAATCTGTCAGATTGCGAGGGCATCTCCTGTGCACAGCCCTCTTCAGATCACCCCACAGATTTTCAATCGGATTCAGGTCTGGGCTCTGGCTGGGCCATTCCAAAACTTTAATCTTCTTCTGATGAAGCCATTCTTTTGTTGATTTGGATGTATGCTTTGGGTCATTGTCATGCTGAAAGATGAAGTTTCTCTTCATGTTCAGCTTTCTAGCAGAAGCCTGAAGGTTTTGTGCCAATATTGACTGGTATTTGGAACTGTTCATAATTCCCTCTATCTTAACTAAGGCCCCAGTTCCAGCTGAAGAAAAACAGCCCCAAAGCATGATGCTGCCACCACCACGCTTCACTGTGGGTATGGTGTTCTTTTGGTGATGTGCAGTGTTGTTTTTGCTCCAAACATATCTTTTGGAATTGTGGCCAAAAAGTTCAACCTTGGTTTCATCAGACCATAACCCCTTTTCCAACATGCTTTTGGGAGACTTCAGATGTGTTTTTGCAAAATGTAGCCTGGCTTGGATGTTTTTCTTGGTAAGAAAAGGCTTTCGTCTTGCCACTCTACCCCATAGCCCAGACATATGAAGAATACAGGAGATTGTTGTCACATGTACCACACAGCCAGATATTCCTGCAGCTCCTTTAATGTTGCTGTAGGCCTCTTGGTAGCCTCCCAGACCAGTTTTCTTCTCGTCTTTTCATCGATTTTGGAGGGAGCTCCAGTTCTTAGTAATGTCACTGTTGTGCCATATTTTCTCCACTTGATGATGACTGTCTTCACTGTGTTCAATGGTATATCTAATGCCTTGGAAATTATTTTGTACCCTTCTCCTGACTGATACCTTTTAACAATGAGATCTATCTGATGCGTTGGAAACTCTCTGTGGACCATGGCTTTTGCTGTGGGATGCGACTAAGAACATTTCAGGAAAGACCAACTAGAGCAGCTGAACTTTATTTGGGGTTAATCGGAGGCACTTTAAATGATGGCAGGTGTATGCTGACTCCTATTTAACACGATTTGGAATGTGATTGCTTAATTCTGAACACAGCTACATCCCCAGTTATAAGAGGGTGTGCAGACTTATGCAACCACATTATTTTTATTTTTTATTTTTCTTCCCTCCACCTAAAATATTTCAGTTTGTTTTTCAATTGAGTTGTACTTTTTATAGGTCACATTAAAGGTGGAAAAAGTTCTGAAATGATTTATCTTTGTCTCATTTTTTTACGGCACAGAAACCTGACATTTTAACAGGGGTGTGTAGACTTTTTATATCCACTGTATATATATATATATATATATATGCCCCAGGGCCCCCCCCCCCCACCAAGTTCTCTCCCAGTCTGTTCTGTACTCCACCACCATGGTCCCTCCTGTCTCCCCGACCCCCTCGGCCTCACCAGCTGCTGTTCTTCTTTTACTCCTGTCTGTGCGTCTTCTAGCCGGAGTAGCGGCGTGTGTGACAAGGGGGCAGAAGGGATCTTGGGGGGGGTCGGGGGGGGGGGGGGTAGGAGGACCCGGGATAGTAAGGGGACAAGAGGGAAAGGAGTGGGTGGACCAGGGGCAAATGTATATATATATATAATATACATATATTAGGGTTTCTTTAGTGAAGGCTGTCTCTAGACTGTTGGGGACTGAAGCTAGGCTAGAGAGAGTCAAGTGCTGATGATGTAGAAAATAGAAAGTTAGTTAAGCTCTCAATGGAGTGAGGAGTTATGGGACAGTATATAGAAGTTGGGTTTAGTAATGGATTCAGAATGGATGTAATTAAGTCATGTTGGTGAGATGATGAGACCTTGCCATTTTTTAGAGAGAAGCCGAATAGATGCATGAGAATTGGGATGACTGTTAGCCAATGCATTTTATTATAAATATGATTTTTTTTCATGGACTATGAGTGCTGTATCATGTGAGAGAAGGTGCACAGACCACTATGTCCATTCTACCCAAAACATATAAAATACCATGTTACATTCTAATCAGATTGAACAGATTGTGTATATCTGCATAAAACTTGAGAAGAGAGGTGTGAAGGTCCCAAAAAGGGGGTTTATTTAACTACAGACAATCGCTGCCTTTGATCACAGGAATTCCCCACTAAAAAAGTGATCTTCGTTGAAGGAATGAGCTGCTCGGCATACGGCTAACAGATCAGGAACATGTACATGTGCTTTAGCTCAAGAAACTAATAAAAGCCTTCCCGTTAAATGAAACACACCATCCTCTATGCGTTCCAAGTAACAGTTGGCAATTAGAGGCAAATGGATATGGGGGCTTGGCTTGGGGGGTGGACCACTGAGCCGCACCCACAGGGAATCAGAGCGGCAAACTGAACAATGGGCCTGTAATTACCCAAACGTCCTGCAGTGACATCTTGTGAGCAAGAATTGGAATTACGTGTATTTTTCTACAACTATCCATTAAAACATGATAGTATATTAGTTAAGAGCAAACCGATCTTCACAAGAGGGATATTAGCACCTCTGATATAGCACACAAAGATGTGAAGACACTCCTGCTTTGTTGAACTGATCCATCATGACAGAAGAAGCACATAATACAAGGTGACATTGTTTCATTAATCAGTTATCTCAGGAGTGAACCAAATTTGCGTCTTGTAGCAACTGTAAGCTGGCAGTGTGGTCCCTGAATAGTATTAAAACACAAACCTTTGCTTTAATTTGTTTCTCAATGTACATTGAGAGCTTTCTCAAGAAATTTTGAAACCCACAAATGAATTGATGTCCTGCAGAGATTAACTCATAGTACCTACAATGGGAGATTAACATAAATGGACTGTTCTTTGCCATAAGCTGTTTTATATTTCCTCTGAGTGCAATGTGTTTTTATTGAGTGTACTCTATTAAATAAGTTTAACACACTATGAGCTTTCCTCTTGCTTTGTGCATATGTTGTGCCTTATATATATTCACTATACTTGACCCAAGCTAATAGTAGTGGAAAACCCACTTGAGCTTGCAAACAGCAGAGAAGATAGTCATTAACAGGTATTTTGGTTAACACCAGTGTATCAAAAATCGCTTAGGCACATAAACTTCTTTGGGGACTTGAAATGTATTGAGAGAAACCTAGAAATCCCAAGTTGCTCCTATGAACCTAAACAAGGCTTTTCTAGCATCCATTACTCACTGTTTAAAAAGCCATTTCCTGAACCACATAAGCTCTTCCCAATGCCACCCCAACCATAGTGGGGTTAACTTTTCATCCTTGCCCAGAGTTCCCTTCCACACCCCATCAGTTGGATAATTTCAGTAGCAATTCATCAGATCAGACAGCCACACACAGAGCATGGAAATCCCAGCAACTAGGAAAAAGCATTGTTCCACCACTTAACTAGATGACTCTCATTATTGAACAGGGTACAATATATTTATAGATAAAATACAATGGCAACTAAACACATTAACACAAAATAATTAAACAGTGGTGCCAATAAACAATATAAATTGGTAACATTATTAGATCAGAAGGCTAAGTAAACCTATTTAATCTGTAATTAGCTGTTGCATATTATGTGACTGTTTAGTAGCTGGTTGTTTGCATCTCTCCAAAGGAGGCCTTCAATGATGCACTGTCCCATTTGAAGCATTGTCAGCCCCACAAATGACCTTTGATTACACCCACATAGACCAGTTCACACGGTATACATTAAATTACCACAAAACTACATATAAGAAATACTTACAAATATCAGGCATGTTTAACATAAGTATAATCACAATAGTAAACTATTACACACAAAGTATGCATCCAGTATCACAGTGCAGTAAAACAACCACCTCTATAGCACAGCGAATATACCCAGATGAACAGAACTGTCTTAAAAACATTATAAGCGGCCAGGCAAAGCAGTACACTGCAGCCCTACCAACACAAACACATAAATAAAAATGTAATTTATTAATAAAATTAAGCTTTTATTTATTTGTACCTCCTGGAATGATAACATTTGTTATACATTATATTTTTGTGTGCATGGGCCATGCAAAACAATTTTTAACGGACACCAAATAACCAAGATTCATAGTAATTTCAGAGACTCATGGAAAACAAGAGAATGCTTCTAGCATGCATGTGTGTGGTGGGAAAGGAATTGGAAGGAAGGGAGAAACAGCAGATTTAAACACATTTTGCATCCAACGTTGCAGAACAGAGTCAAAGAAAACTGAAACAAAACCATTGTCCTGCCATAGCCTTCAAACTTTATTGCGCTCAATTTTATTTCTTTCATTATTTATTTTAATAGGTAGCAAGGGAAGGCAACAGATATGGACTGTTAAAAACATTAGAAGAATTTTATTATAACTTAACGGTTTCAAAACATTATCTGTCTTGATGTTGTCTTGTTTATGTACAATTAGACAAAAAGAGTCAAAGGTGCTCATCTGAGGACAAACAACACGTAAGTAGGTTTGTTCTATAGGTCTGGTAACCTACTCTGAGAGCAGCCTCTTTTAGCTACTTGTGCCCTTCACAGGGAGAAATATCCTGTATTATATAAATCTGGTCTCACTCAAAAGAGTGATCCAGCCCTGAAATACCAGACAATTCTACCCTGAACAGGAGAAAAGGAAAGCCCCAGACGTACGTTTTTGCTTTTCTTGGCGTTGTCATTGAGAGGCTGCTCTCTGAGTAGGTGACCAGACCTACAGAACAAACCTACTTAGGTGTTGTTCATTCTCAGATGGGCACCTCTGAATCTTTTTATGTACAATAACAGTTGATAGTGAGGTGATTAGCCCACCGATCCGTTTTAATAAAGAGAGTTTGCAGATCCTGAATAAATCTCCCTGAATAATATACTGAAAAGTTGGGGGGTCTATCTAGGAAACTGACCAGCATGCCATGCATTAAGATGGCTCTGACCACCAGTACAGTGAATCCCTTAGACTGGATATGCAGTGCCAAGAGAATTCCTTAAGACTGGCACATGGTGGTTTGTGACATTGCCTTTGTCATGTGGAAATGCTGGTCACACAATACTGGAAGTCTGTTATTCCATGTAACATAGTTTATGAATTACTAATGTATTCTATGGTTATTGGAATTAGGTTATTGCATTCAAGTGGAGTGGGCAATTAAATAGTTAATATTAATTTGTAGATATGTCGCTAAACAGGTCTTATTGCACGTTGATACATAAGTTAATCATTTTTCATTTTGAAACCCATTTTGTCTATTCCCAACCATTTTGGTTTCTATAGATAAACTTCCTGTGGTGGAAGAAAACTTTCACTGCAGAGGAAACTCTTATCTGTACACTGTGTATGTGGCCACTAACATGGCCATTGTTTTCAACAGGACTAATGGAGAGCTCACTGAAATAATCAGATATAATAATTTCAGAAACGTTCTCAGCCGTAAAATAATTTCTAGATTTTTATTCATTTGCATTCTAAAAAATTTGCCCATTATCAAATGTAATTATTCAAAAAGCCATATAGAAAAAAAGGTAAGTGTAAGTATATTGTTGCCTGCAAACTCTACCTATAGACCACTAGAGTATGCTGTAGTGCCACCAAACTGTCCCCTCTTCATGGTGTAATTAACTCTCTGGTTTAAGTTTCTAATCCAAGGATCAAAAAGATCAAAGCAAAAAAGGTTTGAAATATTTAAAGAAACCAACTTTAATCTATTTCAAGTAGAGAAAACATTGTGTTTCAACACAAAAGAGTTTAGCTGTTTCAGTGACCCTAATGTTGTTATTCACAAGACACCACAGGGATATAGCAATTTACTATCACAACACTTACAAGTCACACACGTTGTATCAATCAGGACAAACGACCAACCGTTATTTAATTATAATAAGTGCAAAAATGTATAGAAAAATAAAAATAAAAAAAAGCTCTGCTCTGTTTATAGAATCAATGAAATAAAAAAAATGTCAGTTTAACCAATATTTCTCATTATAATGTATTTTTTCTTGTAATTATATAATACTAGCAACTTGCCCGTCAAAAAATGACGGCAATAAAATTGTAAGGCAGGTAATGCACGGTGAATGGGTTTTGTGTTTATTGTGAGAGTTTTTTTTTTTTTTTGTGTATATTTGTTTTTGTATGCTAATGAAATAATTAATCCATTAATAAATTAATATACTTTACGTATTTGGAAGTAATATATGCAGGAAGCATTGTTCTGAAGAGCTGACAATCTGTTTTGATGTTCCTGCAGCATACAATGTAGGTTTGCACTGTTGTGGAGTTGAGGTGTAAGTGTCAGCAATGTGTGCAGTGTGTAGTGTAAATAGGCTGCATGCTTGAGGGGAAGCCGTTAGGGTAGCTGTGTACGTCCGCATTGTGTAAGTTAGTGTTGTAAAATGGCCACTAATGTGTATGTGGTACGCGGCTGTGGATGATGTAGTGTCCTTGTTAATAGTGTATCTTGGACCTCGTCCGGGTTTTTGGAAAATCCGTATGTGCTTGGTGGTGTTTTGCGTGTTTAGGGTCCTGTAGTCTCGTTTTCTTTTTTTTCGACAGCCATTTTTTCTCTTGCTTAGGGGATTTTCGTGTGTCTAAACTCTGTAATTTGGACTTAAATTGAGGTGAAACTTCACTTGCAGAGATCCTGGGTGCCCCCCCCCCCCATTGCTGTGAATAAGCATTTAATGTATTTGTTGTGTGTATTTCTTGTGTTTTTAATGTTTTCATGAGCGCAGGGTTCGGCCGTTAATGGTTGTTTTTTTGCGAGGTCGTAATGTTTTTTTTCTAAGTCCCGCGTCTCGTATTTTTTGATGCTAAGTCCGTAATTCTTCCGTTGTAAGTCCCTCATTGCAGCAGATGTGGGAGCCTCCACCTCCGCAAATGCGGCCCCTCACTTCGCGAGGGTCCGCATTTGCGGGCCTAAAGACGTACGGGGTTATAGGGACGAATACCTATGGCGCTCATCTTCACCAGCGCAAGGATCGCCTTTGGCGCTCCTTGCCAGCAACTGCGGCCCTCGCTTCGCGAGGTCCGCAGTTGCGGCGGGCTCGCTATGCGAGCTCGCAAGCGTTAGCAACAACCCGCATGCTTACAACTATATATGTGATTAATAGAAAGGGATAACACTGTTTAGGATTATTATTTTATATAGGTGCAGCCAGGTTGCTATTAAATGTAATATTGGAGTATTTTTTGTTTTATAGAAATGTTTTAACAAAGTTGAGTTCATTAATTTAATTTTGCTAAATTTGAACATACGTTTATCAGACTCACATGTAAAATTATAAGTCTGCAAGTTTTCAATCTCGTGTGGGTGCTTTAAGGAAAGCTCTATGTATGTTTTATTTTATGTTCAAATACAGGGCCCTCCATTTTTTTTGCAATGTGTTAATATTGTTTTTGATTTGAACTTACACTATGTTGGTGCGTTACAAATAAAATAAATAATAATAGGAGACTCACAGAGTAACAGTTTCTCAGTTTCTGAAACCTCTCCCCCTTTTTCCCTGTAATTTTCCAGTAAGCTACCATCTTGCTCATAGCTGACTTGAACCACTGTGTTTTGTGAGCTAAGGACAATCCCACAGGGAAGGGGATTCACACTACCAGTGTCATGCTGCTCGTCAGCAAGCAGACAGTGACATGCTGTGTTTTACATATACAAAGTTCATTTTTACATTGTATACCAGCAATTGCAAATCCTGTCTGTTTAGTGTCACTACTTTTATTTTTTATGTTTAAAAAAAAAAAACTAGAGTGGTCCTTTAATTGCAGAGGGTTCCAAATTGCTGGTAGGTAATGTAACAATGCACCGAAAGATTACCTTTTTCTTTTTTTTTCTCTTTCTCAATAATATTATATAATAGTTTAATTTAACTGAATGCAGTGGTGGAGCTTAAGAATGGAGGGCAACGGTGCAAAAATAAATGTTGGGCCCCAACCGCCAAGGCAGGGTTGTAAAAACGTTTGCATTGCCCTCCCCAGGACCTCTTCCTATGATAGCGCCCCTCACCAAGACGCTTTCCCCTAGCTGTCCAACCCTAACACCCCTTTCCACAGTTGCTTCCCTTACCCCCTGGCTGCGTGAAGCACAGATACAGTATCTCACAAAAGTGAATACACACCTCCCATTTTTGTAAATATTTTATTATATCTTTTCATGTGACAACACTGAAGAGATGACACTCTGCTACAATGTAAAGTAGTAAGTAGTGATGTCACAAACATAAAATTTTCGGTTCGCGAACCGCGAACGAGAACCGCCGCAAATGTTCGCGAACCGGCGAACCGCCATAGACTTCAATGGGCAGGCGGATTTTAAAACCCACAGGGACTCTTTCTGGCCACAATAGTGATGGAAAAGTTGTTTTAAGGGGACTAACACCTGGACTGTGGCATGCATAAATAACCTAACATCCCCCTCCATCATCATCCTCCCCTGTATCTCTTTACCCCCTCCCTCATCATCCTCCCCTGTGTCTCTTTCCTCCCTTCCTCATCCCCCCTCCCTCATCATCCTCCCACCTCCCTCATCATCCTCCCCTGTATCTCTTTACCCCCCCTCATCATCCTCCCCTGTGTCTCTTCCCCCCTCCATCATCATCCTCCCCTGTGTCTCTTTCCCCATCCCTCATCATCTTCCCCTGTGTCTCTTTCCCCCCTCCCTCATCATCCTCCCCTGTGTCTCTTTCCCCCCTTCCTCATCACCCTCCCCTGTATCTCTTTACCCCCTCCCTCATCATCCTCCCCTGTGTCTGTTTCCCCCCTCCCTCATCATCCTCCCCTGTGTCTCTTCCCCCCTCCCTCATCATCCTCCCCCCTCCCTTGATGATAAGGGGGGGAGAGACACAGGGATAAGTGTGAGGGGTGTTAGGGTAAGGGGTGTTAGGGATAAGGGTGAGGGGGTTAGGTGTTAGGGTGAGGGGTGTTAGGGCTAAGTGTGAGGGGTGTTAGGGTGAGGGGTGTTAGGGATAAGTGTAAGGGGTGTTAGGGCGAGGCATGTTAGGAATAAGTGTGAGGGGTGTTAGGTCTTAGGGATAAGTGTGAGAATGTTAGGGTTAGGTGTTAGGTTGATGGGTGTTATGGATAAGTGTGAGGAGTGTTAGGGTTAGGGTAAGGGATAAGTGTGATGGGTGTTAGGGTAAGGGATGTTAGGGTTAGGTGTTAGAGTAAGGGCTGTTAGGGATAAGTGTAAGGGGGTATTAGGGTTAGGTGCTAGGGTGAGGGGTGTTAGGGATAAGTGTGAGGGGTGTTAGGGTTAGGTGTTAGGGTGAGGGGTGTTAAGGATAAGTGTGGGGGGTGTTAGGGTGAGGGATGTTAGGGTTAGGTGTTAGGGATAAGTGTGAGGGGTGTTAGGGTTAGGGTGAGGGGTGTTAGGGATAAGTGTGAGGGGGTATTAGGGTTAGGTGTTAGGGTGAGGGGTGTTAAGGATAAGTGTAAGGGGTGTTAGGGGTGTTAGGGGTGTTAGGGTGAGGCATGTTAGGAATAAGTGTGAGGGGTGTTAGGTCTTAGGGATAAGTGTGAGGGGTGTTAGGGTTAGGTGTTAGGTTGATGGGTGTTATGGATAAGTGTGAGGGGTGTTAGGGTTGGGTGCTAAGGTAAGGGGAGGATGATGATAAGGGGGGAAAGAGACACAGGGGTGTCCTTGCAGCAGAGATCAAAAGAGTCCTTCAGGACTGTATTGCACACTGTGTACAGTAGCCTAGCTATGGTTTTCCCTATTGATGCAGTATTGCCTACACTCAGCCTCCTCTCAGTTAGACTGCAAGTTAGTTATGATTCCAAAATGGCTGCTGTCCATGAGGTAGAAGGCTCTGGAAGGGAGTGTATGCTGCTGATTGGCTGGAATGTGTCTGCTGACTGTGAGTTGCAGGGTCAAAGTTTGCTCAATGATAAAGTATAGGGGGCGGATCGAACATCGCATATGTTCGCAGTTCGACGCGAACATGCTATGTTCGCCGGGAATAGTCCGCCGGCGAACTATTCGCGACATCATCTTGTAGTAAGTGTACAGCCTGTATAACAGTGTAAATTTACTGTCCCCTCAAAATAACTCAAAACAATTATCCCTCATGGGCATGGAGTTCACCAGAGCTTCACAGGTTGCCACTGGAGTCCTCTTCCACTCCTCCATGATGACATCACGGAGCTGGTGGATGTTAGAGACCTCACATCTGTGGGGCATCCTCGAACGGAAGGTGGGGGAGTGCAAGGTCTCTAACTTCCACCAGCTCTGTGATGTCATTATAAAGGAGTGGAAGAGGACTCCAGTGGCAACCTGTGAAGCTCTGGTGAACTCCATGCCCATGAGGGTTAAGGCAGTGCTGGAAAATAATAGTGGCCACACAAAATATTGACACTTTGGGCTAAATTTGGACATTTCCACTTAGGGGTGTACTCACTTTTGTTGCCATCGATTTTTGTTGCCCCCTCTCAGTATCCATCCCCACACAGCACCAAACCCCTCTCAGCCAACCACCTAATAGAACCCATCCCCATGTAATCTGCATCATCCAGCTCTTGCTGTGGCCAGGAAGGTACTGAGCTGAATGTGCCAGTGTAACAAAGCCAGTAATCATTGCGCCGTATGTGCCTTGTCGTAGTGAAGGGGCTTGTGTACCTCAATAAAGCTGTGAGCTATAACATGTAGGGTCACCCAAGATGGGAAGGTCATAGCAGAGAGGGCAAACAAATTGTGTGTCTTTGCCAAGATCACCTTATGCATGAGCACAACCAGAGATATAACGAGGTTAGGTACATAGGATCACGACGAGTTGGACACGACTGAACGACTAAACAACATAATAGATAATCAAACTTGCCATTAAAAGGGCACATTTTCTCAAACCACTCTGTATGAAATATATAAAACTATTTTGAAAAAAAAAAAAACAATAGCAGCACTGCTATAAGGATTGGAAATATCTATTGAAAATATTCTGGAGCCACCCCTCAATAGACAATCTCCTCTACATACATTATATTTTTATAAAACTTAGCTACAATCTGATACTCCATGTTGGTTTATTCCCAACACACACATAGGCAGAGCTTGGACTTAATTATGCATTGACCATTAATACAATTCTTATTTAAAAAAAGAGTTATGTGAGGACTTACAAGTTTCCCCAGGGTGTTTTCCACCCTAAATCCAAAATTGTAAAGTTAGAGGGGATATAATACAAACAAATTTTTTTATTATTTATTGTTCAAACAGCGACGAATAAAATGAGTTAAAAAGCTAGGGTATTTAAAAAAAAGGGCAAATGTATGGAGTACAGCAATCCAATTAGCATACAGAAATTCTGTGTTATAGATATCCTCCAATTGGAGGGCTGCTGATATTCCAACCTTCAGTCAAAGTTATATCATTCAAATGGTCAATCCATATGTTTTCATGTGCTAGCCCATTGGGATATAAGTGTATCAATGAAGCTATACTATCAGTAAGCTTATAATAAATGGTATTGAGTTGACTTGCTTAATAAATAAATTGTCCCAAAAGTGACATCTTTGGATCTAACTATGAATGCCTCATAGAATTTCAAGAGTCCTGTGGAGATATGTATGGCACACATTCATACAGGCAAACACAATGAAGTCCATGTACTAGATTGACTAGATTGACTTGCGCAGTACAGACCCGGAAGTCAATGATAGTGCAGCCCGCGGGCGTTTAGAGTTTATGGCCTAGCTTAATGTCCCTCATATTCCCCGTTTAGGTCCCGGATCTAACGAATTCTGCCCTAGATTTACTTTGGACCTGATTAACTGACAGTCTGTTCCTGGGAGACTTAAGCACCAAGTATTTATTGCTATCTAGTACATGGACTTCATTGTGTTTGCCTGTATGAATGTGTGCCACACATATCTCCACAGGACTCTTGAAATTCTATGAGGCATTCATAGTTAGATCCAAAGATGTCACTTTTGGGACAATTTATTTATTAAGCAAGTCAACTCAATACCATTTATTATAAGCTTACTGATAGTATAGCTTCATTGATACACTTATATCCCAATGGGCTAGCACATGAAAACATATGGATTGACCATTTGAATGATATAACTTTGACTGAAGGTTGGAATATCAGCAGCCCTCCAATTGGAGGATATCTATAACACAGAATTTCTGTATGCTAATTGGATTGCTGTACTCCATACATTTGCCCTTTTTTTAAATACCCTAGCTTTTTAACTCATTTTATTCGTCGCTGTTTGAACAATAAATAATAAAAAAATTTGTTTGTATTATATCCCCTCTAACTTTACAATTCTTATTTAATCATTAATAATGCTGTTGTTGTTTAGTTGTTCAGTCATGTCCGAATCTCAGTGACCCTATGGACCGTAGCATGTCAGGCACAATCGTTATTTCTCTGGTCATGCTTATACATATGATTTTTTTGGCAAAGATACTGGAGTGGGTTGCAAGTTCTCGCAATTTGGCTCACCCCTCTGCTATAACCTGCCCACAATGGGTGATCCTACATTATATTGCTCACAGCTTCACTGAGGTATACAAGCCCCTTCACCATGACGATGTAGTGATCCAGAAGGGGAAGAATAGCATTACATATGTATGCTCTGTGGATTTCCTGTTAGTTTCATTACATTTAAACCGGTTTTACTCTTTTATATTTTTTCATGCAAAAAATATAACTTTCCTAGTGTTTAAATCTTGCTCTTTTAAATGCATGAAAAAAAGAATTGTGTTCCATGACCCTTTATGTTTAGGTGGATCTTACATTTAATTACTTAAAAAAGTTATATTGTAATTATTCAACATAAACTAGTGATCCCAACTGTTAATACATCAGCAATCGAAATATACAAAAGAAAAAAAAATAATGTGTATGATCTGCTAGGACTGAGTCATTAGGTGTGCATTAGGTATCCCAAGTGTTCGTTTCACAGTTGCTAATTAAGAGAAGAAATTGATTTTTGAGTAGGAAGCAGATTCAGTTCCTTTGGGATGCCCTCCCTGCTCCCTGGGAAATGATACAACACCTTAATCACTGGCAGGAAGGCACATCGTCAGGACATTGAGACCAGTCACACAGGTATGAGTTATTAATGGCCAAGGGAAAAGGGATCGTGACTACCAAATAAATAGTCTAAATTCACATGAATAAAAATGCAATACTGCAAATACTAATGAAAGGATTAATCAGTTGAACTTTAAAGCAATTTTTGTTTTGTCAGGCTGTGTATCATCAGGGATTCATAATTTATTTATCTTAAATCTCTCAGAAGGCAACACTTAGTAACAAAAAGCAGACTTAAGACATATACAAGAAAGATATATGCATTATATATGATTGTTTTTTCTACAAATCATTAAATATTCCAGAGATGTTTCTGTGGCCACCTTAGCACGTATCGAATTATGTGGTGGGAGTGTTGTGGTCTCTGCAATAAGATCAGCCATAAGATTTTAGCTTCTGCCATAATGTTGTTCAAAGGGCCACATTAGGCCAAACCTTCTGTCATGAATGTAAAAGACACAAATTTAAGGATATGTTTCTAGTGCTTAACTTTATTAGTAACTAGCGATGATGGCAATAAAATTTGAAGCCATGGTAATGCTGTTTGCCACCGAATGTGAGGTTATGGCCCCTCTGAGCAGCATCGGCGCTCATCGCGAACCCCCACTGAGCTCCTTCGGCACTCATTGTGAGCCACAACTTGCTTACCCTTGGCTCTCATTGTGAGCCTCTCTCCCTGTGTTACTACCTTGGGTTAAGTGTATCTGGCTTTGATTAAGTGTTACTGGCTTGAGTTAAATGTTACTGCCTTGTATTAAGTGTTACTGTTTAGCGTTAAGTCTTAGTGCTTAGAACTGGTATTTATGTCCTTTGGCCACCTTTTCCGTCCTTTGGCCTCGTTTTCGGTTTGTTTCATGTTTTTAGGCCACCATTTTTTTTCTCGTTGCAGTGATTTTCGATTGAAAAAAAAAATATATATGCCTCAAATTAACTTGCAACCTCACTCACAGGCTCCCTGGCACTCCCTCTGAACTGTGTGTGAGTGTGTAAGTAAATTTTAAGCATATTTGTTTGTATTGCAGTTTGGCGGTTCGGCCATTAAATGCGTATTTTTGCGGCCCGTAATTTCCTGGCCACCCCTAAGTCCCAAGTCGTACTGCCATAATTTTGCGGGCGTTGCTAAGTTGTGGTGATCGCCTTCTGCGCTCTTTTTATGTAAGTCCTGTGTGTCTCGGGATGAGTGGCTGTGGCGCTCAGGTCCAGCAGCGCAATGAGCGCCTTCTGTGTGGATTGCCAAAGACAATCTGTGTGTGTGTGTGTGGTTGGGGGGGGGGGGGGGGGGGGGGTGGATACCGCATATAGTATACAAACACAACCCAACTGCTTTTCTACACACAATGAAAAATCTGGGAGAGATTTGTCCCCAACACACCCCCACCCACCCCCAGTTCCTACACCCATGATTGCAAGGATACCACACAGCAGACTAGAACAACTAAAATGATACTTGCTAACATGCTGATACAACGTACAAAAATAGCATTTTTTATACATACATATATTTCTCAGACAAAAAATGTGTAATGTTTATGCCGTAATCTTTAAAATGCATGCTAGAGATTTTTGGACGACCGTAACCCTTTAACAGCCTTTTATAGGCAAATATATCACTTTATATTCTTTAGATTGTACGTTTTCGAGTTTTCAATCTTGTAACGTGCTTTAGAGACAAGTACTATGTACATTTGATAATAAGCTCAAAGACAGGGCCCTTCATTCTTTTGCAATGTGTATAGTGCTAAGGAATATGTTAGCGTGTTAAAAATAAAGGATAATAATATTACATAATAAAAAGGAAGTATTTGGAATTAGACTATTTTTTTTTTTTTTTGTCTGCTAAGGTGGTTTTGGCCAACATTTGGAGAACAAGCATCCTACCAACTCAACAACTTTTCCAGAAAATACATTTTATTTGAATAAATAAAATACTCTCTAACACAGTCTCTGATACTTGATATCTTAGCATATAATATGTGACCCTGGCTGATGTCCCACTATAGTATGCCCTTGAAATTTTGAAGACCTCTGTTGGTTGGTGGGGGCTTTTGGATTGGGGATTATAGGGAGCTTTTGGGAAAGGAGAACAGTAGAATGGTTGATGTGGAATAGATATTAGAATTAAGGGGACATTTTTTGGACAATTTCATTATTCTATATACATTTTCCTCCTCATTTAAATGATCACAAACACTTATTTTTAAGAAGCCAGTTAACTACCAATTTGTCATGATCTGGAACCTCACCCTTTCTCATTGTATGCTCCCATGCATTCTGCCATCTGTGGGCTGACACACTGCATTGTGGGTATCAGGTTAAACTAAGGCCTCTCCCATTGGCGAAGAGCTTCACACTACAGGTATATCACACTGCAAAGACAGTGTATACTGAGCAATTGGACTAATGGGTTCTGCAGGAAAGATAAATATTCATTAAAAAGGGGAAATAAGTTAGGTTTGATATGTGAGCTATAACATGGTAAAGACAGAAGGAAATGTTTATATTGAACAATTTCTGACACTAAAAAAAAATATATTTCAGTATATTCATACCCTTTCTGGATCACTACCTTGTTGGGGATGAAGGGGCTTGTGTACTTCAATGAAGCTGTGAGCTATAACTTGTAGGGTTACCTAAGATGGGCAGGTCATAGCAGAGAGGTCAGACACATTGTGGTCCACTGGAGAAGTAACCGGCAACCCACTCCAGTATCTTTGCCAAGAAAACCTTATGTTTCTAGGGTCATGGAGAGTCGGACATGACTGAATGACTGAACAACAGTGCCCCTGGATTAGTTTAGGGCAACCAAATGCTCTGCCTGTTCCGCCTCTTGGGCTGCTGCAGATGTGGCAATGAAGGGGCATGTGAAGAAAATCTTTGAGTTAACCATGTAGGGAACCAGGGTAAAGATCTCAGGAAACTACTGTCAAAAATTATCAATTGTTATTTACTGTAAGGAGACAATTTTGTTCCAAAAAGAATCAGTCATCTAGCATGAACCTTTAAATGTAGATAACATTTCTATACAGTTTAATTGAAAGTCAATCACCATGTAGGGGCAACAACTGAATTAAATGAAAGTGCAAATCACAATAGGATAAACCTAACTCTCAGGCTCTACTGCCCAATGTGGATGTACTGAGACGTGTGCGCGCACACACACACATTATATATTTCTGCAAATTCTAAGCAGGTAATAACTTTTTAAACCTATTTTTAGATATTCAAGTGGAAACATGAATGTACTATTTACTACTACTACTCTGCACAGTTGAGGGCTTATGTCACTCTTTTGCCCACCATAAGCTAAATTATGTTGTTATATATATATATACAGTATATATATATATATATATATATATATATATATATATATATATATATATATATATATATATATATAATTTCATTGTAATTAATATATATTTAAATTGAGAGGACTGTGAAACCATTTTCTTTTTCACATGATAAAGCATATAGAGCAGTGGTGGCTAGCTGGAGGCCCAGCGAAGTCTTAGCTTCTCATGTAGCCCTCACTCTGGAGTGGTAGAGCATGAGCCTTTTCAACAAACATAGCTTATTTCTTACCTCTACAATTAGGATATCACTCTCTTTTGACAACCTCACAATCTCTGCCTTTATTTCATTTAAGGACTACTGTATGATGAAAAGAGTACATGTCCAACATTTTCATACATCTCCTTGTTGCTTGGAGGCATCCATGAGGAGTTATATTTTACCCATGTTTCCCGCAAGAGCACCTAGGATACACTAAATA
This sequence comes from Discoglossus pictus, assembly GCA_027410445.1. Taxonomy (NCBI): domain Eukaryota; kingdom Metazoa; phylum Chordata; class Amphibia; order Anura; family Alytidae; genus Discoglossus; species Discoglossus pictus. The sequence continues at coordinate 180,096,424 of CM050168.1, read as the reverse complement.
TTCAACAAAAACTTGTTAAAAATGCTCTGCAGTCCCATATATTGTGCTCTACTTCAAAGAACTAAGATTATTAATGAGCGAAATTGCCATCACCATTCTTGAAAGGCCATAGGCCACCACAGGCTTGCCTGGGGTAGGAGGGAGGGACCACTTGACTGGGCAGGAGGTGGCTGGCTGGGGGAGGTGAAGCCATTGACAGGCTGTTGGCACCATACCCACCAGTATGCCCACCCACCCATCCATATTGTTAGTAAGTATTGTTGTGTAAAGTGATGTATATGTGGTACATATTTTTTTTTTTTATATATATAAGATGAATAATGACAAGTTGGGGATTATTCTGTTTATTGACTAAAGCACTCATTGTTGTAGATGTATTATTCAGTTATATTATATGTTATCAAAAGTTTGTTTATGTTGTTGTCACATTGGCGGGTGGTGAGGGGAGTCGCCGGGACAGTGGTAAAATGGGTGAGATGCTACCCTACGGTGGTACAGATGTTCCAACACAGTAGGCCCTGGATGAGGCTTCAGGGCGTAGGGTGTACTGTGTCTGTCCAGGTTCATCCCTTCGGGTTATGTTTATTTATTTATTGTTATGGTTAATACGTCATGTTGTGTTTACCAATAAATGCTGTGGTCAGTTATCTCCCAAGAAGTGATCTGTGTCTAATCTTTATAGTTAATAAATGGTATACATTCTTATGTGCACATACCAACTGGGCCTTGCTTAGGTCATGGATTCTTCCAGGTGGAAGTGCAGATAGGCAAATTCAATTGTCTGTGGTATAGAAGTGCAAATAGCAATTCACGGAGTGACAATGAGCTAATCGCAGCCTACAAGGTTCCCATCTGCTTTGCAAGAAACATATAATCACAGGTAGGAGAGGACACATAATATGAAAGCGGAAAAGACCAGACCTGCATACAACTGCATGAAAAAGTAATACATTTGAATGTTACTTTTTACTTTCTGACTCTACTAAATAAATACTTTGCTCATTATCAGTACTAGTTCTTCATAAAGCATAATTAAAAATATCAGTCTTCAGTAATAATTAAATAATTTAAACCTTCAGGATAATGATTACTAGCAAATACATATAATACATCTCCATAATAAGTGGCAAAAGAAACATGGTTTGATTATTCTTGCCAATTAGTTTAATGACAAATACAATAAATTAGTGCAGTGATTCATGTACAAGGTGAGCGTGCTGCACTATACACGGGTTTCCAATTACAGGGCCGCTGTAGTCCAAAATGTCTAGGAAGCATGTAAAAGATCACATTTTAAGTGTTACAAGTTTTTTTTTTTTGTATGAGAAATAATAGATCTATGGTGTAGAAAAATACATTAAATAAAGACAGTGTGAGTGTGGGATTGTGAGCCTTATGGATGTGTCAACTGCAAAATAATGTGGTTGGAATCACATTGGTTTTGATGTAAATCAGACAAGAAAACACATTTAACAGGACCTTCAGTTCTCAATTACACATCCTAGCTCACAAGTAAGATAAAGGTGGATCATACACATGGTTGTTTTTTTTTCCTGCTTGTTGTTTTCATGTTCATTTTCTTCAATTAATGCAAATTATTTTTCATCTGGACTTTTTCATTTGGAGTTCCAGACATTAGGCTATTTAGGTAATGATATATATCTATATGTGTGTATGTATATACATATATACGGTATACGGGCATACCCACTTAAGTTCTTTTTTTGCTGTAAATCCATGCTTTGCTCTGATTTTTGGCTGCCGATCCCTGCTGATCATTCTGCCTCAGTATAACTATGTTTTTTCCTTGAAGGACCCTGATTAACACTCCGAACCGCACCACAGTATTTTTTTTGTATTGTCTTACAGCCAATGACTGAGAGCAAAGTGGACCAATTCAAAGCATTCCTCTGGATGTGAAGATGCAGGTGCTGGACAGTCTGGAGAAAGGAGAACGCCAAGTGGACATTGGAGCGGATTTAAAGATGGCAACCTCCACAATCCGCAACTTCCTGAAAAACAAGAAGAAGATCAAGTCTTCAGCAACCACCAGCACTGCATCTTCTGAGATGATTACCCGCTAGAAATGCTACACCCTGGAGGATATGGAGAAGTGGCTTTCCATCTGGATCAATGGCCTTTCCAGACATTCTTAAGGACATTGTAGAAAGAGGCAATTATCTACCAGAGCAGCAATTAGTAAATAAATGCCTTTTTTGTACCTTGGGTAAAGAACATATAAATAAAAGGTCAACCAACAAGTGACTAATTATCCACCAGAGCTGGTCTTCAACGTTGACGAGACTGGACTTTTCTGGAAGTGAATGCCAAGTCCCACCTTCATATCCTGTCAGCAGAAGTGAGCACCGAGGTTCAAAGCAGCCAAAGCTCAACTAACCCTACTTCTGGGTGGGAATGCAACCTAAATATCAAGCTAATGCTGATGTACCACTCAAAACAAACCTACAGCCATTAAGGGGTTTCCTAAATCCACTTTGCCGGTGATTTGAGATTTCAAGAACTGGTTCAGTGAACATTTCTATCCATCGGTGCAACGCTACAGTAGGCGTAAAGGGATTGAGGCCCAAGCGCTCCTGTTAATGTACAATGCTCCAAGCCACCCTACCAACTTGGCTGAGCTCCATCCCCGTGGAAGCAATCTTCCTGTCACCCAACACTACTTCACTCATCCAGGCCATGGATCAGTGAGCCATTGCGATCTTCAAGGCCTATTATCTTCACTGCACATTACGCCCGCTCCCTGATCAAACAGATAGCAAGGACAAACACTTTACAATGAATTTCTGGGAGAAGTAACCCATCATGCAGGCCGTCATTAACATTGATGTGTCCTGGAAGGAAGTGCCACAGCAATGTCTCAAAGCCGTGTGGAGGAAGATATGGCCAGAGCTGTGTGCAGATGTGCAACCAGAACAGCCAAACATAGTGGAGATAGTAGACCTGGTGAATACAGCTGGACTAGAAGATGCAGACGCCCAGGACATTGAGGACGAAAAAAATGAAAACGACTCTAAAGGAGACCGGGGCACGCAAATCACCGCCAGGCACGTACAAGTTAGCCATTAACGTAGGAGATACAAAATATACCATTACAACGGCCAAAAAATGCCTGCGAGCCAAGTAAAACATACAAAAAAATTTACAACACTAACCTGCAAATAAGAACATTACGATTCTAAAATGGTGCCTTACATGCCTACCCATACGGTTTGGCCTCGCGCATGCAGCCTATTTACACTGCACACTTGGCACATTGCTGACACTTTCTCTCAGGTCAGTCCAACTGTACATTTTCTGATGCAGGAAAATCCAAAGAGATTGTTAGCTCTTCAGGGTATTGATTGCTGCATATTAAATATAAATAGGTAAAGTATATTAATTTATTAATTCATATTAATTCACTAAAAAAATATATATTTTACACTGTACTTACAGTGCCTTGCAAAAGTATTCACCCCCTTGGATTGTTTGAGAATTTGCATCATTTCATTTACAGAACATGCCCACAACTTTGAAGATGTTTTTTTTTTTTTACTGTGAAGCAAGCAACAAATAGGACAAAATAACAGAAAAGGTTAATGTGCATAACTATTCACCCCCCTAAAATCAATATTTTGTAGAGCCACCTTTTGCGGCAATAACAGTTCAAAGTCGCTTCGGATAAGTCTCTATGAGCTTGCCACATCTTACCACTGGGATTTTTGCCCATTCCTCCTTGCAAAACTGCTCCAGCTCTTTCAAGTTGGATGGTTTGCGCTTGTGGACAGCAATCTTTAAGTCTGACAACAGATTTTCTATTGGATTGAGGTCTGGGCTTTGACTAGGCCATTCCAACACATTTACGTTTCCCCTTAAACCACTCAAGTGTTGCTTTAGCAGTGTGTTTGGGGTCATTGTCCTGCTGGAAGGTGAACCTCCGTCCTAGCCTCAAATCACGCACAGAGTGGTACAGGTTTTGCTCAAGAATATCCCTGTATTTAGCACCATCCATCTTTCCCTCAACTCTGACTAGTTTCCCAGGCCCGGCTGCTGAAAAACCCCACAGCTTGATGCTGGCACTACCATGTTTCACTGTGGGGATGTTGTTCTTTGGGTGATATGATGTGTTGGGTTTGCACCAGACATAGCGTTTTCTTTGATGGCCGAAAAGTAAAATTTTAGTCTCATCAGACCAGAGCACCTTCCTCCATACATTTTGGGAGTCTCCCACATGCCTTTTCACAAACTCAAAACGTGCCATTTTGTTTTGTTGCTGAAAGTAATGTCTTTCTTCTGGCCACTCTGCCATAAAGCCCAACTCTATGGAGCGTACGGCTTATTGTCGTCCTATACACAGATACTCCAGTCTCTGCTGTGGAACTCTGCAGCTCCTCCAGGGTTACCTTAGGTCTCTGTGCTGCCTCTCTGATGAATGCCCTCCTTGCCCGGTCCGTGAGTTTTTGTGGGTCGGCCGTCTCTTGGCAGGTTTGCTGTTGTGCCATGTTCTTTCCATTTGGTTATGATAGATTTGATGGTGCTCCTGGGGATCATCAAATATTTGGATATTTTTTTATAACCTAACCCTGACTTGTACTTCTCAACAACATTGTCCCTTGTCACTTGTTTGGAGAGTTTCTTGATCTTCATGGCAGTGTTTGGTTAGTAGTGCTTCTTGTTTAGGTGTTGCAGCCTCTGGGGCCTTTTAAAAAAGGTGTGTATATGCAATAACAGATCATGTGACACTTAGATCGCACACAGGTGGACATCATTTCACTAATTATGTGTCTTCTGAAGGTTGCACCAGAGCTTTTTATGGGCTTCATAACAAAGGGGGTGAATACATACGCACATTCCAATTTTCTGTTTTCTATTTCTAAAAAAATAGTTTTATGTGTATATTTTTCTCATTTCACTTCACCAACTTAGACTATTGTGTTCTGATCCATTACATCAAATTCAGATTAACAAAACATTTAATTTAAGGCTGTAATATAACAAAATAGGTAAAAAGTCAGGGGGTGAATACTTTTGCAAGGCACTGTATATATCTGTCTTCGCGATGAGCGCCGAAGGTGATCTTTGCAAAGGAGGAAATTTGAAGTACACGAGGGCCGAAGGCCCTCACAGGAGCAAAAGCCTTACATTGTGTGGCATTTTTGACGGGCAAGTCGCTAGTATATATATATATTTAGATATATCTATCTATCAAGAGTGAGGTAGCTGTGAGTGCCCAGTAATAAAGAAGAATAATGAGAGTATTGCAGTATATAGTGATATATTTTTTATTGGACAAAATATTAAAAAAGTATCACTATATACTGCAACACTCTGATTATTTATATATGTTTTTTTTTCCCAAAATATATCAGGTATATCTAAAAATTCCTTAATTTCACTGCAGAAGTTCAGGACTAAGGGCCTCATTCAATTGTGATTTGGCCAATTGAATAGGGGTCTAAATAGGCACATAACATATTTTTTTTAATAAGTTTTTAGTTAGTAAAACCTTGTTTTCGGATAGATGTTTACTAAGTAAAAACTTCTTTAAAAAAAAAATGTTATGTGCTTATTTAGACCCCTGTTCAAATGGCCAAATTGCAATTGAATGAGGGCCTAAGTATTTTAATCCCAACCTCCAGTACTCTATAACTCAAAGCAAAACAATTCACTGCAGTATTCAATCCCTCTCCAGCGTCTGAACCGGAAGTGATTAATTTGCTTCACGGTAACCAGGAGACAGACCGGAAGCTGCCAACCAAAAGGGACAAACAGGAAGCTGCCAACCAAGCCTTAAAATCTCAATGTGAGTATTCCGTAGCAGCTACTGCCATTGATGATTTTATATATTAGGAGGAAAAGTGGCTCCTGGCACTGAGTGTGTGTCAGGGGCATCCCAGCTCCTAGCACTGTGCGTGTCAGGGGCGCTGCAGCCCCTGGCATTGTGTATATGTCATGGGCACTGCAGCTCCTGGCACTATGTGTGTGTCAGGGGCACTGCAGCTCTTGGCACTGAGTGTGTGTCAGGGGCATCCCAGCTCCTAGCACTGTGCGTGTCAGGGGCACTGTAGCCCCTGGCATTGTGTATATGTCAAGGGCCCTGCAGCTCCTGGTACTATGTGTGTGTCAGGGGCACTGTGTGTGTGTGTCGGTGCACTGCAGCTCCTGGCACCATGTGTGTGTCAGGGGCACTGCAGCCAGTGGCACTGCAGCTCCTGGCACTGTGTGTGTGTCAGGGGCACTGCAGCTCCCGGCATTGTGTATATGTCAGGGGCACTGCAGCTCTTGGTTCTATGTGTGTGTCAGGGGCACTGTAGCCCCTGGCATTGTGTATATGTCAGGGGTACTGCAGCTCCTGGTACTATGTGTGTGTCAGGGGCACTGCCGCTCCTGGCACTGTGTGTGTGTGTGTCGGTGCACTGCAGCTCCTGGCACCATGTGTGTGTCAGGGGCACTGCAGCTCCTGGCACCGTGTGTGTGTCAGGGGCACTGCAGCTCCTGGCATTGTGTATGTGTCAGGGGTACTGCAGCTCCTGGTACTATGTGTGTGTCAGGGGCACTGCTGCTCCTGGTACTATGTGTGTGTCAGGGGCACTGCTGCTCCTGGCACTGTGTGTGTGTCAGGGGCACTGCTGCTCCTGGCACTGTGTGTGTGTGTCAGGGGCACTGCTGCTCCTGGCACTGTGTGTGTGTGTCAGGGGCACTGCTGCTCCTGGCACTGTGTGTGTGTGTCAGGGGCACTGCTGCTCCTGGCACTGTGTGTGTGTGTCAGGGGCACTGCTGCTCCTGGCACTGTGTGTGTGTGTCAGGGGCACTGCTGCTCCTGGCACTGTGTGTGTGTGTCAGGGGCACTGCTGCTCCTGGCACTGTGTGTGTGTGTGTGTGTGTCAGGGGCACTGCTGCTCCTGGCACTGTGTGTGTGTGTGTGTCAGGGGCACTGCTGCTCCTGGCACTGTGTGTGTGTGTGTGTCAGGGGCACTGCTGCTCCTGGCACTGTGTGTGTGTGGGTCAGGGGCACTGCTGCTCCTGGCACTGTGTGTGTGTGTGTCAGGGGCACTGCTGCTCCTGGCACTGTGTGTGTGTGTCAGGGGCACTGCTGCTCCTGGCACTGTGTGTGTGTGTGTGTGTCAGGGGCACTGCTGCTCCTGGCACTGTGTGTGTGTGCGTGTCAGGGGCACTGCTGCTCCTGGCACTGTGCGTGTGTGCGTGTCAGGGGCACTGCTGCTCCTGGCACTGTGCGTGTCAGGGGCACTGCTGCTCCTGGCACTGTGTGTGTGTGTGTGTGTGTGTCAGGGGCACTGCTGCTCCTGGCACTGTGTGTGTGTGTGTGTGTCAGGGGCACTGCTGCTCCTGGCACTGTGTGTGTGTATGTGTGTGTGTCAGGGGCACTGCTGCTCCTGGCACTGTGTGTGTGTCAGGGGCACTGCTGCTCCTGGCACTGTGTGTGTGTGTGTCAGGGGCACTGCTGCTCCTGGCACTGTGTGTGTGTGTGTCAGGGGCACTGCTGCTCCTGGCACTGTGTGTGTGTGTGTCAGGGGCACTGCTGCTCCTGGCACTGTGTGTGTGTGTGTGTGTGTCAGGGGCACTGCTGCTCCTGGCACTGTGTGTGTGTGTGTGTCAGGGGCACTGCTGCTCCTGGCACTGTGTGTGTGTGTGTGTCAGGGGCACTGCTGCTCCTGGCACTGTGTGTGTGTGTGTCAGGGGCACTGCTGCTCCTGGCACTGTGTGTGTGTGTGTCAGGGGCACTGCTGCTCCTGGCACTGTGTGTGTGTGTCAGGGGCACTGCTGCTCCTGGCACTGTGTGTGTGTGTGTGTGTCAGGGGCACTGCTGCTCCTGGCACTGTGTGTGTGTGCGTGTCAGGGGCACTGCTGCTCCTGGCACTGTGTGTGTGTGCGTGTCAGGGGCACTGCTGCTCCTGGCACTGTGCGTGTGTGCGTGTCAGGGGCACTGCTGCTCCTGGCACTGTGCGTGTCAGGGGCACTGCTGCTCCTGGCACTGTGTGTGTTTGTGTGTGCCAGGGGCACTGCTGCTCCTGGCACTGTGTGTGTGTGTGTGTGTCAGGGGCACTGCTGCTCCTGGCACTGTGTGTGTGTGTGTGTGTCAGGGGCACTGCTGCTCCTGGCACTGTGTGTGTGTATGTGTGTGTGTCAGGGGCACTGCTGCTCCTGGCACTGTGTGTGTGTCAGGGGCACTGCTGCTCCTGGCACTGTGTGTGTGTGTGTCAGGGGCACTGCTGCTCCTGGCACTGTGTGTGTGTGTGTAAGGGGCACTGCTGCTCCCGGCACTGTGTGTGTGTGTCAGGGGCACTGCAGCTCCCGACACTGTGTGTGTGGGTCAGGGGCACTGCAGCTCCCGGCACTGTGTGTGTGTGTGGGTCAGGGGCACTGCAGCTCCCGGCACTGTGTGTGGGTCAGGGGCACTGCAGCTCCCGGCACTGTGTGTGGGTCAGGGGCACTGCAGCTCCCGGCACTGTGTGTGTGTGTGTGGGTCAGGGGCACTGCAGCTCCCGGCACTGTGTGTGGGTCAGGGGCACTGCAGCTCCCGGCACTGTGTGTGTGTGTGGGTCAGGGGCACTGCAGCTCCCGGCACTGTGTGTGTGTGTGTGTGTCAGGGGCACTGCAGCTCCCGGCACTGTGTGTGTGTGTGTGTGTGTCAGGGGCACTGCAGCTCCCGGCACGGTGTGTGTGTGTGTGTGTCAGGGGCACTGCAGCTCCCGGCACGGTGTGTGTCAGGGGCACTGCAGCTCCTGGCACTGTGTGTACGGGACCTTGGCGGGATCTACTTGCTCCTGGCACTTTGTATCTTTTCGGTTTCTTTTCACACTCACTTTTGTGGAAGATCACACGCTTGCAGCTGCACCTCTGCGTTGTGGTTTGCTGTTTTTCCATCATGATATCACACCTTTTATTAAATCTGCTGCACTGTGTAAGACAGTTTGTGTGTATTTATCTATTCAACCTCTTTGTAAATGTTTGGAAGTTCCCATACTTTTTTAAACACATCTAAATTACACCCTTTCTCATCTGACCCATGTTCCTTGTTCAACTATCGCACTATATCTCTACTTCCCTTGGCTTCAAGACTGCTTAAGTAACTCCTCTATAACCTTAATAGAAAAGAGAGAGAGAGAACACCTTTTTAACTAGTAGAACATGACTTCCAGGGGTAATAATCTATACCAAGATTATGTTAGATGGATATAGATGAGCTCACAGATACTAAATAAAACATCTTTTATAACCAACCATTGAGGAATGATCAATAATGATAAAAAACAATGATTAAAATAATTATTTACATAAGAACAAATAAGCTGTCAAATCCCGCTTATATTATTTGGATATCCCCTTTATGTAATAGTCTAAAAACAAGTTAGTATTAGATTTCCACTAAATAATAAATGAAATCAACTGTTCTAAGATTTCTGTGTAGGGAGAAGCCGAACCAAGCTTTACAGATGAGACAGGGCTCTAGGAACTAATCGGAAATGGGAACGTCATGAATATTATAATTAGTGCCGTAACAAGTGCTGTAACTACTGCGGAAAAGAAACATATATATATATATATATATATCAAATTTTTTTTTTTTTTTCATATATTTTGATATTAATAAGATGTGACCATTGTACATATAGTTTCACTAAATAAGGATGTGTTTATTTTGTGTTGAAATGTGATATAGTTAAAGACCATGCATTAGAGCATTTGTTCCGAGACATGGTTTTGTGATGCATATTAACCCATTGTGTAATAAGTTGTGTGTTACACTGGACTTTGTATAATAAAACAAGCTTAATGCTAACATATCCTATTTTTTAATTACACATATGTTGATATCGGGTTGTTAAGTGTCAAATAATGTTGACATTTCATCATTTTGTAGTGTTTTTGTTCTACAGTGTTACTTTAAATGCTGCTGGGGACTCAGCAAGGCTTTGAAACCTACTTGGGAGGGGTTTTGGATCGATCCTGTTATGTGCACGCATGGCATGGGAAGCCTTCTGTCCCAATGTACGCCCTAAGCCCCTAACTCCATACACCCCTTGCTGGCCCTAACCCCCTACACCAGTTATCGTCCCTAAACCTAACCCCCTACATCACTTACCGGCCCTAACCCTAAACCTAGCCCCCTAACCCTAAACCCCTAACACCCTACACCCCTTGCCAGCCCTAACATCCTAACCCTCTTAGCCTAACCCTAACCCCCTAAAAGTAACTTACTAACCCCTACACCACTCACTCCCTAACCTGAAAACCCCCTAACCACTTACCGGCCACTTAGAGACAGCTACATCGGGACGTCGGTGGCGCCCTTCCTGTGCGTGCACATAACAGGCCGTGGTTTTTGGTACTCGTAAATCTTTCTTCTGCTTTTTTTTAGTCACGGCTGTGCCCTGATTTGTAAATGATCCGTAAAGACTTATTAGCATAGGGTTTGGATATAAAAAGTGTCAGGGAGTAACTTGTAATTTACTATCAGTGCAAAACTTAATGGAGATTTTTGCTTTTCGGTTTTGTCGTGAAGTTCACTCGTAGCAGTGACTCGTAGCAGTTCTCTCTAAATGTTTTAGGGATGGGTGATTAACATAGCTAGGAGGAATTTACTGTGCTGATATGACACTCATGATTGTTTTTTCAAGGATTAGCATGGGTGCCTTAATTAGCAAATAACTTGGATAGATACAGATAAATCAAAAGGATACTGAAGATAGCGGAGGGAATAGCAGAGTGTAGTGGTAAACCAGCAAAAAGGATTTGTAGGGTAGTCCGTCTAGATTAATATCAGCAACCTATAATTTCAACCAAATTATTAGGGAACAATAATAATTCCTAAAGAGCGAGGTGTACCAGGATTAGTATGTGGATAAGTATAAATAATTGTAACAAATATTCAGTTATAAAGAGATAAACCCGAAGTTGTAGCTTATATGTCAAATAATACCATGTACCAACATAATTAAAACCTCTGACACATCTTCTTCGTTTCACCTTCTGACTTTTGGTGTACCCAATGGTTCAGTCCTAGGTCCACTCCTCCATCTATACATCCTCCTTTTACACTGTAATACAATCTGGTTGTTTTTTTATTTCAGTATTATCTATATTCAGATGACACCCTAATCTACCTCTCAGAGCCAGATCTACTCCCCAACAAATTGCCAACACCATACACTCATGACACTCAACATTTTAAAGACTTAGCCCCTTGAGTAAGTCATGGTTGATTTAGTTTCTTTCTTTTATCCCTAAGATTACAATTTTGCAAATAAAGTTGTCATTGAATCCATGCCTGTTCAACTTTCGTTTTCCACTCCGAGAGGTTATCAATTCAGCCAGTTTTAATATAATTTTTTAGTGTTTGTTTTGTGATATTTGTATATTTATATTTACATGATTGTGATTGAGTATGGGGAGTTGATCCATGCATCCCATATTTCTGTAAATATTGGATATGACATGAGTCATTTTTTCATTAATCATCATGAAATTTAGTTTATGAATTATTTATTTATTTCTTTATTTTTTGTTTGCTTTTTTAAATACTTTATTTTTTCTCGTTTTTCTTTAACAAACATCAAAAACATAACAAAACAAAACAATCATACATTTCAGAGGTATCAGTAATTCAACAGTTTAGCAATTGCATATGTATAAATACACTGTTAAAATCCCTCCCTCCAATCTCTTCGAATACCAATTTTTATATAATATCTTGTACTCCTGATGGGAAGGCAATTCCCTAATAGCGAGGTCACTTAACTTGATACCTCCACCAAGCATACAGAGGAACCGGCACTACTCTCAATATAGTTAGCAGTTTAGCACAGAAATCATGTGCTTCTGGGGAGACTCGGGTGAAGAAGGAAAATAAAAAACAAAAAAACAAAATATCTTTCCTCTTCCCTTCCCCTCCCTCCCCCCACTCCAATAGGAGCAGAGAAGAGAAAAGAAAAGGAAGGGAGAAAGAGAGACGGAGAAAAGCAAAGGGAAAGAGAAAATCTGATTTAACTGCAAAGGCATATAACACCAATAGTAACCAATTATCAAACATAATTTCTCATATATTAACCTTTCTATTACAATAACTATCCCAAACAGACCATCTGTCTAGTCCTTTTCTTCCAGTTCGCTTGGCTAAGCTCTCTCCTTGGACTTCAAACTTTCTATTTCTTATAACACAATTTATAATTTCTTGAAGAGATGGGGAGGACTTTGATTTCCAATATTTCACAATATACATTTTAATAACCAAAAGAATATGAGAGACCAGGAGGTAGACTTTTGGAAAAGTCTCCCTTATGCTTATATGTAATAGGAGCAGCTCTGGAACAAAAGGAACCTCTACCTCACATATATCCTCAATCAGATATGTACAAGCTCTCCAAAAAGGCTTTATTTTTGTACAGTTCCACCAAGCATGGAGTGAATCACTGTTTATACCCCAGCCCTTCCAACATGTATTCCCTTTGTTCTGTGCAAATTTATTAATCGCATCTGGTGTCCAATACCATCTATTGATCAACTTGAAATATAATTCAATATAGTTACTAGAGCAGGAAGAGATTTTTACGATTTTTAGAGCCTTCTCCCATTTATCTCCGTCCATTAATATATGTAGATCTTTCTGCCACTCTAACATACCTTTCGTTGGATTTACTTTATCCTGTGGCATTAGAATCTTATGACATCTTGAAATTCTATGCGGTAACGCCTTCTGATATAGCATACTTTCAAAGTCAGTAATCGAATAGCTAATCTTTTTACCATATCCCTTTGCTTTCACCAAGGATTGTAAGGATCTAAATGCCAACCATTGGTTGTTCTTAAGTTTATATTTTTGTTTCAAGTTAGACCAGGATAGTTGGACACCAGATGCGTAGAGATCATCTATAAGGGATATTCCCTGCAATTTCCATCCACCTATTAAGTCAACATTGAACGGTGATAAGAGACACTCTATAGGGGCACCTAACGAAGGATATCTCGAAAGGTTGAATTTATCTCTATTTGTCACCCAGAATTTTAGCAATGTTCTTACTCCTCTGGGTAGCCGTTCACTCTTGACATCATTTAACCCATCAATCCACAGCAATGTATTAGGAGTGTCTATTTTTAATATATCGTATTCTAAGGACTTCCAACCTGGATTAATGGCAGAAGTACTCCATATCATAATTTGAGAGAGGGCAATAGCATTATATAAATCTCTTATAGAGGGTGATGCCAATCCACCCTTAAGCATGGGTCTTTTGGTAATTGAAAGAGGGATTCTAGTTCTTTTACCACCCAAAATAAATGCATCTATACTTCTTTGCAGTTTAACAATCCAATATTTTGGCGGAACTTCCGGAATTGTTCTAAGGATATAAGTGATTTTAGGGATCAATATCATCTTACTAATTGCGATTCTAGCTGACCATGAAAATTTTACATCTTTCCACTCTAAGAGGATTTTCTGAATCTGTTTCCATATCTTTTCTAGATTAGATTTCAAAATCTTATTAACCTTGAATGATAGGTCTATACCCAGATGACTTATTTTATTAGAGTTCCATTTAAAATTAAATGAGCTTTTTAAACTTGTAATTTCTTCAAAGGAGAGATCTCTCCATATAATATCTGATTTCTCATGGTTGACCTTATAATAAGAGAGTCTTCCAAATTCTTTAAAAATGATATCAAGAGCTCCCAAAGATTGGATAGGGTTCTTCAAAATAACTATCAGATCATCTGCATATATAGCAATTTTATACTCTTTAAGACCGACTTTTACTCCCTCAATATCCTTTGCTTCCCTTATTTTCAATAGAAGAGGCTCCACATAAAGATTAAATAATATGGGAGACAAGGGACAGCCCTGCCTAGTTCAATTTTTTATGGGGAAAAAAGATGTTTCATAATTAGGCCCACTAATCTTAGCTGTAGGGTTAATATAAAGAGCCATAATTGCTTTAGAAGCAAATTCCTCTAGTCCATAACATTCCAAGGCAATCTTAAGGAAGTCCCAGCTGACTCTGTCGAAGGCTTTCTCTGCATCTATTGACAGAGCCAAACTGGGGCCCCCATCACTCCTCCCTATAGAGAGAATATCTATCAATGTTCTTATATTATCCCCTCCTTGTCGGGACTTAACAAATCCTGTCTGCTCTGAATTAATCAACTGCGGAATTAAAGGGATTAAACGATTCGTTAACACCTTAGAATATATTTTTAAATCATAATTAATAAGAGAGATCGGTCTATAGCTCTTCCTATCTTCCGGGTCTTTTCCTTCTTTTAGTATATTTATAATTTTTGCTTCAGTTAACTCCTCTCTAATAATGCCGCTGTTCTTAATCTCATTAAACATACTGGCCAATAAAGGGGCCAGCTGGTCTTTAAACGTTGTATAGAATAGTTTATCTAGGCCATCAATACCAGGGGCCTTATTGTTTTTTGTTTCATTAATAACCTTTATTATCTCTTTCTCCGTTATTGGTTCATTTAGATATAATAATTCTTCCTCTGATATCTTAGGGAATTTAATATCCTTTAAAAAGTTTTTTATCTCACTCAAACTAGGTTTCTGAAAATCTTTCTGCTTCTCAATATTGTATAATTCTGAGTAGTATTGGAAAAATATGTTGCCAATTTTTTCTGGATGGTTATATAGCTGATTATCTTCTCCCCTGAGTCCCTGGATATGGTTTTGAATTTTTTGATTCTTAACTTTATTGGCCAAATATTTCCCCATTTTTCCTCCCATGAGGTAATTGTTTTGTTGTGCTTTCCAAACCATTCTATCTTGAATTAACTGAAAGATCTTTTTAATTTGTAAATTGATATCTTTAATTTTTTCCATCTTTTGCATAGATGGAAGATTTTTATTGCTATTCTGTAATATATCTAACTGAATATAAAGATTTCTTAGGGTTGTTCCCCTAGCTCTCTTCATTCGCGCTTCTTTTTCTATTAGAATGCCTCTAACAAATGCTTTTAGTGTACACCATATGAGTGAAGGAGATGACACTGAATCTGTATTTAAGCGCATAAATTCTCTAATAGCTGTTCTTATTTCTTTTATATATATCTTATCTTTTAAAATCAGAGGTTCTATTCTCCAATTTCTTATTTTACCATAGGTTTCAACCCCTTTTAGTTCCAACATCAGTGGAAAGTGATCTGATAGTGCAGTAGATAAGATAGTTATTTTTTTTGTATCGTATACCACTGAAGGATCCCCCAAGAAATAATCTATTCTAGAGTATACATTATATTTCTTTGAGTGATATGTAAACTCTATCTTTTCTGGATTAAATGTTCTCCAAATATCAAAGAGGTCAAGCTCTATCATTAGTTTTTTAATTCTTAATCTTAAATTTAATCATAAAGTTTATGAATTATTTATTGGCGTTGAAGTTGTGGCGTCTTCCATTTTTTTGCAATGAGGCTTTTTGTGGCCATAAGCAGGAATTGTAGTCATTTATTATGTCACTTTTGCAGTAGAGGAGAATAGTCTCCCAATAGCCAAATGTCTATCGAACGGTGTATTGTTGTCTTCAAAATGGTAGATGCCAATTCCATGACTTTGGTCCAAATGTTCTGAACTATCGGACATTCACACCAAGGGCCTCATTCTATTAGCGGCCGCAGCCGTTGCGGGGCCGCAAGGACCGGCCGCAAGCTATTCGGCTATTCTATTCCCTTACGGCCGGAGGCTCCGGCAGGCTTGCGGCCGGTGCCTTGCTATCTCTTGCGGCCGCTCGCGCCAGAGGAAAGCCTTTGATCTAAAACGGCTGCAAGAGTTTTGCAATTCAATTGCTCCGGGAACCCTCTCTGCAAGGCTAAAAGCGAGCCGCAGCTTACTTGCAGGAAAGAGGTCTCGCTAGCACCAATTACCGTAAGCACATAAAATAGCTCAAATAAAGCCATCCTGCACTTTGAGAAGACTATAAAGGGATTTTAGGTGTTAGAAAAAATAGCACATAATTATCCTGTACTCAAATCCGTAAAATATTTTATTTTTAATATCCGTAAAATATCCATGTAAAAAGTCCAGAGTGCTTGGAGCACCTCAGACCCGCCCACGCCGCAGCCGGAAAATAAACAGTTAATTTGAACTTGGGTTTGGGCTGATGTGCAAGCTTGAGAGTGGGTTCCTTTTAATCCTCATGTCCCCCAATATGATCCCTAGCACTTACAGAGCTGTACAGTGCAGGCTTGAATTTATTTTTGAGTTTTTATATTTCACAGCTTACGGCCGGTTCCAAGATATGCGGCCGGCCGTAAAAGGAGATTCTTGCGGGGCCGTATAATAGAATCGCGAGTTAACTGAACCCCCGCAAGGAATCGCAGCCTTACGGCCGATTTACGGCCGCTAATAGAATGAGGCCCCAAGTGTGGAGAAATGTACCTGTAGTTTGACATAGTCTATACCAACTTGAAGATGTTTGTGTTAGATTACATACAATTATCAGGTGTGAGATAAGCTCTGTGCAGCACCTTTATAGAGGTTTCAAGTAGACTGTAATTTTATGAGTCTTTGCTTATATTTGTGCAGATTGAGTTCCTATGTTTGATTCCCATTGTTTCATAAAGTTAGTTTTGAAATGTGTTGTTGGGTCATTTAGTATAGAGTAAATAGATCCAAGGACACATCTGGTTAGTGGGGCTTTGCTGCATATCAGGGAAACCAGATGGTTTGAGGTTTACCCAATTTTTTTTGTTAGTGTGGTCACTAAATATTTTATTTTACAATAATTGTAATGCTCCTTGAGTGGAATGTTATAGCTAATCCTCAATTGGTCAAAGGTAAGGAATTCTCCATTTGAAACCTAGTTTGTCAAGTTTAGCTGTTGTCCACCAATTTTTAGAATTCTCTCTCAAGCTGTCCCAAATAGGTTAGGATGTAAGTGTAGGGGTTAGTTCTGTTAATCTAGCTTCTAATTGATTTATTGTTCGAGCCCTTTTCCAGTTAGTTACCGAAAGCTTTATCATAGCATTGTTTTGTTTTTAGTATATGTGGAGGGATTGATAGATTCCATATAATGGATTCCCATGTTTGGGGTTTCATTTGGTAATTTTGCAGAAGTACCCAGGCTGGTTGTTGTTCACTGGAGTGTGCCTGTGATATGAAGGCGATCTGGGCTGCGTTATGATATAATTTTAGGTTAGGGCACGACAGCCCTAGTGTTTTTTTATTTATGAATATGTTTGTGTGGGCCATCTTCGCTCTTTTATTATTCCATATAAATCTAGTATATATATTTTGGAAAACTCTCTAACTCTTTGGGAATAATTGTTATAGGTAAGGATCTATGACTCACTCAAGTGTATCCCCCACACCCACCCCTCACCTGATTGTGAGGGTCAGTTCAGTTTATTTTATTATGTGTTAAGTTAATATGTTTTACTGAATCTACAGCTACAATCAAATAGAGAAAAGAAAAAAAGTAAAAAACATTTTATACAAAGACTTTCAGATTTTATTAAATGCAGTTTATGACGTGTGTTTAAATTTACAAGTATGGAAAATGTTATGACAGATGATTGTGAAAAATAAAGATTAATGAATAAAGACTAAGCCCCTAATCTCCCACTTTTTGCTACCACTCCTCGTCATCACTCACGCTATTCAATCCCATTGTTTTGTGGTTCTTCTGGACCCTGCCCTCTCATTCATTCCTCAATTACAATAAGTATCCAAATCATGTTGTCCTCACCTATAAACATCTCCAAAATATGTCACCAAAGGCACAACTAAAATTTTAATCTATTACCATAACTTAAAACTTACCTGAACTACTGCAATTCACTCCTTCTTGTCCTCCCCATCACCTCTTTATCTCCACTATAATCCATAACAAACATCTCCACTAGACTCAGCTACCACACTCAACGCTCAGTGTCTGACGCTTCTCTCTGTCAATACTGGCTTCCCATAGCCTCTAGAATTAAATTTGAAATCCAGACCCTAACATATAAAATCCCCAACCTCAGTGGACCCCCTTATATCTCTGCTGTCACCTACCAACCGCCCTCTTCGCTCTGCTAATGACCTTCTTCTTTCCTCTTCTTATCATTCTGTCACTCCTGCCCTTACTT
Source organism: Discoglossus pictus (assembly GCA_027410445.1). Classification (NCBI taxonomy): domain Eukaryota; kingdom Metazoa; phylum Chordata; class Amphibia; order Anura; family Alytidae; genus Discoglossus; species Discoglossus pictus. The sequence continues at coordinate 180,078,340 of CM050168.1, read as the reverse complement.
ATGGAACTCCTTGCCTCGCTCTACTAGACTATTCTCCTGTTGAAAATCTTTAAAACCTCACTAAAAACGCATGTTTAAAGAAGCTTATTAACTCCAGCCTTAATATGCACAACTGCACACTCTACAGTATAATATCGCTCACACACACCTCCACCTTGTTGAGCCTGTTGCCTTACACATTGCCATCTTGCATCTATCACCCTTCTATATCACATTCCATCTTTACCTTCTAGATTGTAAGCTCTTCTGAGTAGGGACATAAATTCTGTTGCACCAAGCTGCCTGCTGACCCGTTTTTGTCATATTTGTTTTGTATTGTGACTGTACTTGTATTTCGACTTTCCTTAGAATTTGTCTTTACCTTTGTAATTTTGTAAATGTACTCACTGTACTTTATTCAAGATTGTAAATAATGCTATGGAAAATACTATTAAAAAAGATTAATACTAATAATTTATTTATTTTTGCAGTGACATTATATTAATGGTTAGTAGCCTGAGCTGACCCTGTGTTCAGCCTCCAACTGAAATATGAAATCGATGGAGCCTTGCAAACATTTGGCAAAGTCTTCTGGAGGAGGAGGAGAGCTACTTGGCCTGTCCCGGATCCATCTGAGCCTCGTGGTGTTTATGTGTGTATCTGCTGTATATATTAGAACATTACACCCATCTGTGCCCGGTGGAGACTCAGGTAAAGAAAAACTGTAGTTTTACTTAGCTGAATTGTCACTCTCACCCCATTATACTATCATCAATCCAAAAGGGCTGGGTACACTCCAGAATTTAATTATATGAATTAAGAAACTGTGAGATTGAGGACAGCAGGCTCAGAGGAATTGATTACCAAGAACAACTACAGTAATACTCCAAGAAATGGCTGAGATTGTCAAAGTCCCTATTAAATGGCCATGGCAGTTTTGTATGGTCATTGGAGTAACTAAAGTTAAGAATGCAAGAAGCAATTGATTTTTAGAAAACAAAACAAATAAATAAAAAACACTTTTACATTTTTAAGTTTTACTTGCAATTATTCTTTATGGTGGGTTCCATTTTCTTCCCTCAGCTGATTGTGCGGCTGCTTTCTGGGAGATCATCTGTATTAATTACTGATAGGTCTCTGAGGCATTAGCTCTGTTGTCTTCAGTACAGTTGTCTGCACATTGAGCATGTCTAGTGTTTTTCTGTGTATATAACTGCACAAAAGTGCTGATCAGTAATTAAAGGTAATGATCTCATTAACAAAAGATTACAACCTGGGTTTGTGGATAGATCAATATAGCTGTATGTGTTTATGAGTAAGTATAAACAAAAGCTGACAGAGACTGTTAACTATGTTACTTATTTAGATTTAATTAAAAAGGGGATAAAATGCAATATTCAGTGTTGTTGCAGTCAATAGATTCCCAATAATCCCTGCCTTTCTGTTTTTGTATTTTGTGAGCATACAGTTCTGCACCCGTTTAACTTTAATGTTATATTTTCTACATTATACATCTCTCACATAATATTTAAAGTTTGATAAAAAAAAAATTTAATTGTATATTGTACCTATAACATATGTTAAAAAAACTTTGAGTCTCATTAAGGATATAATATAATAATATAATTGAGCAGGGAAAAAGTAATTGAGTTAGTTTTTAATTAGAAAAATATAATTATAATGACATTACAGCACCCTGGGGCAATCCATTATACATTGTTGGAAGCTGTGTGTGTAAGAGGGGTACTTTTTGTTTCTGGAGAGCAGTGCTTGCATTTCATGATGCACGCCACCTGTTTATGGGCTTGTGAGGTGAAGTCGTTTTGTGTAAATTTTCCTGAGATAAAGTTAACTAGCAAATACTTATGTCCTCTCCCTGTTCCTTCCTCCTCCGCCCCTCTTTCCACTGATCGATTAAAAAAAAAACTCATGATCCCGCTCTCAGGAAGTGATGCAACAAACACAAAATGGATTCCTTAACTCATAGGCTTGAAAAAAATTCAGATTTTTCAAAACATATTTTCATGTCCATGCTGCTAATGTAATTAGTGTGATACATACTTGTGGAATTTTAACACTTAATATCTGAATTTTAGCAAAGAAAATAAACTTACTTGGACCATTTCAGGTCTTATTATGGTTACCCAAGTCAACCTTACCCAGTGAAAACTGTCCATTGGTCAGACAAATTGCCCCAAAACACACTGATGGAAGAAAAACTCAATTTCTCAAATTATCAAAACACAGCATTATATGCCCTACAATCACACAATGTAGATGGCCACTCGATCTTACAAGGACTCCAGCCTAGCCTAGTTTCATATACATATTGGCTCATTTTATAGAGACTGGTTAAACTTTTGAATGCAGAAGAAACATCATATCTGACCACAAGGACACTAAATTTGACATAAGCCTATAGGATTCAATAATTTGGGTGCAAACGTGCAGACTAATGCAATGGGATAAAGGTTTTGTATGGCATAGCAGAGAGAACTTGCAAAGAGACAGATGGAGTAACAGTCAACCTATTTCACTTAAAGGGTCTCATACGGCCCTGTAGTCCATGAAAGGGCCTCTCAGTGCTTTTAACCTTTTTATTTTAATCAAAACTTATTAATTGGAGATAGAGGTATAGATAATCATATTAGATATTTACTATTTGCTTGTTTTAGAGAAATAATAGACTGTGGGCCGTATTAAATTGTCAAAATCACCGGTAATGTAGCCCGCAAAAGTTACTGATATTTAATTGACCTCCTCTAGCTACCCATAATCTATTTGCAAGCTACACGCTGAAAATTCCTGCTGTTGTCAAAATCGTAATTCCGTCCCATCTCCGCCTTTGATCTTTCAAGCCCGCAAATGGTACAATCGCTAGAAAAAAATCGCAAATCGCAGTTTAATTGCAACAATTCCACAAGCCCGCAATTACCTTCATACCCTTAAATGGCAATTGTAGAAAATAATTCTATGAGTACTAGGGAGGCCTCGCAAGGGGGTTAAACACCTGTTCGTAACACTACAAAGGCAAATAAAAACACAATACTGAACTTTAAAATACAGGGAAAGAAATGAAAGACATTTTTAAAGAATTTTTTAACATTTAATTTAAATGTTTCATCAATCTTGGGAATCCAGGAGTTAATACATATCAGGCCACCCACGTGGCCATTCATTTTTATTGATTTTTAAAAGCTGGATTGCGAGTCCAATCGCATATTGGACATCTAAACACTAATTGATTGACGTTTAAACATTATGTCATTTACTATTGGCTGTTTTTAAATTGTTACTTACGAGCTTGCTTAATTGATCATGATCATGCCCTGAAATTCTACGGTTAGGGCTTATCACCATGAGAGATTTAATTTACCAAACCGTAATGACTGATGTATGCTTTATAGTTATACTGTGTAACATGTTAGGTATCATGAGCTGATGCTTTATTTGACTAGATTATACTTTTTAATATAAACATATAATATGGTAAATAATGTTACTATCTCCATAAGTGTCAGGCTAAGCTTAAAGTGATCTATATTAACGTATTCCTTTATTTAGACAGACCACGACGCAAAAAATAAGAAAAAATTGAAAATTAAAATAATACCTGTGTACTTCACCCCTATCAGAGTATAAAATATAATATATCATTCTGATTCTATCTTGCACATCTATATGTCTAGAGCTGGTGGCCACTAATGGTCAATGTGTGGTATAAACCTTTATAATAAAGGAAAAAGGGAATTGGCACGAATGGTCATATAAACCTATAATATTAGTAATAAGAACAGACCACATAGTACAATAAAAGAGATAGAATGTTTCCCGGCAGGAAGAAAAAATATATATATGTGAAAATACGCAGGGAATTATATATAAAAGCAATCCTCATCTATGCCCATGCAAATCATTGGATATGCTTTAAGTAACACAACTTGGTTTATAAATAATACATATAAATGCTATTAAAATGTATAAATCACAGTATGCAGTAGAGTATGGATATTATAGAATTCCTTAAGAAGGAAATTCCTGAATATATCAATTTAAATATAATACAACGCAATGATACAAAAAGGTGAAAGAAGAAAATGGGGGTTGTGCGTTTATGCCTTGATAGGCCACTGACTTCATTATCCACCTGTCAAATGCATTTCAATGTATATATATAAAGCCAATTCAATTCAAAAATCAGCTGAAGAATAGTTAAGGCTCCCAAATAAGCCAAAATTCCATCCCAGTGACAGTGACTGTGATTTCATTTGCTAACCGGTTTCACCAAAACATGGCTTCCTCAGGGCATAATTTTTGTCTTATTAATATGGCATTATTTATAGGAAGAAATTAGGCCCATTTCGCGGGCTTTTTCCTTTAATTTTACTTCCTGCCAGTGTGATTGGTTTGTCTGTGTCATGTGTCCCAGAACAGGAGCATTATGGGCAATACAGTATATAAAGGAGAGTGCTCTCCTATTGGCTTACGCCTAAATGCGTTTCAGCTTGAAACGCATAGTAACCGAAACCACATTATCATTTGAACGCTGAGAGCGCTCTAATGCGTTCCAGCTTGAAACGCTGGGCCCAAGATGGCGGACGCTCACACAACATCCGTTTTAAACCGGATATTGTGTTAGTTGCGTTTCAAGCTGGAACGCAAGCCGAAAGAGGGTCCATGTTAAGGACACTAGCCACACTTCATTCGTTATCCTGCCTGTTAACAGGCAGTAAAAATACTTATGTTAAGAGAATTGTAAGAAGATTATCTCCCTCAATGATATGTTCCCCTATAACACACATATATATATATATATATATATATATATATATATATATATATATATATGTGCTACAGAGGGGACATAACAAGGAGATCTTTTAGGATCAAAGGCAAAATTGCAAAGTTTCAATAGAAGGTAAATACATAAAGCTAAGGCTAGCCATCTGGTAATATTGATAATGGGGGGGGGGGAGGGGGGTAAAAACCATGGTGCATTGTTAGAGTGAGGGCTAGTGAAAATATAATCTTGACTTCTAATGCTAGATTAGTAGTTTAATTAAAATCTATACATATGAGAAGTATAAATCACCATCCATATGTGTGGACACTTGTAGTAAAGTATACAAGTTTGTGTAATGTGAAAAAGTACTAGTTGTAACTAATCAATACTATATACTGATATCCAACTAACTATTTGTGATATAGGAAAAAATTAAACTACATAGTGAATGCCTAATGCTAAAGATTAAAGTTTATTAATAAAAGATTATTATAATTAAATAAAGGGTGTAAATGTGAACCCCTCATTTAGCCCATCAGACACCTTAGACTTCAAAAGGTAGATCCATCTTGCTTCATGTTGTAAAGGATCTTTTTTCTATTACCACCTCTCTTAGTTTTGGAGATCATATCGACTACATGGAATCCTATATTGTATGGATGGTTTGAATGATATCTCATCATATGTCTTGCCACTGGTGTGTCTAATTAATTACGGATTGATGATATATGCTCTAAGATTCGTCGCCGCAAGGGTCTTTCAGTTTTCCCCACATATAATTTGGGACATGAGCAGAAAATTACATATACCACGTATGAAGAGGAAGAATCATAAGACTCCATTAGGGGATATTTTTGACCAGTTTGGGGGTGTATAAATTCTTGTTCCTGTTGGATATATTGACATGCTTTGCATTTTTTACATTTCTTTAATCCTTTTCTATTCAACCACATTTCTTTAGTTTGATTTTCAGAAAATTGACTATGTACTAGATGATCTCCAATGGTGTTTCCTCGTCTATATGTCACAGATGCTTGCGGAGATACAAATTTCTTAATTACTGCATCTTCAAGAAGGAGATACCAATATTTATTCAGAATAGACTTTATTTTCACATGGTCACTTCCAAATTTCATTATGCATCTCACCAATTCTTCATTTTTTTGTTCACTTGGTTTATAAAGAAGCTCTGTTCTCTGGGTTTTAACGGCTTTTTGATATGCCCTTTTAAGAACCCTGTTAGGGTAACCTCTATCCCGGAAACGTTTTTTAAGGTTATTAGCTTGAACTTGAAATTCCTGCTAGAGTCGTACAGTTTCTTCTGAGTCTCAAGTATTGCCCAACTGGGATTCCCCTTTTCAGAGGTTCAGGGTGCTGGCTGGTCCAGTTTAACAACATATTTGTTGCAGTGGGTTTTCTGAAGATGGTGGTACTTATATCACCAGTTTGATCCTTGATAATTTTAAGATCGAGAAAATTAAGTTCATTTTGGTCGTATTCATATGTAAATTGTAAATTAAGGCTGTTGATGTTGAGAATTTTAATAAATTCCTCAAGAAGTTTTTCAGTGCCCGTCCAAATGATTATTATGTCATCAATATAGCGATACCATATTAATATTTTTTCAGTAAATTGCTCCGTAGCTTCAGTGAATACTACCGTCTGTTCCCAAAAAAACTAAATAAAGGTTTGCGTTATTGGGAGTGCAACTTGTTCCCATAGCTGTTCCACGTTGTTGGATGAACCAGCTATTCATAAACCGAAAGTAATTATGAGTTAGTGTAAAGGTCAAGAGACAGAGTAGAAAGTTATTCCACTCCTCTTTTTCTTTTCTCTCTGTTTCCAAAAAGTGTTTTACCGCCATAATACCTTTTTCGTGCGGAATGCTAGAGTATAATTGCTCCACATCTACTGATACCAAGATTGCATGTGGTGGAATTTGCATATTGTCAAGATGTTTGATTAAATCTGTAGTGTCTTTTAAGTATGCTGCCAGTGATTCAACAAAGGTTTTTTTAAATTATAGTCCACTAATTGACTTATTCTTTCTGTTAGACATCCATTTCCTGATATTATTGGACGTCCAGGTATTGGTAGTTTATTTTTATGGATTTTTGGTAAGCTATAAAAGACAGCTATTCTAGGTTCTTCAGGATAGAGATAGTCAAGATTTCTCTTGCTGATTATGCCCTTGTCTTTAGCTTCTGTTAGAATCGCATATAGTTCTGTGCTATATTCTAGAGATGGATCTCTAGTTATAGTTTTATATGTACTAGAGTCTCTTAGACGTCGTAAGCACATTTCTTTATATTCAGACTTTTCCATTATGACAAGATTTCCACCTTTGTCAGCAGATTTGATCTCGACATTTTTAGCCTTTAATTCAGTTAAAGCCTTAAATTCTTCTCTTGACAGATTGTGTTCTTGAAAATGTTTTTTTGTTGCTCATTTCCCATTTTTTTAAGTCTTTTGACACCAGACTTATGAAGACTTCAAAATGATTAAAAATTTTAATTTCCGGAGTATATCTACTCTTATTCTTACAAAGGGTCTTTAAAAATGGGTCTGGAGCAACCGATTTTTCCATTTCATTTGTGTTTAGTAGTGACATCAAGCCCTTTAGAGCAGCAGAGTCCTCGATAGAGAGTCCTAGACTTTCCATTTGTTTCCTTTCTTTTTCGTAGTATTCTTTTTTGAGAGCTAATTTTGTTATGAGGAGATTTAGATCTTTTACGTTCTCAAAACAATCCGATGGCGATACTGGTACAAAGTTAAGTCCTTTCTCCAGTAGTGATATATCCGCCTTAGTAAGCGTTATTGATGATAAATTAATCACTTTCTTGTTGGATAAGGTAGATATTTTTTGTCTTGTTGATGTTGGGCTGATATTTCTCGATATCACCTCTATATTCCTTTGTGGAATACTTTCAGGTGGAATATTTTCTCGCTCATTTTGAACTGAGATTCCTTTCTCTCTTTGATGTAGGTGATTATTATTCTTTTGCTCAGCTATAGTGGAGTATTTTCATAGGGATTTTTTGTAAAATCCATCTTTTTTCTTGATGTTGATATTCATCATGTTTTGAGTAACTCATCATGTTTTGTTCCTCTTCATACGTGGTATATGTAATTTTCTGCTCATGTCCCAAATTATATGTGGGGAAAACTGAAAGACCCTTGCGGCAACGAATCTTAGAACATATATCCTCAATCCGTAATGAATTAGACACACCAGTGGCAAGACATATGATGAGATATCATTCAAACCATCCATACAATATAGGATTCCATGTAGTCGATATGATCTCCAAAACTAAGAGAGGGGGTAATAGAAAAAAGATCCGTTACAACATGAAGCAAGATGGATCTACCTTTTGAACTCTAAGGCGCCTGATGGGCTAAATGAGGGGTTCACATTTACACCCTTTATTTAATTATAATAATCTTTTATTAATAAGCTTTAATCTTTAGCATTAGGCATTCACTATGTAGTTTAATTTTTTCTTATATCACAAATAGTCAGTTGGATATCAGTATATAGTATTGATTAGTTACAACTAGTACTTTTTCACATTACACAAACTTGTATACTTTACTACAAGTGTCCACACATATGGATGGTTATTTATACTTCTCATATGTATAGATATTAATTAAACTACTAATCTAGCATTAGAATTCAAGATTATATTTTCACTAGCCCTCACTCTAACAATGCACCATGTTTTTTAGCCCCCCATTATCAATATTACCAGATAGCTAGCCTTAGCTTTATGTATTTACCTTCTATTGAAACTTTGCAATTTTGCCTTTGATCCTAAAAGATCTCCTTGTTTGTCCCCTCTGTAGCACATATATATATATGTGTGTTATAGGGGAACATATCATTGAGGGAGATAATCTTCTTACAATTCTCTTAACATAAGTATGTTTACTGCCTGTTAACAGGCAGGATAACGAATGAAGTGTGGCTAGTGTCCATAACATGAAAGAGTTTTGTTGTGGGAATGTCTGTAAAGCGCACAATCATAAGTGTATTTAACACAACGTTTCTGGCTGATGTTCTCTGTTTAAGTATATGCCATATATGTTGGTGTTACTCCATGGTACTTGAGTCCATGTGGGGCGGTGATATTATTTAGTCTGATGCTGTGTACTTTTCGAGTGTGCGTGTCGGGGTTCCCCAAAGCATAAGTACTTTAGACCATTTTCATGGATAAAAATATATTTATTTGGTAAAAATTCCGGTTTGATTCTGGTACAGAAATCCAGTGATAAAAATCGCAAAATCAATAGATAGTAAAATAAGTGTCAGACGCGTTTCGCTGCTGTGATCTGCAGCTTCCTCAGTGACAAATAAATTCCTACAGGAGGAGATTGATAGGAGTATGCATAAGTATACATGGTCCTTAGTGTACAAATGTATAAAAAACAATACATTTGTAACAGTACAATATATTGGATAGGGATGGATCAGTGGTGGGTACAGGATTATATATATTTGTACTAATTAATTATGGCCCTTGAAGAATGGTGAAGTACTTCAGTATGTCTAGAGTAAGGATGTATGAAAACATCTTACAGGGGTATATTGACATGATTGGGCATAATTGCGTTTTACTGCGGTAATCCGACTATGGCTACATTTGGCGGAAAAAATGCATTTATAGATACATATAAAGTAAAAAGTATAAATGTCTATGCATAAAATATATACAGGGGTGGGAAAACAGATATAGAAAAATATTCCCTTGTGAGGCATAAAATAGAAAGGTATGAAATAGAAAAAATAAAAGCAACACCCATATTGTTAAGCGAATAAAAATACCAGCCCTGATGTTTGTAAAATAACATAAATATGCAAATGTGTGAACACACAAACATGCCCGCACATACATATATACACACATACACACACATATATACACACATATATATATATATATATATATATATATATATATATATATATATATATACACACATACATGTACATACACATAAACATACACACATATGCACATATATACACACACACACACAGGAACGTTTAAGCACACACGTAGAGTATTTTAATGATATGCTAGATGTTTTGGGGATAAGCTAGTACAATACACATACATGCATATATATATGAGCACCAACACCTATATATACACACAAACCTATACATATTTATATATACACACACCTATATACATGAATACCTACTGGTACACGTATACATACACATACATATATATATATACACATATCTATACACATATATACATATATATACATACATACACACACGTACACAAATACACATACATATATATATATATATATATATATATATATATATATATATATATATATATATACACACACGTGCGTGTCCCTCTATACATATGTAGTTAGGAGGGATGAAAGTTGAGTTAGCTGTGTGTACCTGTGAGTGTGGTAGTTCCAGTGTGTAGAGGCCAAGGTAAAGTGAATCTGGCCCATGGGCCTCTTATTCCTGTATGTAGAAGTCTAGATGTAGTGAATTGGGCCCTAAGGTCTCTTGTCCTCCTACTGTGGCTAGGTGTGGAGACGAGCAGTGTCCATAACATGTCCCCTCTTTCGGCTTGCGTTCCAGCTTGAAACGCAACTAATGCAATATCCGGTTTAAACCGGATGTTGTGTGAGCGTCCGCCATCTTGGGCCCAGCGTTTCAAGCTGGAACGCATTAGAGCGCTCTCAGCGTTCAAATGATAATGTGGTTTCGGTTACTATGCGTTTCAAGCTGAAACGCATTTAGGCGTAAGCCAATAGGAGAGCACTCTCCTTTATATACTGTATTGCCCATAATGCTCCTGATTATTTATACTCTTAGTCAGAATTAAAGCTTTCAAACCTATCATTTTTTATTGTGTAGAAGCCATTTAACTCTTATGATAAAGACAAAGTGCATGCCCAGTTGGATAAATGTCACTGATCACAGAGCCTTTTAGTTGCTACAGTCTGGTGGTATTTTCTACCAACTGGACATGCTCCCGTTCCATATCGATCACCACTATGAAAGTTATCTAATGGTTTTAGGTAAGGGGAGTTATATGTAATTTATACTTCTAATATCCAAGCACAATTATCTAACTCTTACAATCAATTGTAATTATAATTATTTATATATGTATTATTATTTATGTAAAGTGTTCAGGAGAAACAACAACATGATGACTAGTCAAAAATTATGGGGGTATCTGAGCTCTAAAGAGTATGGAACAGAAGCAATTTTTAAGCCCTCCTCAGCCAAACTGTAGTAGATTTTAACCCATTGATAGTTCAGACAGACAGCATGTAACCTGTCCAGCTGTTTTATTTGCTCCCAACTTTTTAAAAGGACACCATAACTGAAGCTCTTTGCAGTTAAAGTAAATTATTTTTTATTGATTTTTTTTTTTGTGCTAATTTCTGTATGTATTCCATACTCTTTGTCTCTGCCTTTTTCATAGTTTTTGAGAATGTGCACTTATCTACTATTTGCACTGTGGTGAATCAAAGCAGTGTTTTTTCAAGTAAACAGTGCAACAAGTTTTGACACAACAGGAGGGAGGAAAGTGACAGAGACACTGGAAATGTAGGCAAGCAAATGAAAAATAAAAAATTGAGTAAACTTATTTTAAAAGTTTTTGCTGGGTAGATGTGGCTTTACCTTGATACTATCATCACTGTAATTTACATTCAGGTTAAAGTTTCTGTTACAAGGTCCCTTTAAAAGATCACCAGTTTGATAAAAACTTGACAACTTATTCTTCCATTGAGTTCTATTGTCAAGTGTGCAATTTAGAGAGACAGTTTTCAACAGAAACAAATAGAGATCCTATCTGAATCCACAATTTGTCCCACTCTTCTCAGGTTTGTGGGAACAAAGACAAAGGGCCCGATTTAATTGAGCCATCGAGAGATCCAGGCGTCCGTAAGGGAGCCCGCAATCTAATTTGCTATTCAATTGGCGTCTTTTTGCGGGCTTCGATTCCTTGCGATGGTTACAATCAGAAGTTACAGCCCGTCCAAGCCTTTGATCTTTCACGGCCGCAAGAGTTACGATCGCTACAATCGCAAATCACTATTCAATTGCTGCAATGCCTCAAGCCCAGCAAATTTTTTCACACCCGTTAACGGCACAAATCCAACGTGTACCATATAGGACCCGCAAAGGGGTTACAGACATGTCCGGAGCACTGTAAATGCAAATATATATGCTATACTGCACTGTAAATGATGGGGAACACAATGTAAGGCATTAGACTTAATTGCACAATAGTCTCAAGCCCGTTATTCTGCAATATAAAATTGTATGTTATATGTGTAATTTCGTAGTTATATCAATCTTGGGGATCAATGAGTTAATACAGGCTTCAAAAAAATTACAGATTTAACAGCCGGCATGTTTTTCAAGCCCATAACTCGGAAGCCATTTGGAGACCGCCAAAAGACGCCAATACATTAAAAAATGTACTTGGAACCTCACACACAGCACAGGGTGGAAAAAAGTTGCGGGTTGGCCGACCCCTGCAATGAGAGGCAAAGCCATTCATTGCAGGGCTCATCGCGAGGCCAGGAAAATAGAGGGGGGAGAGGTTCGCAATGAGCGCCTTTGGCGCTTAGGGTGGAGAACCTCGCATTGTGTGGCAAACAGCATTGCCAGGCTTCAAATTTTATTTCATTTTTGACGGGCAAGTTGCTAGTCATACTATAATTATGACACATCAGTAAACCTTTAATACCAAAGCACACTTCTTATTTTTATGTTATACAAAATAAAAACCAAACAGGGATTTCACAGTGTAAAAAGTTTTTATTTTTCTATGTTCTGTGATTTACTGAGAGAGCTTTCTGGGATACCAGGAAATCTTTGCGTATATAACAGCAGCTTTGCTACTGAAAAATATTACTGTCCATAATCACCATACACAAAGACACAGCCACTTTTGGGTTTTCAGCAATAATGATTAACATTAGTTTTTTTTTTTTTTTTTAAATAATGCATATTTACCATTCACAACAGCATTACCTATAAGGAGCTCTTAACGAAAATCATTGCTGCTGCATTGTTTGGGTGCATTAAGAGTTTAGCATTGCGGCGGTGTCTTCCCAGGATCCAAATAATTGGAGATTGTGGCAAACCTTCCTGCGCAGACTGTGTGGCCCCGTCCTGACCAGAACAAATTTTACGTTTTTGGGGCTTTTTATATGGTTAGTTAAAGATTTAAATTAGCAAAAACAAAATAAAAATAACTTAAACACATATGTATCATCCATATTCGTCCTTTGTGCCATATACTGCACTGTTATGTGATCTCTGTTATAAGATGACCAGATTTTTGGAATTAATTTTTTTTTTTACACAGCCCATTATATAGTTAGGGTTGTGTCGCTCGGGCTGAAGCTGTGAAAGGGTGCAGGCAGAATGTGATGAGCCCATCAGAGCTCCATGAAAGCAAAACATCTCTGTAACAAGATACTTTATAATTAAATCCATATACAATACCTTCTGTATAATACATTTTTTAAGATGTCACCAGTGCACAAATTTTTGCCAGCTCTTTCCATTCTTGAATATGTCAGGGGTGTGATAACGTATCAGGTTTAATCCTCTATTTAAAGCTTCTCTGCCTAGTATGCTAATTAGGGACATGTATGCCCAGGGACAGAGGTCTCAGTCAGGGAACTGTCTCCTGAAAATGGGGTCTTCAAAATGGGTTATCTGGTCACCTTGCTCTGATAGCAGCACAAATAAACAGCAATGCTCATAATTTTAATTAGATTCCTTTGGTTTCAGGTTCACATTGTTTATTATTTTTGTGCAACTGCTAATTCTTAATAATAAAGACATATTTTCATTCCAATTTATTGAATGTATAGATACAGAAGTAGGATGTATCTATATCCTGTTTCATATCTCTTTCCCTCTACCCATTCCTTTACCAGACTATCCATTTTCCTTGCCAACTCCTCCTTCTCTCTCATTGCACTTTGTCTATTTCCTCCTTCTCTCTCTTCTGCCTCCTAATCCCCCTTTTCTTCTGGCTTGTCTACCTCTCCTCCCGGCCCCCTCTCTGTCCTTGTTCCCATACTTGCCCCTGTCTTTCTCTCTCTCTTCTAACTTTCTACCCCTTTCCCTAATAAACTAACAGCCTTAAATTGCAATTCAGTAAATTTAAAAGGGCTCTATTTAAGCACATAGCATATTTTATTTACAGAACTACAAACTTCTGTAAATAAAATATGCTGTGTTCTTAAATAAATTGACCGAATCACAATTTAATAAGGCTTTATGTTTCCCTTTATCCCAAATAATGTATGGTACCATGGAGCCCCTATGATTTACAATGTTGTGGGCCCTAGTGATTTGCACTTACAGTAGCTCTGTCCCTCCTCTCTCTTTTTTCTATTCTACTATCCATCTTCTTTCCTAAAGTCCCTCACCTCTGTTAGCTGTCTGTCTCTTTCTCACTTTTCTTCCACCTCTGCCTCACTCTCTCTCCCTTTAATCTGCCCTATCTTTCTTTCCACTCTCCCCTGTCTCTTATTTGCTCTCTCATTCTTCCCCTGATGATTTATCTTGTCTCTCTTTATCTCCAATTTTCCTGCACCTCTCCATGTATTTCCAGAGTCTCTCCCTCTTGCTGTCTTGCCTTTGTCTGTCCCACATCTCTTCCCTACCATTGTTACCCTTTTTACTAGGCCTTGCCCTACACTACTAGTTCAGTTTTCACCGTGACCCACAACCTCCTGTGGTTTCTCATCTTCCCACTCCTTTTGCACAACCATCTCTTTTAGAATCTAACCTCTCAGGATCTCGGATCTCTACTCCTTCTGTAACACATACTCACTGTATATGATGTATTTTCCTTGCATTTACCTCTGCATAAAATATTTGAGCTTTATAAATAATGGCTGATAATTATTACCCATTTCTCACTCCCTCCATCTTCCTTTCATTCACCCATCCACACCTCTACAACCCTTCTCTCAACCTTTCACTGCACATTATTCCCCCTTCCCAAAAGCCTGACGGTATTTCTTTCCCTATCTGTCCCCCTTTTCTTTCAACTCCTTCTTCTGCATCTCTTCCTCTTTCTCATTTTTCCTCTGCTCCTTTTTCTGTTAATCTGCCCACTCCTCTCTTTTTCTCCAATATCCCCTTTCTCTCCTTCTATCCCCCCTCCACTGTACCTCTTACTCTCTGCCCCCTGCCCCTCTCCTAAGGGTGCCTGGCTCCTTTAGTTTTTTTGTGACTGTCCAGACATATTACTCTTTATATGCAGATTTATAGCATCCTGTTATATGAATATTTTCATTAGAATGAAATCTAAAGTGGGAGGGCTCTAGTGGAAAATTTCATGCTGTTAAATCTCTGTAGATTTATTTTTATCAACTCCAATTAATGCAAAATCCCAGTGCAAGCCTTTGAATTTGGAAAACTTTGGAGGAGTGTCATTTTTCTAATAGTAATTATTGGTTTTACATTATTTTTTTCACAGGGGAGCTGATCACAGCCGCGTATGAGCTTGGAGTAAGTAGTCGGTTTATTGTTTAATCAATGCTCTCATTAACAGTTTTAGGAATTAAGGCAGTTTAATTAAGCATGGAGCAAAGTAGATTAATTTATTTTCAAACCACAATTTTACCAACTTATAAGTGCAGTATGTTACAATTTACTTTAAGTTTTAAATCCAATTATCCAAAATTATAAAGCAAGCCTTTTGCTGTATATACAGAGGGATGGCTTATAATCAACCCAAAATGTGTGTAAGCTGGGGAGAATGAACTAAATCGGGTTAACAATTTTAATAAGTTTTATTATTTAATAAACGTAATTATAGTGTCATGATCCCTTTAGGTAAAGCTAAAAGACTGTTAGAGTGGCACTAATCTGGAGACAGTGTGGCCTTTATATTTAACAATCAATAAGAATAGTCTTTGTTTAAGAGTCAGTCTCTATTTTTACGAATATTTATGTATTTATGTTGTTTGTGAATTGTTCCTCTCAATCCACGCATATGTCAGATTTCCTTATTTAGTACCAAATGGCTATTCCATATGATTCACTTAAATGGAAACTGTAGCAGTAAAACATGTCATGGCTCTTTAAAAGTATGAGTTGCTTCTGGCATATTTTAAAACCCTTTTAGCCCACAAATATAAGTTTATGAATTATAAATTGTGCCCTCCTAAACCGCAAAATCACTAAAATGTCCCTTTCCAGAAAGGGATGTTTTTAATGTCCTTCTGCTTTCTCCAAGATGGTTGCCATGTTGTCCTGTCCATCTCCCCATCCCCTCAGAGCATGCCACTTTGTGAAGTGGGCAGACAGCAAGTTGTGATTCTCCATACAGCATCTTGTAAAACACTTATTAGCAAACTGCTTCTTATTGATCCACAGTCATGTGACAGTGATTCCAGCAGTAGAAGCTATACCACATGACATGGTAACGCAATAGGAAGCTGCCATTTTGAAATAGGGAATGCAGAGAATTACAGCTTGCTACAAGCCAACCCGCGCCACACTTTGATAATTGGGAGGAGGAAGAGAGGCTAAAGTAACAGCCGCCTAGAGATGAACAAAGGAACATTTAAATAAAATGAATAAATTATTAAATATTTTCATAGTATAATTAGGCATATAGCTCTCTCATAATCTAATGCTAGATGCAGCTTCTACTTTTAAAAGGCAATGCCTCGTTTTACCTCTACAGTGTATCTTTAGAACTAGCCTCCACATTTAACAACATCATTTTATTTTTTCTCTGACCAGGCTTGTGATTTTTTTCCCCCCCCTTGATTTTGACAAAAGATTCCCTTTGGACTAATGGTCAGTAGATCCTGTCAAGAGGCTGCAATTCAGGGGATTTTTTTGTACGGTTTCTTCCAAAGAGAGAGGATTGTTGGAATCCCAGGTCATTTTGGCTTGAAAATAAAAAGTATTATTGAGATTTCAGCCTTCCTTTATCTGCTATTACATAGAATGCCCAACTGTTTACTTATCATTTATTCTAAAGACTTTACAATTTCATTTTATTGTCTTTGTGTAACTCCAGGTCGCACACCCTCCTGGTTATCCTCTATTCACTCTACTGGCTAAAATGACGATCATGTGTGTGCCTGTTGGTTCTGTGGCTTACCGTGTGAATCTACTAAGTGGTCTATTTGGAGCGACTGCAGCTTCTATACTATTTTTTACAACATCAAGGTAATAGAATGTAACTAAATCATTGTGTTCATGATATTATCTTAATTTGTTATTTTCAGAATCTGGTTTCAGAGAGAACACTTTGAAGAAATACTTTCAAATATTAATAATCTGTGTACAACATAGACCCCTACTGAAAGTGGGCTTCTACTCATAGACTTTAAAAGACCATTCATTAGTAAATATCTCATGTTTGTAAAATATGTTACAGCATAACAGGTGTGTATGCTAGAGCATAAAACCTTATTCAAAGAAAATGTTATTTTCAGAGGACTCTGTTTTTGTATAACATGTTTCCATCTTGTCTGACTTGAGGATTCCTTCATAGCTTGAAAACAGTGAGGGCTATTTATTTTTTTAAACTATCTTGTGGAGAGAGGCTTGTGGGAGGAGAGATAGTAGGTGAAAAATTGTGCTGTATGAAATTAATTTAAACGCATGGATCTTATTTGTTCCATTTAAAGGAGAAATTAAACCTGCTACTCAGTGTGTGCTATGAGAAATACTAAAAGGAGAACTGTAATGCCCTAACAGCAGGAGCTACGGTATATGTTTTATTTAGGCAATGGTCATTAATAAATTTCCTATAAAATCATTTAGAAAACAATATTCAGTATTAAACCTAGTTGCATGGCTTGTCTCCACCCCATATGTGATCATGAAGGTGTAGGAACAACTCTGCCTAGGAGGCCGTACTAAATGATCAGACATACACATATGCTTAAACAGGAGCAGTTCTTCATTGGTAGGATACTTGGGCCCCTACTTAATTCCAAACCCCTAATTAGCGTCATACAGGCCGTAGGTTAGAAATGTGCAACAGTTACAGAGGTGTTTAATTGAACAAACCCGCAATTACAGGGCCAAAGTCTAAAACCATAAACCATGAACCCGTACTTAGCATGATCATTATCAATTAAGCAAGCCCGGAAGTTACAATTTAGACAGCCAATAGTAAATGCCGTCAGTAAAACATTGAATTTATACTTCAATCAATTAGGCCCTCATTCAATTGCAATTTGGCCAATTGAATAGGGCTCTAAATAAGCACATAACATATATTTTTTAAAGAAGTTTTTAGTTAGTGAACTTCTATCCTAAAGCAAGCTCTTTACTAACTAAAAACGTATTTAACAAAAATAGGCTATGTGCTTATTTAGAGCCCCATTCAATTGGCCAAATCCTAATTGAATGAGGCCCTTAGTGTTTAGAAGTCCGATATGCGATCGTACTTGCAATCCAGAATTGTAGAAATTAATAAAAATGAATGAAAAAACTGTTTTAGTCCACGTGGGTAGCCTGATATGTATTAACTCCTTGATTCCTGGGATCAATATAACACGGAAATTAAAGTAAGCATTTTTATTGCAGATTCGCGAGCTTGAGACTGTTGTACAATTAATTCTAATGTCTTTTATTACCCTCCCAGTATTTTAAAAAAGTACAGTAGTGTGTTTATATTTGCTTTTATAGTGTTACGAACAAGTGTTTAACCCACTTTCGAGTCCTCTCTAGTACTTGTAAAAGTTTTTGCTACATTTGCCATTCAAAGGCAATTGCAGGCTTGATAAATTGTTGTAATTGAATATGGATTTTGCGTCTTTAGCACTGGTAACATTTGTGGACTTGAAATATCAAAGGAGGGGATAGGATGGAGTTACATTTTTGACAACCACAGGGATTTTGAACCTATAACTCGCAAATTGAATGTGGGTAGCTAAAAGATGCCAATTTAATATTAGTAACTTTTATGGGCTCTTGTAACTACAATTTGGCCAATTGAATAGGGGCCTTGGAGTGTTAAATTGGCTTAAACTGGCAAGGACACAAGTTTTGTCTAAGCATTTAGCTCTGTCTCCCTGGCAGAGTTGAACCTACCTCTTGATGATGTAATAAGAGGTGGAGTAAGATCAACTTGAGGTTTACAAATCAAACTTTGCAAATAAGTTTAATAATGAATATTGCTTTTCTAAATAATTGAATAGGAATAAAAAAAAAACTCAGGGCCATATTCAATTCCAAGCAGACAGCCAAATGTCAGCGAGTGAGTTCCGGGCTCCAGGTCATCTCTGATTGCGATGCTATTCAATTGCCCAAGCCCGCAAGTTATGGGCCACAAGCCAAAACCGTAATCCATGCACTGGTTCGGAGCACTTCAGGGTGGGAACGTGATCAATGCAGCAAGCCTGTAACCGCCCATTTCGAAGCAGCCAATAGAAAATAAGACTGTCATTATTACGGAAGTAAAACATGGAGGTTACGTGTCAATCAATTAGGTTTGGGGGTCCGATATGCCATCAGACTTGTAAATCCCAAAATAAAGAATTATGAAAATGTATGCCAATACTGTTCTAGTCGATATGGGTGGCCTGATATGTATTAACTCATTGATACCCGAGATAGATTTAACCCCAAAATTAAACATAAAAATAAAGTTAAAATACTGCTGATTTGCGAGCTTGAGACTGTTGTGCAATTAATTCTAATGTCTATCATCGCTTTCCCCATTATTTACCGTGCAGTATTGATTTTTTATATGCATTTACAGTGCTACGAATAGGTGTTTAACCCACTTGCAGGTCCTCTCCAGCACTCGTAAAATTGTTTCCTTCATTTGCCATTTATGGAGGTGAAAACATTTGCAGGCTTGGGGAAATTAAGCAATTGAATAATGATTTAATAATTTTAGTCTTGCGAAAGTGACAGATCAAAAGTTTAACCCTTGCCATTTTTTTAAGATTGTAACTCAGAAGCCGTTTCCAAGTCCGCAAAAAAAAGCCAATTGAATAGTAAAATAGCTTGTGACCACACTTACAGGCTCCTGGATCACCCAAAAGCTCAATTCAATGGGGGCCATAGTGCCTAATTAAAACCTTGTTCTTGTTGTGGTAAAGAGTTCTTGATGTGTGGAAGAAGTAAAAGTCCATTGAAGTGTCCCATTTTTAATATGCATTTTTTTTATCATTTGAGAAAATATTTTAGGAATCGAAAATAAAAACATCCTTTTTTTCTAAAATAAAGTGAAAAGTTTTACTACTTAAGTCACTATTACAGCCATGTTAATGATTACTGAAGACCCACATTTTTCAGTGGAGACCAAGAATAATTATTAAAACCTTTGATGTATTAGCTATTGTATGCAACTTGCTTTTTTTGAGAACTTTGAGTCTGACTAACAGTGCAATTAAGTGGAGAAAATCTTACTGCTAGTTTGTGTGTGTATTGTATTTACTTGTCTGGAGAGCAATGCTTGTATTTTTCAATGCAAACAACCTTCTTCTGTTTCTGTGAGAAGGAACGGAGGTAGTGTCAAGTTCAATCAGATCCAATTATCTAACAATGCCACATGACCCAATGTTTCCTCCTCCACCACTCCCTTCGAAGATATGATAAAAACACACTCATGATCCAGTTCTTAGGAGGTGTTGTCTTAAACACAAAATGAATTCCTGTACTCACAAGCAGAATATTCAAAAATATTGTTTTTCCCTTTATTTTTCCATTTGTCTTTTAAGCTGCTTAATTGAGCAACGAGTTCTGCTATATATTGATGTCCTATTTGTATTTTCTATGAAGCACTGAAATATTTTGCATTTAATCTGAAGCAGGTAATCACATACACCTCTGCATTCATGGTCACTACCCACTTGTCGAAGTAAAAAAATGGAAACACATTATATAATAATTGCATATATTGGTTAAAAGTCATCTGTATTTAAAATATACTGTTTTGAAGAACTACATTTGAAAATAAACAAAAAACATATTACCTTTTTTAAAGGAATTATCCTGCACTGGAATCTATCATTTTACTTTCTGTTGATTAACTTCCTGAGGTGGGAGAACATTTTGAATGCAGAATAATTTTATAACTTCACAATGAGATTGGCAACTAAAGCTACCAATGATTTCCATAGGACTAATAGAAAGCAAATTGGTTTACACAGACTCATCCTCTTGCGAAAGTAAGAGACAACAGCAGGCAAGAACACAAAATGGAACTCAGGGGCTGAATATGAGGCCCCTCAAGTGAAATAGGTTAGACATCACATTTCTAGTCACATATATAGTCATAAGTGCGGGTTGTCCAAAGATGTTGCTAATGCTGCGGCCCTCGCATGGAGCTCTCAAGGTGCTCCTTACAAGCAACTCGGGATCTCGCAACATTAACAGACTTACGACACAGAAATACGAGACGCGGGACCCTAAACACGTAAATCACCACCAAACACATACGGATTTTCAAAAAAAGCCGGATGAGCTCCACGAACAAGGACGCTAAATCACCAACAGCCGCTTACCACACATTAGGCGCCATTTTACAACACTAACTTATAGAAAGCGGAAGTACACCGATACACTAACGGATTTGGCTCACGCACGCACACTATTACACTACACACTGCACACATTGCTCACACTTCCACAGCAGCTCCACAGCACTCAAAGCACACATTGTATACTGCAGCAACATGAAAACAGATTGTCAGCTCTTCAGCATAATGCTTCCTGCATTTATTACTTCCAAATAGGTAAAGTATATTCCTTTATTAATGTATTGTTTACTTCATTACCATACATCAAACAGCATTAGCTCACTTACAATTTGATTCTCGTCATTTTTTGACTGACAATATTCTAGTATATTATAAATATGAATCTACAGTGGATATAAAGCAACATCCATTCAGGGTGAAAAGTTGCATTTACAGAAATGATTATGGTATTAGATGTTTTCACCTTTTTCTCAACGCTTTATTAATAGTAATACGTTTTATTAAAATCAGATTTCACATTCCATATTATCAGTCTATAAAAATAGCAGAGCGTTACAAGCTACAGATCTGTTACAGGCTATTACCATCCGAACAAACCTCATTAAGTAAGACTGCCTCTTTGAAGAGTATTTCAGCCTCTTGCCAAGAACTGTCCGCTCTGAGATCATTGCTAGTTTTTATGTCTTTCTGATGTGTATAGTTTCTGACCCATGAATAATAGTTCTGACTGAAGTTTTGTTTTAAACTTTGTCTGAACTAGGCCACCCATTAGAAGGATGAGAGCAATGTCTTGATGGCTTATGAGGCAGCTCAAGAATCTCACTATAGGAGAAAATGCTCTATTACTAGCTATTATGGGTGTTTGTGTTTATTCTGTACTTAAGGTGCCCACACTTGGTAACGTTGAAGGGCACCACTTCTAGTTTTGGTGTAAGGATTCACCTTCTGACCCTTATCTCTGGGGAACATGCAATGTGTCTTTGAGCAGTTTTTTGTCATCTCTGGGCAACCTGTACATGTTATACATTGTCAGAGGATGATGCACCATGTTATTGATGCAGACTATGTCATCCCAGAGAGCATCAATGCCATAGCAATGACGTAGCCAGCACCAGTTATAGTGCTAATTACATCCATCCTTGCAAATTTATTTGGATATGTGGTTTCAACTCTAAGATTGTCTAGCAATCTGCTTTCTTCTGTTTTGTGATGTGGAACACTCTGCTTCTGCCTGCTTCATCCCTTGTGATTCCAGTCATATGCTCCGACTCTCTGCAAGTGACCTTGACTATAAATATTGTTGCTTATCCAAGACCTTGGAACTTTCCATGACTAGCATTGATTTTAAAACAAATGGTCTTACTACTTTACATCAGTCCTGTGATGCTTCTTGATTGAGCATCCTTCTGCATTACAGATTGCTCAAAGCATGCTTTATGGATCCCTTTGAGGAAAATAAGTCTGTGTCCCATTGGAGGGCACATACTTGTACTCCACAAATTCCTCCTTCATTCAGTAAAATAGTAAAATGAATGATGGACCTGGTTAACAAGACTGCATTGCTCTTATTGCTCCATTAGAGCCAGAGTCCACTACTATGTTTGCCAACTTGAGACATCCTGACCCCTATCCAAGTTGGCAGACCAGAATTTTCCTGCTCTCATTCATTACTCCATAGGATCCCCAGACTGCTTCCATCTCTACACCATGAGATATCCTACCCACTGAACTAGTGCTCCCTGCATCATTAAGCCTTAGCATTTGCATATTGGGAGAAAAACCTTTGCATGTCTTTGTGGTCTTTTGCCATGTTTTTGTGGCTTTTTGCCATGTTTTCAAAGCAATGTCCCAGGTAAAGCAGCCTCTTCTTCATTCATGTTGTAGTTAAACCAGGCTGTATAGTTCTACATCTTAACCTGAGGGCCCATGTTGCTCTACAAAGCCATCATTTAAATTTTCAGAGTGTGAAACAGTCCATCTGTGGGTTGAAGATGGACTGTATTATTAACTAAGGATTTACCAAGGTATTGTAGCGATAATTCAAACTGATATTATTTTGTGCTTTGGGATTAATGTCCAGTTGCTGCTATAGTGGATAGAGTATAAAGTCCTTCTTTCATTATATAAATATAGTACAGTACAGTCGTTTTTTTTAGTAGTGCTGCACCTCCACTAGTATGTTATAAATCTCACATAGTGGCTTATGAAACGGTTTTCGTTGCCAAACCTGTGTTCTTGGAAAAAGAAAATCAATGTGCTGTGAAGGCGCTGACATGTAAAACATGATGCTTCCTATGTGGTCTTCATGTTTTCAGCTGTGCACTGAAGAAAAAAGAAAACTCACAATGGCCATACTATAGCTCAATTTATTTAGAGAAAAACTGACAAACAAACACGTTTCCTATGTAAAGGTCCACTGAACTCTGGAATTGTTTTATTACTTTGAATCACATTTTGTAAACATTTTAGTGAAATATATGAATATTTTTGTCTTACTTTACTTACTTTGCCACTTGTTTGATTAGTATAGAGGCTGCCATTTTGCATGCTCCCTCACTGTTATATTCCTTCATCTTGTTTAGCTGAAGATATTATGTCATTGCTGGAGGAGCAGCCATCCACATAGCTGGGCAGGTTCCACTTACAGGGGGAGCTGTTAGTGTAATTTATCCCCCTAGCAGTAAAGCAGTACTTTATCAACGTGTAGCATATATTATTGTACAGCACACAAAACTACCGTAATCAATAAAAGCTAATTATATTTACATAATTCGAATAAATATAGATCGCTGGGTATATTATGTATAACTGTTACTAAATATATGAATAAAGATAATGTAAGTATAATTTGTTTTTATTATTATTATTAATTTGTGTGCTGTACAAAAATATATGTTACAATTTATTTGTTTAATAAAGTGCTTCTTTCCTGAATCTTACTGCTAGCACTAGATGATTCCCCTTGATATTTTGTAAGTGTTGCCTGCCAAAGTGTATCGATTACTCCATTCCCACAGTTGAAAAAAACCTGTGCATATTGCAGTGCAAAAAAGATGGAGATATATAAAAGTGAAAAAAGAGTATCTGGGGCAAAATTAAGTAAGCCCAAAATATTTTATACGTTTCACTGAAATGTTTATTCAGTTACATACAGTCTTGCATGATTCATTATTCTTCTCTAGGAGGCCCTGCTTTACTGTTTAATGTAGTGACATTCAAGCAGAGGGCGGCAAATAGGAATATTCAGAAACAAGCAGAGGTCAGGGCTGGCAGCAGACAAAAATTGGTAGGGGGTCACACTCTGAGTCAAATCCATAAATCAGTCCAATGCACAGTATATCTTCAGAGAAATGCACTCACAGACGGAATTTGCAAATTCAGGGAGCCCATTGAGTCTCATCCATTTATGGCTTTTTTCGCTCCACAATTGACTCTGTTTGCATCATCTGTGGCAGTCCATGCTTGCATTATTCTGGTGGGATGACTTGCCCCGTGCTTGTTGCATTCCATAACAGAATGACACATAAAGTGCCACAGACACCTATTGGTGATGTGAAAAAATGTGGGCATGAAATACTTCACCCAGAAATTAGAGGGTTGGTATAGTCCTTACACCAGTTAGCTATTCCATTTGTTTCAGCTCCATATTTGGATATTTTGCCACTCACAAATGTTTTAATTTACTAATGATTTAATGAATTAATGCGTTAATTGAAGTATTCCTCATGTGCAGTTTCGAGTCATTCCAGACCAATGATGATGTTGGTAGCTGTGCCACTCCACACATCCTGTAATTGATAACTCATCATATAAGAAGCCAGGCACACTTACTATCATGTGCATAAAGAAATACTCTGATATTGATGACATGTTGTTATGGTTTGTGTTTATTTGCGTATTCAGATTTTGATAGGATCAAGGGATCCATTCATAATACATGGCATGCATTGATGGCACAAACTAGAGGATGGACAGTCTGGCTACTTTACCGGCTTGTTGCATTGTAACCAGCCTTGTATTTCCTGACTATTCTTTCAGCTTGGTGCCAGTGTGCCCGTGTTTTCACTTACTGTCTGATCGGCACAGTGTCTATATACTGTATTTTTGCTCTTGGAGCCTTATTTCTTTTTTTTTTTGGGACCTCTAACCTTTCAGAAAGCAAACAATTTCAATCACATGTTTCTGGGATTTTGTTAACCTTGTTCAGCTTTGATGTGGACGTCCTCCAGTCTCCTAACCTTAGCTTGACCCGTATTTGAGAGGATTATAGTGCAAGATACAAACAATTTCTAATTCCTTTTTGCTGAGCAAAGTAGGGCATAGATTATACACAATGCGCGCCATCTAAATCATGAATCACTTGGGCAAATTTTAATGTTTTATTTTGCCACTACTGAAAAGGGTGTGTTTTAAATATTTTCACATTGATATAAACCTAAAGCTATGAAATTTCACATTCAAATTAGATATTGTTTACCTGATATGTTTGCAGCTGAGCAAAATAATAAAGTATGTATATATATATATATAATATAAACATTATTATTATGCTCAGCTGCAAACCTATCCGTTAAATAATACATATGTGTATTTATATAATCTCCTTCTGGATAGCTACCTTGTCATGGTGCAGGGGGTTGTGTACCTCAGTGAAGTTGTGAGCTATACCATGTAGGGTTATGGGCTATACCATGTAGGGTCAAAGCAGATAAGTCAGGCAAATCACGGTCCACTAGAGAAGGAATGGACAACCCACTTCAGTTTCTTTGCCAAGAAAATCTTATGGATAAACACAACCAGAGACATAATAATTGTGCATGTTGTGCTGCAGTCCATAGGGTCAAGGACATGGCTGAACGACTCAACAATATCAATTATAAATACATAAAGTGGTACCTTGGTTCAAGTCCTTAATCCGTTCTGTACGGCAGGATGCGAACCAAACACTAATTTTCCATAGGAATCAATGTCAATTTAAATAATCCGTTCCGGACCTCAGATTTTTCACATTTTATTTAGAATTAATGGTCTTGTTTTTGAATAAAAAACCTAAAATTAAACAGACATTGATAAAAAAAAATAAAAAAAAAATAATTACGTTAAATAACAGAGAATTTAACTTCACTTTAACTGTACAGTACTGATAAGATTTGAGGGACAAATGGGATGGTGGCAATGTAGAGGAAAGAGGAGACAGATTATTGCTTGGAAGCGGAGTCCTCTTCCATTACAACATCAGGCACTTGCACAGGGGATGTTTGTCATTTATGTCTCAACACCACTGCACCCTATTGGAGACTGTGATGTAGGCAGTTTCACTAGAAACCTATGAAGAGAAATTTGCTGGACTTGAGCTCTTAAATGCATAGCTCATCTGTAAATACAATATAACCTTTACTAATGTCCTTGAAAATTATGATCTGAATGAACAAATTATAAAAAGCAACTCAATCCACTCACTGGAGTCCAGGTAAAATAATACTGATAATTGCTCTGTTCAGAATACAAACATCCTATAGAGTGTTGTCTAACTAACACATAATGACACAAAACTCAGAAAGCATAGAAGCATTTTGCCACCCTGTCATAGAGAAAGCATGCTCAATAAGGCTCAGTTTGGGCTCTTACAGGCACAAGCTCGAAGGCTCGATTAGGGCTCTTACAGGTACAGCGACTTGTGCACTTCCTTCACTGCCGCAAATTGTATTTCCGCATTGCGGACAGGTCTCAATCTAAGGAAGCAACTTGTTCCAAACAAATTGTTTCCCTATACGACTTGACTTAAACCAAATTGGACTTCAACTGAAGAGGACTCAAACCGAGGTAGCACTGTATATAGGTATATAGCAACATAGTATGTAAATCAGTGCAGTGTTTTTTTTTTCCTGTGGGCTGTAATCAGTGTCCAGGTGAGAGTGGATGTGGTTTGGCTGGTGTAAAGGTTTATCTGTGTGCATTTGTGAGGTGTTCTGTTTGAATCAGTTTTGTGAATCAGTACAGTGTTTTCTATCCTGTGCTCTGTAATCATTGTGCAGGTAAGTAGGCAGGGTCTATTTTTACAAGGGAAGGAGTGAACTTGGGAGCTTGCAAATAATTTCTAGTGTAAGTGTAGTTAGTGTGTAGGAGATTAAATAAAAGGAGGGAGTTAAAAAAAATGGGTATTATAAGAAAAAATAGAAAACAAAATATATATATATATATGTTTCTTTTGTTTGGGTTAAGGTGTAGAAAAGCAATCTTTATACAAATACTTTGTTTTGTTTTCTCACTGTATTTTTGTAACTGGTAATCATGAGTCAGTCCAGCGGCAACCTCACAAAGTGTGCATCCTCCCACATGTATGCACTACTGGAACAGATGATCCATAGTCCATACCTCTGTGATCAGTGTGGAGCATGTTGCCTCTCTGGAAGCCCTAATTGGAGAACTGTAGAGGAGAATTGCAGCACTTAGTGATATTGCTCCACTGGAAAGGGAGCTGGTGCTCACTGAACACAGTTTAGCTGGGCCTAGCATGGAGGGTGGAGATGGTGCTAGTAGGGATGTCCAGGGAGGTAGCTGGGTCCAGGGAGGTAGCTGAGTTACAGGGGGAACAGGAGGAGGCAAGCCAGTTCTGAGTTGGCAAACACCAACAGATTTGCCAGATTGAGTGAAACTGTTAGGGATGTCCATTCAGGAATGACAATGCCAGATAGAGCTGTTCCTTCTGGGGGAGTTGGAGGGCAGCATAGGCAGAGCAAGAGAGAGGTTTTGGTGGTAGGGTACTCTATTATTAGGAAGGTACACAGGGTGATTTGTCACCCAGATCCCAGCCATCGAACAGTTTGCTGTTTCCCGGATGCTCGGGTTCGGCATGTTGTGGATCGGGTGGATAAATTATTGGGATGGGCTGGAAATGAACCGGCGTCTTGGTATACATATTAGTACGAATGATAAAGTAAGTGGAAGATGAAGTGTCCTAAAGAATGATTTTAAAGAACTAGGGAATACGCTTAAAGCAAGGGCCTCCAAGGTAGTATTTTCTGAGATACGACCAGTGCCACGTGCTAGCCCAGGGACACAGAAGGAGCTTAGGGAGGTTAATGCGTGGCTAAAAAAGTGGTGCAGTTCAGAGGGTTTGGGTTTTTGAGAGCACTAGGCTGACTTCTCACTTGGGTACAATTTCTATAGCAGTGATGGATTGCACCTTAATGACAAGGGAGCTTTTGTGCTAGGGGATAGGAGGGTAGAAAGGCAGGGGGAGTTTTTAAACTAGTAGGTGGGGCGGAGGGACTGTATAGAAGTGTTGGGGTAGAAAGGGTAGAGGGGGAAAGAAATTAATTGTCTACCAATGGGGGAGAATATGGGGGGAGGGTTACAATAGACAGTTGGGAGGTATTACTAGGTGACTCAAATACAGTGACAAACACTTCACAATGGCAGAGCCATAGCAACATTAAGTGTATGCTTGTAAATGCAAGAAATTTGTCTGGGAAAATGGGCGAGCTAGAATTATTAGCAGTACAAGAAAAATGGGACTTAATAGGTATTACTGAAACATGGTGGGATGAATCTCATGACTGGACAGTACATTTGGATGGTTATAACTTATTTAGGAAAGATAGGGGTAATGGTAGAAGAGGGGGAGGAATTTGTCTGTATGTTAAGCCTGGTTTTAAACCTGCAGTCAGAGAAGATATTTATAGTGGAACTAGCAACAACATTGAATCTTTGTGGGTTGAGTTAAATAGTTAAGGAGTTAATTCTAAACGCATATTGGTGGGAGTATGCTACAAACCACCAAATATAATTGAAAGTGAGGAACTGCAATTATTGTTACAGATTGGAAATGCAGCTAAGCATGGGCAAGTTCTAATAATGCGATACTTTAATTACCCTGAAATAAACTGGATAAATGAGGCCAGCAGTTCAGCTAATGGGAGCAGGTTCTTGAGTACACTCAAGGATCATTATCTGGCCCAGGTAATACAAGCCAAGAACCTACTAGAAATGGGGCCATCTTGGATTTAGTCATCATAAGTAATATTGATATCATATCAAATGTTAAAGTAGGGGAACTCTTGGGGAACAGTGATCACAACACAGTCTTATTTGAGATTGAATACAAAAAACAGAGTTGTAAGAGGCCAACAAAAACTCAAACTTTAAAAGGGCTAACTTTAATGGGCTAAGGGCAGCAATACAACATATAGACTGGAATAAAGAACTTACAAGGAAAAATACTGAAAAAAATGGACAACATTCAAATCCTTACTAAATATACATACACATCTGCATGTACCATGTGGAAATAAAATGAATAGGAGTAAATAACATCCCATGTGACTTAACAATGACTTATAGATCATGATAAGGAAAAATAAGAATGCATTTAAATTATACAAGAAGGAAGGAACAGAGGCAGCTTTATGTGACTATAAGGCTCGCAAAAGGGCTATTAGACTAAATATATTAATGGGAAGAAGGCGAGGAAGGAAGCTATAGGAACATTACAATGTGACACAGGCCGTCTGATAATTAGTGACCAGGATGAGCTAAATAGGTTCTTTTCTTCAGTATATACAAGGTAGGTACCAGTGGTTGGGACACTGCAACATAATGGGGCTACACTACCATCACTAAATATTTGGTTAGCGCAGGAAGAAATCCAAAAGAGATTGGAGAAAATAAATGTTAATAATGCCCCAGGTTCTGATGGAATACATCCAAGAGTACTGAGGGAACAGAGTTCTGTAATAGCCAAACCATTACAGGGTCTCTACCAGATGACTGGAGAAAAGCAGAGGTGATACCTATATTTAAGAAGGGAGCAAGAGCAAATCTGGGGAATTATAGACAAGTGAGCCTCAGATCTGTAGTTGGTAAGCTTTTAGAAGGGTTAACAAGGGACTGTATACAATAACATGTCTATTTGAACAAGATCATAAGTAGCAGTCAACACTGATTTATGAAGGATAGGTCATGTCAGACCAAGCTAATTAGTTTCTATGAGGAAGTTAGTAGGAATCAGGGCAACTCAATGGATGTAGTCTTTTTGGATTTGCACAGGCTTTTGTTACAGTGCCACATGGGAGAGTTTTGAGCAAAGTAAGGGATACAGGAATTGCAGTAAATATCTGCTCATGGGTCGAGAGCTGGCTAAAAGACAGGATTCAAAAGGGTTGTTGTAAATGGAACATACTCCGATTTGGACTAATGTGGTAAGTGGGGTTCCTCAAGCTTCAGTATTAGGTCCTCTCCTTTTTAACATATTTATTAATGACTTAGAGGCGGGACTGGAAAGTAGTGTGTCCATTTTCGCTGATGACAAAAAGTTGTGCAAGGTAATTAAATCAGATTATGATATACTTTCCCAACAAAGGGATTTGCATAAATTAGAGAAATGGGTGGCTAAATGGCAGATGAGATTTAATACAAAAAAAATATCCATGAGATTTATAATCTTAATGTAGCAAATCTAGGGGTATCTGATATTGAAAGGGATTTGGCAGTACTTGATATTAAAAGGGATTTGGTAGGACAACCATCTAGGTAGCAATGCTCAATGCCAAGCAGCAC
Source organism: Discoglossus pictus (assembly GCA_027410445.1). Lineage (NCBI taxonomy): Eukaryota > Metazoa > Chordata > Amphibia > Anura > Alytidae > Discoglossus > Discoglossus pictus. The sequence goes on along the minus strand of CM050168.1, from coordinate 180,047,520 downwards.
CTGTAAAGGCAAGTAAAATATTAGAATGTATTAAGATGGGTATAGAAGCAAGGGAAGCAAATATAATTCTGCCACTATACAAATCCCTAGCACCACTACATAAAAAGGACATTTTAGATCTGGAAAAAGTACAGAGAAGGGCAACAAAATTAATAAGGGGAATGGAGGGGCTAAGTTATGAAGAAAGACTAACCAAATTAAACATAATTTCCCTAGAAAAAAGGCGTCTACGAGGGGATATGATTACCTTATTTAAATACATCCAGGGTCAATATAAGGCTTTGTCAAGTGAACTTTTTGTACCAAGAGATTTTCAACTGACAAGAGGACATCCCTTGAGGTTAGAGGAAAAAAGATTTCACCTTAAAGAAAGAAAAGGGTTCTTCACAGTTAGGGTGGATAAACTGTGGAATTCTCTACCAAAGGAGGTGGTGACAGCGAATTCGATGGATAACTTTAAAAAGTGGTTAGATATGTTCTTGAATAAAGAGGGCATTCAAGGTTATCCTAGATAAGTAGCGAAGGGATATTGATCCAGGGAGAAATTTGATCGCCGTTATCTGGGGTCATTAAGGACTTTTGCTTTTTTTTTCTTGAGATAATTGGCAAAGTTTCACTGGGTTTTTTTTCTGTTTGCCTTCCTCTGGATCAATTAACAATTATTAACAAATAGTCCACATGTTAAAAGGATCAGAAGAGATCTAAAATGGTTGAACTTGATGGACTAACAGTCTTTATTCAACCTCAAATACTATGTAACTATGATAGATAGATAGATAGATAGATAGCATCATATTATATTGTGATCACTGAAGATAGAGGTCAGTTGTGGTCCAGGATGAATATTTGTGACAACACTCAGAATTGCAATATTGATCATGGATCATATGTTCAGGTAACACAATTTAATATATACAATAAAATGATCCTATGGCAGAGTGTAACTTTTTTTATTGCAAAGTGTCTGTGATAATAAGATCTTTAATTTGCATATCTGATCCTTCCTTTGAGTCATGTGTAGGTTGCAATAGTCTAAAGTATCTGAAATGAGCCTTTGTCCAGTGCACACCAACCGCCTTCGCTCGACGTCCTGTAGATTTAAATATGAAAATGTTTTTATATGCAGAATACAAATAATTGATGAAGAACATGTCCTTGGGGAACATCACAGTTCAAGTGGCAAATCTGTCTTGTCAAACAAAAGGCGCCCTTGAGCAGCGAGCGAGCCATGTCTATGGTAATAGCGCTAACAGAGCTCTATTGATTGAGTGAGACAAGACATTATACAATGTCAGTTGGGTTGTTACAATTTAATTTGTCTTGTGACCTGGACTTAACCTCTGGAACATTTCCACTGTGAGCAGAAATGCACCAGCAGAGTACGATCGCCGGAGACATTACAGGGAGGATTTGGGAAAAAACTGCTATTGTTATATTGTAAAGAAACTGTAACTGCCACGGCACGACCTTCTGTGTTGGAGAAGTGTCCTGGAGCGGCCAAGAGAGTGTACACTGGAGATACTATGTATCTGATATGTGGCAATGCTGTC
>CM050168.1:180020970-180030970 GCA_027410445.1 Discoglossus pictus | reverse complement strand
CTGCCAGGTTTCTGCCCTGCAGCTTGTATCTCTCACTCTGAATAGCGCAGCCCCCTGCCTGCCAGTTAGCTGATAGGCCGCCGTGGGGTTTATGCCACTTCATACAATAGCAAGAGTCCTACACAGCCTGACTTTATAATTGTGAAGTGAGCTCATATTTCCACAGCTACTGTGCTGCATAATTTCTAATAAGTGGTTTTAAGAAATGTCAGATTATGGAAAGTTTCCTCAATTACAGAAAAACTTATAAAACATTTAAATTGCTAAATCTGTTCCCTGCAGAGTTTTTTGCTGCTGGAGCAGCATATTATTTATTGTGGTAATGGAGATAAATGCTTATGTTGTTGAAAAGGTTTCTTTTTAATTACTAATGTATAAATAAAATGAAAGACCTCTCGGCAAAATCTGAATTTGCTATGCTGAGCTCGCTTCAGAGTTTGACTTGTGGGTGTAAAATTTAAACGTCTATTTTTCAACCATGTTTTGCACTCTTTAATGTGGGGCTGTTTAAATTAATATTTCAATTACAGATTCATTTATTGAATAAAATGCCTTTGGAAAAAGTGCTGTTACAAATTGTATTAAGGCAGGTAACTGCAGAGGACTCACAATCTAATGCATTGAGGGACTGTCTAGACTGTGTTACGGAGACTTCCATACTCTCAAGTAGCAGATATGGCCAAGAATGAAATGGTCACTGTAGATTTGTATTTAAATGACCACTGTACAATGAAATGTATTATATATATATATATATATATATATATATATATAATGTATGGCCGCCGAACAAAACGAAAACGAGGCTACAGCACTCTAAACTCGCAAAACACCACAAAACACCTACGGATATTCCGATACAGACCTATACCACACATTACTCGCCATTTTACACCAATGCGGAAGTACACGACTACGCTAACGGTTTGGTCTCGCGCACGCACAGTGTTACACTGCACACATTCAGCATGCTTATACAGCAGCTCCACACCACTAATGCTGCAGCAACATCAACACAGATTGCCAGCTCTTCATCACAATGCTTCAAAATAGGTACACTATATTCATTTACTAATTTAGCTACCTTACAATTTCATTGCCGTCATTTTTTGACGGGCAATTCGCTAGTATATAATGTTTTTGTGCAGTCGTGTCCACCTCTTCATGAGCCTATGGAGCTCAGCAAGCCAGACACGTCTTGTGTCTGTGTGTGCTAATCCATAAGGTTTTCATGGCAAAGATACTAGAGTGGGTACCAGTTCCTTCTCTAGTGGCCTCGCTTGGTCTGACCTCTCTGTTAGGACTTGCCCATCTTGGGTGACCCTACGTGGTATAGCTCACAGCTTCATTGAGGTACACAAGCCCCTTCATCATGACAAGGTAGTGAACATGAAGGCGTATATTGATATTAATCAGAGTATTGCAGTATATATGAATACCTTTTTTATCGAACAAACATATTCACTCACAGCTACCTCACTTACAGTAGACTCTCAGTTAACCAGAACTCAAGCAACCAGAAATCTCTTTACAGGGCTCAACAAATGCCAGGAGCCAGGTTGTCATGCCACAAAATGCCTACAGGCACCTAGATTTCATCCACTGTACATCTCTGCAATCTCTGAGTCAGTTCAGTGTTGGCGTTACATTACCCGGGTTCAGCACTGCACCCTTCAGACGAACGTACCTGTATTTAAGTAAGGAGTGAAAGCTGCTGCTGCTAGAACAACCCTCACTGACAAATACACTTAGCAGAGCATCCTCTTTGCATCTCATGTAGGCCTTTTTTATCAGTAACTCTCAAGCAACCAGAAACTATATTTATACCGCATCTACCAATCCCCATGGGTGCCGGCTAACTGAGTCTACAGTGTGTATATACAGTAAACTCCCCGTTATACGGCACCCACAGGGACTCCCTATTGCCGGATAAGTGTAGTTGCCAGGTAATCGTGAGTCCCTGATTTTAAGAGTCTAAACTACCCTTAAACCCCCCAACACCCCTCAAAATGCCAAAGACATTAGCATCTAAACTGGGCAAATTAGGCCCAGAAAAAAAGTTAGCATTTTTTTTTTTTGCAGTCTCGAACTCCGGATAGTGCCGGTTATGCCAGTTTAGCGGGAGTAAATTTAAAATGGGGAATTGGTGCCAGTTGCTTCAGAGTGCCGGGTGAGTTTATATATAGCACACACAGCCGATATTTATTTGTTTGCTGCATACAATTCAATTACAAAATTAATTGTACATAAAAGATTAAAACACGTTTTGATTTCTGTAAACATATTGTTCATTATCAAATTTAGTTATATGAAATATAATAGAAAAAAAAAAACAGATCTTCCAGGTTCAACAAAACTGAACTACACTCTTCTACATCCGGACTTCTGTTCCGTACCTCAATGGGTTATCAGTGCAGTTTGCTTTATTTGAGTGATTATTTTGATTACAATTTGCTACAGTACAATGAAGCAAAACTACGTCTCCCACACTTCCATGTAACAAGTGCTAAATAGCAGGACTAGGCATACGTCGCATCAAAGACCAGTTGTATAAATTAATAATTATTACTATTTTCCTAATCTAAATGCAAGTTGTGAATCTCCATATTGCATCTTCTCTAGGATAAAACATGACTATTGCACTCTTATAGGTCCACACCTTCATGTGGTGCACTTCTACCATAGGAGCCACATTGACATTAGAGTGCATGAGTGTGTCACAGCATAGCCCCAAGCCACTTTTGATCTGTAGCTGTTACGCCTGTGAGATTTTCTGCAGTCTGTTGCAATCTGCCCCTGAGCTGCTCTACATATATTATCATCCCGCCCCTGAGCTGCTCTACATATTTTATCATCCCACCCCTGAGCTGCTCTACATATTTTATCATCCTGCCCCTGAGCTGCTCTACATATTTCATCATCCCACATTATCCCGCCCCTGAGCTGCTCTACATATTTCATCATCCCACTTTATTCCGCCCCTCAGCTTCTCTACATATATCGTCATCCTGCCACTGAGCTGCTCTACATATATCATCAACCAACCCCTGAGCTGCTCTACATATATAGTCATCCTGCCCCTGAGCTGCTTTACATATTTCATTATCACGCCATATCCCGCCTCTGAGCCGCTCTACATATATTGTCATCCTACCCCTGAGCTTCTCTATATATATATATATCGTCATCCTGCCTATGAGCTGTTCTACATATATAATCATTCCACCTGAAGTGCTCTACATATATCGTTATCCTGCCCCTGAGCTGCTCTACATATATCCTCATCCTGCCCCTGAGCTGCTCCATATATATCATCATCCCGCCCCTGAGCTTCTCTACATATATTATCATCCCACCCCTGAGCTGGTCTACGCATATCATCATCCCGCCCCTGAGCCGCCCTACATATATCATCATCCCGCCCCTGAACCGCTCTACATATATCATCATCCTGCATCTGAGCCGCTCTTCATACAGTATATAGTCATCTCGCCCATGAGTTGCTCTTCATATATCGTCATCTTGCCTCCTAGTTGCTCTACATATATCATCATTCCCCCCTGAGTTGCTCTATATATAGCATCATCCTGCCCCTGAGCCACTCTACATATATCGTCATCCTGCCTGTGAACTTCGCTGCATATATTACGATCCCGCCCCCTGAGCTGGTCTACATATATCATCATTCCGTCCCCGAGTTGCTCTACATATAATGCCATCCCGCCTAAATTGCTTAACATATATTGTCATCTCGCCCCTGAGCCGATCTACATATATTGTCATCCCACCTGAATTGCTTTACATATATCATCATCCCGCCCCTGAGCTTCTCTACATATATTATCATCCCGGCCCTGAGCGGGTCTACATATATCATCATCCTGCCCCTGAGCATGTCTACATATATCATCATCCTGCCCCTGAGCCGCTCTACATATATCATCATCCCGCCCCTGAGCAGCTCTACAAATATCATCATCCTGCCCCCGAGTTGCTCTACATATGTCGTCATCTCACCCCCGAGTTGCTCTATATATATCGTCATTCAGCCCCTGAGTTACTCTATATATGTCATCCCGCCTGAATTGCTTTACATATATTGTCATCTCGCCCCTGAGCCGATCTATATGTATTGTCATCCCACCTGAATTGCTCTACATATATCGTCATCCCGCCCCTGAGCTGCTCTACATATATCCTCATCCTGCCCCTGAGCTGCTCCATATATATCATCATCCCGCCCCATAGCTTCTCTACATATATTATCATCCTGCCCCTGAGCGGGTCTACATATATCATCATCCTGCCCCTGAGCGGGTCTACATATATCATCATCCTGCCCCTGAGCGTGTCTACATATATCATCATCCTGCCCCTGAGCGTGTCTACATATATCATCATCCCGCCCCTGAGCCGCTCTACATATATCATCATCCCGCCCCTGAGCCGCTCTACATATATCATCATCCCGCCCCTGAGCCGCTCTACATATATCATCATCCCGCCCCTGAGCCTCTCTACATATATCATCATCCTGCCCCCGAGTTGCTCTACATATGTCGTCATCTCAACCCGAGTTGCTCTACATATATCGTCATTCAGCCCCTGAGTTACTCTATATATAATGTCATCCCGCCTGAATTGCTTTACATATATTGTCATCTCGCCCCTGAGCTGCTCTACATATATCCTCATCCTGCCCCTGAGCTGCTCCATATATATCCTCGTCCCGCCCCTGAGCTTCTCTACATATATTATCATCCCGCCCCTGAGCGGGTCTACATATATCATCATCCTGCCCCCGAGTTGCTCTACATATGTCGTCATCTCATATCATATGTATCATCGTCTCGCCCCTGAGTTACTCTATATATAATGTTATCCCGCCTGAATTGCTTTACATATATGATCATCATGCCTCTGAGCCGCTCTACATATGTCGTCAACCTTTCCACCATGGCCAAGACCAAAGAGCTGTTCAAAGATGTCAGGGACAAGATTGTAGACCTACACAAGGATGGAATGGGCTACAAGACCATCCCCAAGCAGCTTGGTGGGAAGATGACAATATTTGGTGCGATTATTCGCAAATGGCAGTAACACAAATTAACTGTTTGTCTCCCTCAGTCTGGTGCTCCATGGAAGATCTCATATCGTGGAGTTTCAGTGATCATGAGAATAGGGAGGAATCAGCCCAGAACTACACAAGAGGATCTTGTTAATGATCTCAAGGCAGCTGGGACCATAGTCAGGAAGAAAACAATTGGTAACACACTACACTGTGAAGGACTGAAATCCTGTAGCACCCACAAGGCCTCCCTGCTCAAGAAAGCACATGTACAGGCCTGTCTGAAGTTTGCCAATGAACATCTGAATGATTCAGAGGAGAACTGGGTGAATGTGTTGTGGTCAGATGAGACCAAAAATGAGCACTTTGGCATCAACTCAACTCGCCGTGCATGGAGGTGGAAACATTATACTTGGGGGGGGGGGGGGGAGTTTCTGCTAAGGGTACAGGGCAACTGCACCTCATCAAAGGGAAGATGGACGGGGCCATGTACTGTCAAATGTTGGGTGAGAACCTCCTTCCCTCAGCCAGGGCATTGAAAATGGGTCGTGGATGGGTATTCCAGCATGACAATGACCCAAAACACACAGCAAGGAGTGGCTCAAGAAGAAGCACATTTAGGTCCTGGAGTGGCCTAGCCAGTCTCCAGACCTTAATCCCATAGAAAATCTGTGGAGGGAGCTAAAGGTTTGAGCTTCCAAACATCAGCCTCGTAACCTCAATGACTTGGAGAAGATCTGCAAAGAGGAGTGGGACAAAATCCCTCCAGAGATGTGTGCAAATCTAGTGGCCAACTACAAGAAACGTCTGACCTCTGTGATTGCCAACAAGGGTTTTGCCATCAAGTACTAAGTCGAGGGGGTCAGTTACTTATTTCACTCATTGACCTGCAAATCAATTTATAACTTATTTGACATGCGTTTTTTCTTGTTTTTTTGTTATTCTGTCTCTTACTGTTAAAATACACCTACCATTAAAATTATAGACTGATCATTTCTTTGTCAGTGGACAAACAATCAAAATCAGAAGGGGATCAAATACTTTTTCCCTCACTGTATATAGAATAAAATAGGCATAATATAAATGTATATAAATATATATATACCGTGTATTAAAAAAGCCAATTTAAAGTGAAGAATATTTTTTTGCAATTTTTCTTTTCAACCTAAAATTTAAAACAATAATACGCCACTGTAAAGCACCATTTTTATTTTTAATCAGCCACTTACAAATTAAGTAGTAATAATCCATATGAGAAACTTTCCAATGCAAATCTAGTATTGTAGAAAAAATCGATTAAAAAAACAAAACTGTTTTAAATTTTCCTGACGTGGGCTGGATCATCTTTTATAAACTGTTACAGAAAATTCAGCAGATGTCCCTGCAACTCCTTCATTATTGCATTACATTTTTGAAGGAGTGGGCAATTGATGTTGCAAGCTATCTATATGCACAGGAGAAAGGTGTAGGTGTCAAATAAATAAAAAAAACATTATACAACAAATCCTATTTCTATATCCCTCAACTGATACATAAGATAAGCATACCTCTTAGGCAGCAAAGTATCAGTAAGGAACCTGCAAAAATGAAATCTTCTATATAAATCGTTTTAGAGAAAATCTGATTTAGTTTTTAAAAGCATAATTTAAGCCGCTGCTGATAATTTTATTTTGTTACATAGATGTTAGAAAGTTGGTCCTTTTTTTTTTGTATAGTTACCATGTTTTTTTCTTAGTGTCAAAGTTTATAAAAATGATTGGTTTCTCATAATTGTAATTAGCATTATTAGTTATACATTTTTGCAATAAATTTCCAGTTCCTGCTAACGCTGAACACGCACAGCACACACAGCTTTGCAAATTGAGTTTATCTATAAGGGAGGCGTTGTGGATTTAGCTGTGCGCCGTATTGCATTAAATCTACCAGCGGGAGCTCTGTGGTATAACAAAGAATTGTACTGAACTTGTGATCTCATATCTTCACACTCCTTTACTGTCTAATATATTAATAAATGAATTTAGCATGCTACTGAATATGTATATATTTATGTTCTTAGTGTATATCTTCAATCAAAAAACTATTTTTGCATATTAATTTTTACCATTTACAAGAAAACTGTAAAATTGTGATTCTCTTTGTAAATAGAAATCAAGAAGACCCCCTCAATTAGGCACACTTGATTGTATTTTAATCCACAACTGAAAAATAATTTCAAAGCATATTCATATTTCTATAAATACTGTAAAATTAGAGATTCAGGAATGGCATAATATATATCTTGGAATCTATTTAGTTGAAAGGCTCCATTCCACTCTTGGTTTCACCGCTGATCTTTTCTACATGTCTATATCTTCTCTATATGTCTGTAAAAGAGTACGGATGCTGGAGTTAAAGGCGTACTTTAAAATGGGTACCATTCAATAACCATAAATACATATGTTGATCAGGTGATATATCATTAAAAGAATGTATTATTCCAAAATTAAACAGAGAAATAAAATAACAGATAAAGTATCGCCAAACTGAGCAGTAAAAAAGCTCAAATCTAGCCACCAATATTCCCTTAGAACAATCCTCCAAAAAAGATACCACACACGAAGGGTAAAGTGCTTCAGCTCTACTGTTATCCAGTTACTCCAGCATTATTTTCCCAAACATCCACAAGAGGTCCCTGGGTTACAGACAACTTGACTTACAGATGACCCGTACTTAAGAACAGTCTCCCAAGGCTTTTTGTATGGTTTTGTTTTTATGTTTGTTTGAATTCAAAGAAAGAGCTCAATAGATTCTGTAACTTATTATTATTATAGTACAGGAATATTATTATTATTACAGTGTATTATTATTACCATATATAAGCCATCACATATTATAATTGTCATACTGCGATTTGTCGTCACGCTTTTTGACGAATCGCAGTTTGAGAATGATCCAATCCGCGCATTTGCAGGGCGCGGCTTTAGCCGCGCATTGCGGATTTGCGGCTCCTAAGGGAGGGGGGTAAGAGGTGAAGGGGGGGGGGGAGATACACAGAGGGAGAGTGGGGGACACAGAGGGAGCGGGGGAGTGACACAGAGGGAGAGGGGGAAAAAGAGACACGGGACGCAGGGAGGGAGAGGGGGGAAAGAGCCACAGGGGAGAGGGGGGGAAAGAAACATGGGGGAAGAAACATGGGGGGAGAGGGGGTGAAAGAGACATAAGGAGAGGGGGGAAAGAGACACAGGGGAGGTGGAAAGAGACACGGAGGGAGAGGTGGGGAAGAGACACAGGAGGGAAAGTGACACAGGGGAGGGAGTGGAGGGGGGAAATAGACACAGGAGAGGGAGAGGAGGGGGGGAAGAGACACAGGGGAGTGAGAGAAGGGGGAAGATACCCAGGGGAGGGAGAGGAGGGGGGAGGATTCACAGGGAAGGGAAATGGGGGAAAAAGACACAAGGGGGGGGAAACAGTAACAGGGGGAAAGATACACAGGGGAGGGGGGGACATACACAGGGGAGGGAGAGGGGGAAAGAGACACAAGGGGGCAAGAGACACATGGGAGGTGGTTAGAGACACAGGATGGAGAGGGGGGTGAAAACATAGGGGGGAGGAGATACAAGGGAAGGAGAGGAGGGGCCAGTAAAGTAGAAGGGAAGAGGCTCCCATTGTGTGGCAAACAGCATTGCCAGGCTTCACTTTTTATTGCTGTCATTTTTGACAGGCAAGTCGCTAGTTATATTATAATTATTATTGTTAATCGGGGATCCAAGTTACTTACAAAACGGTTCTCAGGAACATATCTCCTCCGTAATCCAGGGATACCTGTCGATGTTATAAAGGCATACTTTTTATAATGGAGCCTTTAGCACAATTATGATGCACATTGGTCTTCCTCTTAAATTTGCAGTAGAGTGTATCTACCCTCCTATTTCTAAGTTAAAGGGACACAATGGATGATGTATCCTTTATTACTGTCGGTAATAAGAAATATTTTAGCAATTGAATATAAAACATGTTTTTTTGTAAGTATATATTGACATTTGTAACTTTACCTGTCAATTAGTCTTAATGGTCTAACTATCAGAATGCAAACTTATTCAATCGAGCTGTTCGGGAGATCCGGGCTTGGAAATGGAGCCCGTAACTTAATTTGCTATTCAATTGGTTTTGTTTTGCAGGCTCAGATCGAGTTACGGGCTCCGAGCTGCAATTCATACCAATTTTTTAAATCACAAGTTAATACCCTCCAAGCCTTTGATCTTTCAGGGCCGCAAGAGTTGAGAACGCAAAAATCGCAAATCGCTATTCAATTTCTCTGATTCCCCCTCGCTAAACACTCGGTCAAGTCCGGAAGACTCACAAAGGGCTTAATAACACTGTACTTTTATTAAAAGGGAAAGTGGTGATAGGTCTTAGAATTAATAGCACAACATTCACAAGCTTGCAAATCGGCCAACACAATTACTTGATTTCATGTTTAATTTCAGTGTTATATCGATCCTGGCAATCAATGTGTTAATACATATAATGGAACTCGCATGTAATAAAATATCATATTTACGGCTTTGCATTATATCTGGAATGTGGGTGGTTTTTGTAATATTTAAAATGTGATCTTTTAAATGCTATCTAGACATTTTTGGATTATACTGGCCTTTAAATGTTCAATTTCTTCAAATATTCTGGATCAATTGCCAGAGCTGCTTGTTGTCGTAAAGTTTTCTAATGCAAACAAATCAAAAGGAAGAAGCATGGAGAAAACGCTTTATATTTTAATAACATTGGATACATATTATTTTTTAAAGACAGTCAAATCACAAGGATAAGATAATATCAGAACTAGAGCAGGATCAAACATTCATTCATTAGATTCTAAGTTGGTGACTTTTTAATTTTGTAAGGTGCCTCAGCGAAAGATCCACGCACACTAGTTTCTATACTCAAAGACAGGGC
>CM050168.1:179835970-180018470 GCA_027410445.1 Discoglossus pictus | reverse complement strand
AGGTGAAAATATTTACTCTCTGGACTTCTTAGAAGTAAGTGAAATGCTAATTTTATATCACATTTACATTTAGGAGGTTACAACTACTCTAGTTCATAGCAAACCATTTTGCCTAGAGTTACTTTACAAGAGTAATTCTTTCAAATTCCATATTTTTAAACAGGCAAATGTGAAGTCATATAGGGCCTCATTCTATTAGCGGCCTCAGCCGTTGCGGGGCCGCAAGGACCGGCCGCAAGCTATTCGGCTATTCTATTCCCTTCCGGCCGGGGGCTCCGGCAGGCTTGCGGCCGGTGCCTTGCTATCTCTTGCGGCTGCTCGCGCCGGAGGAAATCCTTTGATCTTAAACGGCCGCAAGGAAATCGGCCGTAAGAAATTCCTATTTGCAATTCAATTGCTCCGGGAACCCTCTCTGCAAGGCTAAAAGCGAGCCGCAGCTTACTTGCAGGAAAGAGGTCCCGCTAGCACCAATTAAGCACATAAAATAGCTCAAATAAAGCCATCCTGCACTTTGCAGAGTCTATAAAGTGATATTCGGTGTTAGCAAAAATAGCACATAATTACCCTATACTCAAATCCGTAAAATATATATTTTTTAATACCAGTAAAAATACATGTAAAAAGTCCAGAGTGCTTGGAGCACCTCAGACCCGCCCACGTCGCAGCCGGAAAATAAACAGTTAATTTGAACTCGGGTTTGGGCTGATGTGCAAGCTTGAGAGGGGGTTACTTTTAATCCTCATGTCCCCCAATATGATCCCTAACATTTACAGAGCTGTACGGTGCAGCCTTGAATTTATTTTTGCGTTTTTAGATTTCTGAGCTTACGGCCGGTTCCAAGATATGCGGCCGGCCATAAGGGGAGATCCTTGCGGGGCCGTATAATAGAATCGCGAGTTAACAGAACCCCCGCAAGGAATCGCAGCCTTACGGCCGATTTACGTCCAGTAATAGAATGAGGCCTATATTGTTAAATGTATCACCTTGTATCGGCAGCTATGCTGCAATAGAACGTTCCCTGCATTGCTGGCCCATCTGCCAGTGAAATGGTTTACCATTTAGTTTTTATTAAACAATTAAAATCCATTTTCAGTCAAGTATTAGTTTTACATAGAATACATTACCTTTACTTATTAATTTTTCTAGTATATACATGTAACAAGCCTGGGGAGTAATAATCTCTGTATCACTGTGTCCCAGAATAATGTACAGAATGTAGATCATCTGTATTAATTAATATTTTGCAATAAAGATATTAGGTGTTCTTTCCTCTGGGTCAGGGTGGTGGCAGATCCGTCTGTATGATAACTACAAGTCTTTCTTCATGCCTATGAGGTAGAACTCTTTGGAGAGAAAAAACATTAATTCCATCTCAAACTAAAGACCATTTTTGAGTAAAGAAACTAAAATTGTCAAAGGCAAAATTCCACCTAAAGGAAAGTTATTTTTATGAAAGAGCACATCTAGAGAAGATGGACTATCAATGGAAGGTTTTGGGAACGTACCAATTTTGTTAGTTACAGCTCAGCTTTTACTTTTCCATTTCTGTCTGTTACACTTAGAATTCTGATTAAGGGCTTATCAAATTCCAACTACAGTTCTAAACTGTGGTAAGTACATTCATTTTTCTGTGTTGTTTGTTTTAGCTCACATCACCTATCCACATCACCTACCATGCAAGGATCTTGTAGCAATAAAAGACAATTCATATAACTTGTATCTTTAATATAAGAGCAACTTGCGTTCAGGGGAAACTTTCCTTTTATATTTCTACTAGCAAATTGCTCGTCAGAAAATGATGGGCATAAGATTGTAAGCCAGGGAATGCTATTTGCCAGACAATGTGAGGCTTTGGCTTTTCTAGGGATCTTTGGCGCTCATCGCGAGCCTTTCCTCCCGCCTACTGTACATGCCATTCATTGCAGGGTTCATTAACTTGCTAGTTTTGTGCTTGGGAATGCCATGTGTCTCTATCCAACATCTTCCCCCTGTCCCTTCCCTGTGTGTTTCTCTTCTGTGTGTCTGCTGACTGTTTGTGTGGTGCGTGCTGACTGACGTTTGTTTTATTTTCAAAGTCCTGCGTGCCTGGCGTTATTGGTGTGTTACTTTCTTTGCAGTTGTGTATTTTTCCCGCGTACCTGGCTTTGCTCAGCCTCATTTTCATCCAGTTTCAGATTTTTGTACGTTTTTCGGCCGCCACTTTTTTTCTCACTTAGCCGATTTTTGAGTGATGAAACACAGCAAATAAGTCTCAAAATCCTTCCTGGCTCTCCCCCTGTGCTGTGTGTGAGTGTGTTTTAATTTATTTTTTATAATTTTTCGTGTTTTTCGTCTCTTTTGATTTCTGCAGTTCGGCTGTTAAATTCGTATTTTTGTGAGGTCGGATTTTTGTGCCCCTGAGATTCCGAGGTTGGAATTTTTCAGAGGTCCTCAACTGCTTGCAGCCTAAGTCCCGCGTTCCTCAACTGCTCACCTCCCTTCGCAAGGCTCGCAGAAGCGCCTTCTGCGCTCATTTCAGCCTAAGTCCTGCGTGCATCAATGACTCAACTGCTCGCCTCGCTTCCTGAGGCTCGCAGGGCAATAAGCGCCTTTGGCGCTAATTGCCTAAGTCCTGTGAGATCGGAAGGCTTCAATGACTCAACGGCTCGCCTCACTTTGCAAGGATCGCCTTTGCGGCCCTTCGCGACGCGCGCAAGCGTGGCGACAAAATCGCAGTTTGACTGTTATAATATGTGATGCTATTTAATTCTCATTATAATGAGCTGATTGACCCCATCCCTAATAAGTATAGTCATGCCCCCCAAAATCCTCAAAGCACAATCAGAGTTAAAAAAACAGAAAGACAAAAATGTGTATGACTAATCAGTGTATACGTTTGATATTTATGACTTGTGTGTTGCGCATGTACTAAGCTGCCATTTTTTTCCAGGTATCACAGGCTGGCGCTCTATGCTGTGGTCTCAGCTTGTGTAACCAGCACACCATTGTACTCTACGTTCTCTGCATCATATTATGGGTTCTCTACTGCCAGTTCACATTGAAGGTTGGTGTTGTTATATATAAACATTATAGTTGTTGTTTAGTCGTTCAGTCGGGTCTGACTCACAGTGACCTTATGGACCACAGCATGCCAGGCACATCTTGTGTCTGCTTGTGCCTATCCATATGGTTTTCATTGCAAAGATACTGGAGTGGGTTGCCAGTTCCTTCTCCAGTGGGCTGTGATATGTCTGACATCTGTGCTATGACCTGCCCATCTTGGGTGACTTTGCATGGTATAGCTGAAAGGCTTCATTAAGTACACAAGCCCCTTCACCGTGACAATGTAGCGATCCAGAAGGGGATATAAACACTACTCTATGCATGAATCTTATTAAACACATTGCTTGCAGTGTCGTCTCTTGGTTATCAATAAAAATTAGCATTAGTGGTGTGGTGTGGAGCTGCTGTGTAAGCGTGATGAATGTGTGTAGTGTAATAGTGTGCGTGCGCGAGACAAAACCGTTAGCGTAGCTGTGTACTTCCGCATTGTAGAAGTTATTGTTCTAAAATGGCGGCTAATGTGTGGTATGCGTCTGTAGCGTAATATCTATAGGTTTTTTGTGGTGTTTTGCGTGTTTCTGGTGGTGTTTTGCGTGTTTAGAGTCCTGTAGCCTCGTTTTGTTCGGCGGTCATTTTTTCTCTCGCTTAGAGAATTTTTTTAGTGTCTAAACTCTTTTATTTTGAGGTGTAACTTGCTTTTTTGAGGTCCTGGATGCTCCCTCTTGCTGTAGGTAAGCTTTTTATGTATGTGTTGTGTGTATTTATTGTGTTTTTCATTTTTTCATGTCCCCGGGTTGTGGACGATTTTTGCGAGGTCGTAATTGTCGCAACATGTCTCATAGTTTTTTGCGAGGGCCGCAGGCTCGCTGTGTGAGCCTGCAAGCGTTAGCAACAACTCACATGCTCACAACTATATATGTGATGTTTGCCAGCCATTGTCCAGCGTTCCATTGTCTTTTGTTTTAGGTTTCTTTGTATGTATTTGTTCTAAAATAAGGCTTGTGCCCTATAATTCCCTAGTGGGTAACACTAATTTTGTACAAAGGATATCAATTTTATTATGGAAAAAAAATAAAATTCTGAAAAAACGCAGCTAGTGCTAATTAAAAGATAGTTCCATCCTTGATACTATGGACAGAAAAATACAATAAATATATATTCATAGATAACGCCTTATTAGGACAGAATGCATATAATATGAAGCAGCAGGTCAGGAGGTCGGTTAATGTCAAGTTCCTAGAACATGCTAAGATAAAATGAATGGCATACCAAATGACATATATGAGTGGGTAACACCCCAATAAATAGTGGCCGCACATACATATAGTATGTTATTTTATGCATGTAATCCTCATATGCAATGTGTTTGCTAATCCCAGGATTACTAGTGATATACTGTATTTACATCCCACACTGAGAACTTGCAAACTCCACTATGCAGCCTATTATTTCAGGCATCAAACAAAACATGTAGGCCTGTAGGCCTTAAACAAACTCTGCCTCTTACACTGCTAGAAACAGTTACACCCATTTCTCAGCTCCCTCTTTTGAAGGCTTCGCTCAGGTAGATCTGGCGGTCTGATTATGTCCCCCATTCTGATCTCCCCCCCCATGTCCCCCCATTCTGATCCCCCACCCCCCAGATTCCGCATTCTGATCTCCTCCCCCCCAGGTCCCTTATTCTGATCTCCCACCTCTCCTCCCAGAGCCCCCAAGATCCCCCACAACGATCGCCCCAGGCTCCCCTCCCACGTCTTCCCGCCAGGCCCCCCTCCCCAATCCCCCCACCCGTCTCCCCACACATCCCACCTCTCCTTGCAGACCACACAAGACAGCGCTGAGCGTGTGCACAACGCCGGCCTGAGCGTGGCACTGCCCACCATAAGTTAAATGTATATAATGATCAGAAATTCTAATTAACTTTGGCAAATTATAAATTTGTAATATGTATTGTTTACATAGTTGCTGCATATTTTATCATTACTTTAAAGGACCACTTTAGTCATATATTTAAAATAAAAATAAAAAGCAACCTTTATTTTAAGTAGGTTTGTTCTGTAGGTCTGATCACCCACTCTGAGAGCAGCCTCTTTTAGCCACTTGTTGCTCTTCACTGGGAGAAATATCCTGTCGTATATCAGTCTGGACTCACTCAAAAGAGCGACCCAGCCCCGAAATACCAGGCAATTCTACCCGGAACAGGGGAAACCGCAAATTCTTCCATTATAACAGCATTCTGGGCAGATGCTCTACCATCCCCTGGACATCTGATAAGGGGTGGAGAAAAACAGAACTTTTTTTTAAAGAGACATGGAAATATTTGTTTTGTTGCATCAAAAAGAAGGTATTGATAAGGTCTTGTGCTGTGTTTTCTTTTTTCAAATAAAGGTCTCAAAGCACAAAAACATATTCAGTAGGTTCTCTCATTGCCCTCTGCCAGCCAGAACTACTAAATCAGGAATCAATTTGGCACCAACAGTGCAGAAAGAACATTTTCATGGCAGGTTACTGCCTCATCAAACACAGAGCAAGATGAAAGTAATTGATAATAGGCCCATATCTTTCACATATAAAGGATTCCCTTGGAAACAAGCTTTTCCTGTGGAGGAAGCCTGTGAATGATTGCTTGGACTCTTATCTAACCAGATTGTACTGAAAACGCTTTAGACTTGTCTCTCGGCCAAATCCCCAATGCCCCCTTGTTGGTCTTATCCGGTTGCTGGTGCTTTGGACAAAAGACAAGTCGAAAGGGTTTTAGAGCAATTGGAGGCTGATACCCTTATCTTTAAAAGTGAGTTTAATATTGAATATTGATATCATAAATCATTAATTTATTTAAAGGGACACTTATTCCAGCATAATTTGGACCACATCACAGTAAATATATCCTAAAAGCATGTTGAAGTTTGTTTTTACATGAGTCACTGACTGCCCACTAACAGATATGCAGCTACAGCTCTGTGTAGTGAGCAAAAGAAAAAATAGAGTTAGCCCTCAACAAACCAATCTGTGCAGAGCCTGGAATCCTGGAATCACTTAAACAGGTCAGGTATGGGTTAGCTGGTCAGTGCATTCCAGGGTTCAACTAAAAACTGCTATCAATCACTGTCTTCACCACCCGCCTCAGGTGTCTGTTGTTTTTCATGCAACAGTCAGGAGGCAGGATATACTGTGTTTGTAATCAGACTTAAAACTTTAGATTTTGTAGCTGTTATTAGTGTAATTAAAAAAAATTATATTTTTTTCACATTATGAAGAACACTTACAGTGAGGAAAGTTGCCCTTTAATGATTAGTTAATAATTAAAACAACTAATTCCTCTTGTTATGTCATTACAGGGCCCCTTTAAACTTCTTTAACTGAGTTTTTATATAAATACAACTTATGTTTATGTGTACATTTCGCTTAAAGGAGATTTTTACTTCAATAGCATCTCTTGTTATTCTGCACAGTACTGCTGAGTATCTACATGGATTCTCTATTACTCTATCAGGATTATTACCCTGCAGACAGCTCTGCATCTGATTTAAAACACAACTGCTGAATGTTGCCCTAATTATTGTTGATGAGTCGCTACAGGATATTGTGCAAAGTGCAACATCAGCCGGGTGTGAATGATTTGTGTGTGTGTTATCTCAGCCACGCAGCCAGTTTTTTACCTATGCATGTCATGGAACGGTTTCAGTGTCTGCGATGCGCCAGCTCTGATTCTCAGACTCATTACTAATAATATTCGCTTCACTCTGCCATGCAAAAGAGATCAACTTGAAGCAATTTCTGACTAATCCCAAAAGTCCTGAGATTTGACAGCCTTCGTAGGAACTTGTTACAAACCAAGAAGCCATCTGTAAGAAAAATATTTGATATCGTTCCATGTTTTATGTAAAAGTTTTTGAGCTAAATTGTTAATGGTGTCATTATAGCGAAAATATTTTTAATCTTCATTCATCATCAGTTCTTAAAGTGACACAGTGGAGGTTCTAAATAACATATCATTTAAAAGTGTAATTTATAACAAGTACTTTATCAATTGAATATTAATCCAATTTGTACTTTCCTACAGTAAACACTTAAGTTTGTAATTTTGTCCTTTTGATCCAAAATACAGACCATTGCCAATAATTACTGCTTACTGGGGCTTTAAATATTCTGAGCCCGATTCAATTGAGCAATCGTAAGTTATTGGAGCCCATAAGTGAGGACGTAAGTTAATTTGCTATTCAATTGGCGTTTTTTTTTCGTGCTCCCAATGGGTTATGGACTTGAAATCCTTGCAGTTGTTAAACCCGGAATTCACAGCCTCCCAAGGCCTTTGATCTTTCACGTCCACAATACATTTGATCGCTAAAATAGCAAATCGCTAATCAATTGCTACAATTCCCCAAGCCCGCAAATGTTTTCACACCTATAAATGGCAAATGTAGGAGAAAATCACACAAATGCTAAAGTGGACCTGCAAGGGGGTTTAACCCCTGTCCACAGCACTGTAAATGCAAATTAAAAAATAATACTGCACTGTAAATGACAGGGAAAGCGATGAAAGACATTAGAATTAATTGTACATCAGTCTCAAGCTCGCAAATCGGCAATACAAAATCATATTTTTTATGTATCATTTCTGTTTCTCGGGAATCAATGAGTTAATACATATCAGGCCACCCATATGGACTAGAACAGTATTGGCATTCCTTTTTAATATTCTGTATTTTGAGGGTTTGCGAGCCCCATTGCATATTGAACCCCCAAACCTAATTAAGTGACATGTAACCTCCATGTTTTACTGCCGTAATGATGGCGGTCTCATTTTCTGTTGGCTGTTTCAAAATGGGTGGTTACGGTCTTGCTTAATTGATCATGTTCCCGCCCTGAACGGCTCCAGCGTTTGGCCTGTAACTTGCTGCCTTGTTCAATTGAATAGCACCGGAATCGGAGACGAACGGGAGCTCTCAGCACACCCGCAGACATGTCTGTATCCCCGCGAAATGCAGGCTCGCTTTCTTTAGTGTAAGTCATATGCAAAAACAAAAGTTTGGGCATGCTCAGACCCCAGGATATTATTTATGTACTCTGCAGAAGTTACTCCTTGGTTCTGAGCATGTACAGTGTTTTTCGTCAATTGATAAAGTGCTTGGTATTTCCTAAAATTTTGAATCATGCCATTTTTAAAACTCTCCTGTGTTGCACTAAAGGGCCATTGTGTTCACGTTTTCCACAATGTGAAGCATTCTACGGGAAAACATGGCGTCCATGCTATCTGTCCCCTGCCAGATCTCCTTTATAGTGCGTATTTTATATTGTCTTCTCAGCCAATCATGGTTTGTATACCAGGGTCTCTTTTTCACCATGATCTCCCTTAGCAGACTAAGAACATACCTAGGAGACACAATCGTTTTCTTTGAGACAACTTCACATCAAGTTTAAAACATAATAAAAAAAATTATATTTTTATTTTATAGAAAGATGTATTTATTATTTTACTTGATGATGTTTATAAATGGAGACTTGAAAGGGCACTGTAGAATCTTATTTTCAAGAAATATTTTGAAGAACAAAACTTGATATTGGAAAAAAAATATTTAAAAATGATTAAATCTTTAAATGTAGTAACTATTATAAACATTTATTATGTAGTGGAATGTGTTTTTGTCTGTTTGTCTAATTTTATAATTGTCAGGTAAGCTTGAATGCAAAAGAAAGAATTCAGATGCCATAATTATATAAATATTACAGGGCCACTTAATTCATCACAATTTGGACCACATCGCAGTAAAGATCTCCTAAAAGCATGTTGAAATACTTTTATTTATTTTTTTATCTGTGCAATTTACACTGAGAAATCAAATCAAATATTTGTTTACCTGTATAACAGACTGCCCACTGCTAGACCCACAGCTCTGTGTAGTGAGAAAAAGAAAAAAAGTTAACCATTAACACATCTTTCTGTACAGAGCATGGAATGCAGGAATCACTTAATCAGGTCCCTTATGGGTTAACTTGTCACTGCAGTCCTGAGTCCAGTGAAAACTGATATCATTCATCATCTTCACTGACCGGCTTGGCTATCTGTTATTACTCATGCAATAGACAGTGGGCAGGAAAGACTTTGTATGTAAACAGACTTAAAACTTTACTTTTTTGTATCTGTTATTAGTACAAAAAAGAACACTTTAACATACAATTGTGTGTTCTTTCATAACATGAAGAGCACTTACAGTTAGGTAAAAAATGTTTTAAAGTATTGTTATTTAAAAAAGGATAATGTAAATCTATTCCAGTTAAAGCAGTTAAACAAAAAACATTGAGTACTTAAATTATAAAAAAGTACATGTAATAATAAATTATCTATGTTGTTTTACATTCTAAAAATAATTTGCACACTATCAGTCATTTTATTTTTTGAAACCATACTGTAAATGTGGGTCTACTATGATTTTTTAAGAAATGCTTCAAACTACAGAAACAAGTAAACCCATTCTAGGCAGGGGATTCCTTCAGTAGAAATAAAACACTGTTGTATCACCAGACTTCATAATTTCCCCAATATTATGTTTTGGCTTTTTTTTGATCTTATACTCTTTTAATGTTACTGCAGGTGCAGCAGGCACAAAATACTGAAGCCCTGTTGTTATGCACCTGCTGCACATACAATAGCTTCAGGGAGGGGAGAGGGGTAGAGAAGGAAGTTGGGTAAACTAATTTTATTTTTTGGATTTTTTATTATATATTTTATTATAATTTTGCATATAATATTATATTACATATTATATTATACTACAAAGGGGAGGGTAGAGGGATAAAGAAGGGGAGGGAGGGGTATATTAGTTTTATATTTTTTTTACTTTTTGACTATATTGCATATTATATCATATTACATATGATATAAATTATATTATTTTATGTTACATATTATATTATGTTACATATATTGTATTACATAAAGTGGATATAAAAAGTCTACACACCCCTGTTAAAATGTCAGGTTTCTGTGCTGTAAAAATATGAGACAAAGATAAATCACTTCAGAACTTTTTCCACTTTTAATGTGACCTATAAACTGTACAACTCGATGGAAAAACAAGCTGAATCTTTTAGGTGGAGGGAAGAAAAAATATAAAAATAAAATCATATGGTTGCATAAGTATGCACACCCTTAAACTAATACTTTGTTGAAGCACCTTTTGATTTTATTACAGCACTCAATCTTTTTGGGTATGAGTCTATCAGCATGGCACATTTTGACTTGGCAAGGTTTGCCAACTCTTCTTTGCAAAAACACTTCAAATCTGTCAGATTACGAGGGCATCTCCTGTGCACAGCCCTCTTCAGATCACCCCACAGATTTTCAATCGGATTCAGGTCTGGGCTCTTGCTGGGCCATTCCAAAACTTTAATCTTCTTCTGGTGAAGCCATTCCTTTGTTGAATTGGATGTATGCTTTGGGTTGTTGTCATGCTGAAAGATGAAGTTCCTCTTCATGTTCAGCTTTCTAGCAGAAGCCTGAAGGTTTTGTGCCAATATTGACTGGTATTTGGAACTGTTTATAATTCCCTCTATCTTAACTAAGGCCTCAGTTCCAGCTAAAGAAAAACAGCCCCAAAGCATGATGCTGCCACCACCATGCTTCACTATGGGTATGGTGTTCTTTTGGTGATGTGCAGTGTTGTTTTTGCGCCAAACATATCTTTTGGAATTATGGCCAAAAAGTTCAACCTTGGTTTCATCAGACCATAACACCTTTTCCCACATGCTTTTGGGAGACTTCAGATGTGTTTTAGCAAAATGTAGCCTGGCTTGGATGTTTTTCTTCGTAAGAAAAGGCTTTCGTCTTGCCACTCTACCCCATAGCCCAGACATATGAAGAATACGGGAGATTGTTGTCACATGTACCACACAGCCAGTACTTGCCAGATATTCCTGCAGCTCCTTTAATGTTGCTGTAGGCCTCTTGGTAGCCTCCCAGACCATTTTTCCTCTCGTCTTTTCATCAATTTTGGAGGGAGTTACAGTTCTTGGTAATGTCACTGTTGTGCCATATTTTCTCCACTTGATGATGACTGTCTTCACTGTGTTCCATGGTATATCTAATGCCTTGGAAATTATTTTGTACCCTTCTCCTGACTGATACATTTTAACAATGAGATCCCTCTGATGCTTTGGAAGCTCTCTGTGGACCATGGCTTTTGCTGTGGGATGCGACTAAGAAAATTTCAGGGAAGACCAACTAGAACAGCAGAACTTTATTTGGCTTTAATCAGAGGCACTTTAAATGATTGCAGGTGTATGCTGACTCCTATTTAACACGATTTGGAATGTGATGCTTTATTCTGAACACAGCTACATCCCCAGTTATAAGAGGGTGTGCAGACTTATGCAACCACATTATTATTTATTTATTTTTCTTCCCTCCCCCTAAAAGATTTCAGTTTGTTTTTCAATTGAGATGTACAGTTTATAGGTCACATTAAAGGTGGAAAAAGTTCTGAAATGATTTATCTTTGTCTCCTTTTTTTCCAGCACAGAAACCTGACATTTTAACAGGGGTGTGTAGACTTTTTATATCCTCTGTATGATATTATATTATATACATATTATATTACAACTTATTTTACATATTATATTACATATTACATTATATATTATATTACATATTATATTATATTACAAAGGTTAGGGGAGAGGAGTAGAGAATGGATAGGGGTTCATTAGTTTCATTTTTTGGCCTTTTTTATTATATTACATATTATATTACGTATGATTTATATTATATTATTTTATCTTACATATTGTATTATGTTACATATTATATTGTATTACATATGATATTATATTACATGTGATATTATATTACAAATTATATTACATTGCATATTCTATTATATAAGTGAGGTTGCCCTTGGGCCCTCCATTCACTTTCCTCCTCCATTATAGTTATAATACTTTTTCTTCACTTGACGTTTTGGCTTATTACTCCCCAGCCCTTTGTGCTTTGCCCCATTCTTATAATTAGATAATTTACAAGTTTGTATTCTACTTTAACATATTGCATTATTACTCCATACCAGTAAGCTTTTATTGTATAATGCACATTGTTGTGGCGCCATTAATGCTCCATGCTGGTTTTGTTTGTTTTTGTTCTCAGGAATTGACTTTGATCTACATACTGAAATCAGGATTGTGCTTCTTAGCTGGACTTGTGCCATACTTGTACATAATTGTCTCATCATCCCTCAACCTGGCGCGATGGACCTGGGGGGACCAGACCACCCTTCATGGATTCCTTACACACTTGTTACGAGAGGAGTATGGAACATTCAGTCTGGTGAATTGGATTTCTCTTTGTTTTCTTAACTTCAAAGTTCAAGCGAACTTTCAACAAAATACATTCAGAAATTCCTCTTGTTTTCAAGAGTTTTAATCTACTAAGTAGCTGAACGCAGACCCCGGACATAAAGGAAGGTCTGACCTCTGAATCGTAGTCAGTGATTCTTTACCAATAAGCAAAGACAGAAATATTTCTATCCTACAATGGAAGAGCATTTGTAAAGCATTAGAAAAGATTTGGTCTCAAATGAGCATGAGTGATCTCAAGACTACAAAATTATTTTTATTACCCTGCAACAAAATAATTTTAAGGGCAGGAGAGAGAGATCTGATATAAATAAATAAATAGATGTTTTAAAATAATTTTTATATTTAAATGTTGTATATTTAAACTGTTGTGCCATGAGTTTTACTTGTGTGTGTTTGTTTTTCCATCAGGCTAAATCAGAATCTGGCACCGGCATAAAAGAAATGTTAATGTGAGTAGCTGTATAAGGTACTATAAGGGAGACCTCAAAGGGCCCCCTGAGAGACTCCTGGGCATCTTAGGGAAGCAGGTGGATGGAGAGTTCACCTAGGGAATCAGGGAGCAGTGGGATACCTCTAAGGGCCATCTGCTGCCCACTAATACTATATGGTTATATTTTCTAGTTTCCAGGTAAATCACATGACTGTAGAGCTCACACCTCTGGTGCAAGGCCTGGCCCTCCTAGCTCTTTTCCTCTGTTTTTTCTTTCGGTGAGTAACAGTGCATTTTACTATTTCGATTTATTGAATCAGACAAAGTGCTATCACTGTTTTTACTTATTTTAGAAGTAATTATCTACCATGAAGTTAAACGGCCACAAAATTCAACACAATTTGGACCTCATCACTGTTGAAAGCATGTTAAAATACTTTTTGAATTTTTTAAATGCATGCCTTTTTCTCTGAGAAATCAAATAAAATATAATCTGCGTTTACATGTGTAACTGACTGCTCTACTTCTGCTACATTACTGCAACCAATCAGGTTGGAGGGTGGGTTCCCCATTCGAATAGGATTAGGATTTTGTCAGACTGCTTATTTTTCTAGTTTGAAAGAAACAGGTTCTATTTTTTTCTTATGGCCGAAAATTCAGGTTTCTATTCTCTTGCTTCTCTGGACTTTGAGGAATGCAGACCAATGCAGGGGTTTGTGCAGTGAAACAAAACAATGTAACCCTTAACATATCTACCTGTGCAGCCATGTAATACTGTAATCACCTAAAACAGGATAGCTATTGGTTAACTTGTCAGTGCAGTGTAACCACGGGGATGCTGTTCTATCAATCACTGCCTTCCCCCATAGAGCCTTGCATAACACATGCTACACTCAGCAATCTGTTATTACTCATGAGACAGACAGTGGGCAGGATAGACTGTGTGTAAACGCGGTTTGAAATTTTGATCATTTTAACATACAGCCTTGTGCTCCTTCACACCATGAAGAGCACTTACAGTGAGTTCAGTGGCCCTGCAGCTGAGTGTAAACTTTTAGTTTATTAACATAACTTTTCTTTAGATTGCAGTATTTCAATGTGAGTTGGATTCCGCACATATAGACAGATATTCCTCTGCCCATTTGTTTAGGATCCTAAACATTGAGTAACATTTTTATTTCCTATTTATGAATGTTCTGGGCTTTTTCTTTTGATAATAATGGGAACTTTATCACATTGTTCTTGGTAGGTTACTGATTAAGTACCTGCAGCCCTGCACATTACTTGGGTTAAATTAGTAGCTGCTGAGACTTTATGGAAAAAATCGGACAGTAAATTAACACAAATTTAGCAGAGCTTTTACTTGGCAGCAGTTACCTCAGTGTAAATAACCTCTATAAGCATCAATTAATAGCCCTGCTCTTATTGCATATGGACATCTGAAACATTTAACATACAAAATCAAACAACTAACTTTTTGCAGAGACCCGAAGAATTCAGTGGTTTGGTTATTTACCACAATGCTACTTTGCTATTCCTTATTCTTCGCTTGGAGGGCAAATTTAGATATCACTAAACCCCTGTTCCTGGGTGTGGTAAGTTCTTTATTGTTATATTAATAACGATTATGGCAAGATAATTATATTTGTCATTTGCCTAGGACAATTCTTAGAATATGTGCTAATATGACACAGTCTCATTGATTTGTGAGAGTTTGTATAATAATTGCTAGGTAATTATTTCCTGGGACCATCCATTATTTTGTAAATGTTATTAATATAACTCTTACAAGTGACTGTATAGGTGTTGTTATAATCAAGATGATTTTTTTCTATTACAATATTAATTTTAATCTTGTGTTCTTTTATCTTTAAATAAGAATGTGATTTCCTGTAATATTTTCATATGTAGCTGCTGTAGTGTAACATTGATTGCAGGCAGATATAGTTCTACACTGTTGTCTTAGTTACCTAAAGTAGGGAAATACATGTTATCTTAATTTGTATTGCTATAGCACCCACAATCTTCATTTAGTACCCATAATATACATTGTCTATTTATTTTCCAATAATACATTTATTTTATTGAACTTTTAACAGTGATGTTACACACCTTGCTGCATACATTCATTATTGAGTAGTCATTGTATACACAATAAAGTAGAGCCAAGTTGTTTTATTGTACAATTGGTGACATTACCAAAAAATATATATTTTTAAGTGCTCAGTCAAAGAATGAGCTAACCTTAATAGGTTAGGTTTATGGACATGACTACCAACTCTGTAGTATATCAGTCTGTGATCCAGCCCCGGAATACCAGACATTTCTACCCTGAACAGGAGAAACAGCAAACCCCAGATGTATGTTTCAGCCTTCATTGGGACTCGTCATTGAGGTGTAGCTGAACTCCCTTAATACACAGTTAGCACAGACTCCATGTCTGGAGCCTTCGTAGGGACACGAAACCCCAAGGTTCATTTGAATAAACAAAATTAGAAATGCTCAATCAGAGAACAAACTAATAACAGCGGGTGACATCGCACAAGATTTCACCATGTCATAATGAATTAACTTTAAACCTCAAAACATGAATGAATTAAATAAATAAATATAAATAAGTGGATTTTAGTATATGTGTGCCTGTAGGGCCACTCTAGTGGCTTTACAATTAGTTCCATTTATTTACTTACTAACTAATAAGTAATAACATAGTTAAAGAACAGCAATGTAAAGAAATGTAATGTAGCTTTTAAAACACGTATTTGACTTTTAGTATTTTGTCTTACATTCTAAAAGTAATTTGACCATTAGTGGTCATATTCATTTTTTAAAAAGCATACTGTAAATGTGGGACTAATAATGTCTATCAAGAAATACTTCAAACTACACAAATCAATAAACCCATTTGAGGCAGAGGATTCTTCCTCAGTTTCCTTGGAATTAGTAGAGCAGATTCTTCCTCCATATTAGGTGTCCAAGAGGCTGTCGAAAATTTAAAAAAAAAATCTAACTAGTGTGTTTTTTTTGCATTGGACACTTTACCTGCCCAGGTGACCTCTCTGAAACTTTTAAAGAAATATTGAAGGTTGCCTGTCTATAATATTAAAATAAACCACCTAAGTGTTGTTTGCAGATCTAAACATCATTTAATAAACAAGTGCTTAAAAACTCTAAAACCTTCTAAATAGTCTAAAGCTCCACTAACAGCCCATGCACACAGTGCCTCCTTCATGTGCCTTTAACTGCAGTGAGGCAGTCTCCAGCCCCCTGGACACCTTATAGGGGTGGAGAAAAGTATGTATTCTGAATTCTGAAACACTAATGTACAAATGTAAGTTTTTAAAATTAAATGGACAATTTTTCATATACTGATTTTTTTTGGCTAAACCGTTATTAAATAAATAAACAAATGCAACCATGCTGTGTGAGCACTACAGTGGCCATTAAAGAGCTTCTAAGTTTGCTGTGACTACATCAGTTTGTTTCTACCAAAATATGGATGTGTCTTGTGTTTTTGTCCAGGTGGAGAGGTTCTGGATGCAGAGTAATGCGGTAGTCTGTGTTGTGGCCGGTGTCGGACTGGCCTTGCTGACTCACAGACTTAATAATAGATTGGGAAGCCAACACTTGACTTGGTGTATAGAATGGGGTATTACTATTGCAGTTGTTGCTCACCAAGTCACCACTAACTACAGGTAAGCAGATTTTTTTATAGAATGTAATTCTACAGTTAAAGAACTGCCCTAAAAACTGGAACTTGGCATTGATCATTTATGCAATTCATATTCAGTTATTTTCAAAGAAATACTCAAAATTAAAGTGACAAAGTAGAGGATCCAAATTGCAGGCATTCTCCAGATTAAGGACAAGATACGTCCCTAAGAACGTCTTTAAAATGGATTTGTATGTAACTCTGATACCTGATTAATAATAACATTAATACTATAATGGCTTATATATTTTAACTAGCGAATTGCCCGTCAAAAAATGACGGCAATGAAATTGTAAGGTAGCTAATGCTGTTTAGTGTGTAATAATGAAATATATAATACATTAATAAATGAATATACTTTACCTATTTTAAAGCATTCTGTGGAAGAGCTGTGAATGTGTTTTGATGTTGCTGCAGCATTAGTGGTGTGGATCTGCTGTGTAAGCGTGCTGAATGTGTGCAGTGTAACACTGTGCGTGCGCGAGCCCAAACCGTTGTCGTGTACTTCCGCATTGGCGTCAAATGGCGAGTAATGTGTGTTATACGTTTGTATCGGAATATCCGTAGGTGTTTTGTGGTGTTTTGCGAGTTTCTTGTGGTGTTTTGCGAGTTTAGAGTGCTGTAGCCTCGTTTTCGTTTTGTTCGGCGGCCATTTTTTCTCTCGCTTCGTTTTTATTTTAGTCTCTAAACTGTTTTATTTGAAGTAAAATCGAGGTGTAAGTTGTATTTTTGAGGTGCTGGGTGCTCCCTCTTGGTGTAGGTAAGTTTTTTATGTATGTGGTGTGTGTATGTATTGTGTTTTACATTTTGTAATGTTCGCGAGTTGCGTCCGAGTGTTGCGAGTCCGTAATGTGTGTGAACGTGTGTCGTATGTTGTTTGCGAGTGTCGTAATGTGTGTGTCGTAGTGTTTGGGTTGCGACGTGAAGTTTGCGAGGGTCGCAGTTACTGGCAAGGAGCGCCTTCGGCGCTCCATGCCAGCAACTGCGGCCCTCGCTTTGCGAGGTCCTCAGGTGCTGGCATGGAGCGCCTATGGCGCTCCATGCCAGCAACTGAGGCCCTCGCTTCGCGAGGGTCCTCAGTTGCTGGCATGGAGCGCCTTTGGCGCTCCATGCCAGCAACTGAGACCCTCGGGCAGTGCCCTCGCTTCGCGAGGGCCTCGGCTCGCTGCGCGAGCCGCGGCCCTCGCTTCGCGAGGGCCTCGGCTCGCTACGCGAGTCGCGGCCCTCGCTTCGCGAGGGCCGCGGGCTCGCTACGCGAGCCCGCAGCGTTAGCAACAACTCGTACGCTCACAACTATATATGTGATAACAATGCAGTGTAATAATGTAATAATAATAAAAAATACCCATGTACTGTAATAGTAAGTTACAGAAATGATTGTGCTCTTTCTTTTAATTCAAACAGAACATAAAAACAAAACCATACAAAATGCCTTGAGAGCCCGTTCTTAAGTACAAGTCATCTGTAACCCGGGAACCACCTGTATAATATAACTTATATATATATATATATATATATATATATATATATATATATATATATATATATATATATATATATATTCCTACAGTACATTTTGAGCTATCAATCTGCCTTTCTTGTCCAGTCACAAAGCAAAATGCTTAACTTTGTTATAGAGTGGTTATTGACATTAATTACTGATAAGTTTCTAGGGAGTTGGATCCTTTTGTCTTGACTGCAGTCTACTGCACAGAAGAAACCTAGCATTGTCAATGTACATGCAACTATAATCAAACAATGGACTTGGTAATTTATTAGTATTTTATGCCAATTCTCTTACATTAACAAAATATATGAATCTTGTATTATGGGTGGATCGGAAAGGTTGACTGGCACATCAAAATGGCGAACTTCAATGTTTATTATAAATAAATGCATTTTTTAGCAATATCCAATTGATAAAATACTTCCTATTGTATATAGTATTAAATTATACAGTATTTGGCAATCTATATAAAGCCAATTACACACGTCGTCAGACCTCTCTAAATGGAATATATTTCAGAACTCTTGGCCAGAAGAATAAACGCCATTAAAATGAACATATTACCTAGGATCTTATATTATTTCAGATCATTACCCATTCCAATAAATTTATCAGATATAGAAAAACTTCAAAAACAAGCCTTTGGATTCATCTGGCAAAATAACCATCCAAAGATAAACAAAGCTCTTATGCAAAGACATAAAAATATTGCGTGGTTACCCTGTCCCAACTTTAACTTATATTTTAGAGCCTCACAAATTTTTCCTTTATCCCTCAGGCACATTCAAAAGAACATCAACCATTATGGGTCTTTATTGAAAATCTCCAAATTACACCATTTTGTTGGGATTCATTAATATGGACCCCTAAAATTCCTACCATAGGCTCTAGAATTACCAACTCCATGATTAAGTTATCCTTAAAAAAATGGGCTTGGGCAACTCGAGATCTCAACTACAAGAGAACATTTTACCTCTGAGCCCCACTCTCACTTCACCACAAATACTTAAAAATATGGGCAAAGAATCCAAAGCATGGTGGCGTATTAATAAACTAGATAGACAAGATGCTTGCCTCCAAGATGAACAACTACTCTCAATAGACCAATTTAAAACCAAATTTAAATTGCCCCCGAAACAATTATTCAACTTCATGTAACATATAACTTCAAATAACAAAATCAGACATCATATCACCTCTATGATCTGGACTTGGGGAATACCTCAATCCTCCTGGCTATCTCATATTTGCAATAAAGCCCCACTAACCAAAGTGATCTTGGGGATGCTTTATTCAATTCTAAATCATCCTCTGACTAACGAAAAACCAAAATTTATTAGAAAAAGGGAATTAGATCTAGGAGTCACATGGGACTGCCAAAAATGGGGGAAAGATATGTTCAAACTTAACTAAAGGATCAGTTTACTTTAGCTATTTAGAAACAGCGACTAAAGTCCTACATAGAGCATATTTTACCCCAAACAAACTGCATAAACTCAACCCACAAGTCTCCCCTGAATGTTTCAGAAACTGCAAAGAAAAAAATACCTTCCGCCATATTTGGTGGGATTGTCGATTAGCTTAAAACATGTTGTCTATTATCATCAAAGTAGCATCAGAAAAACCCTAAACACCACAATTAAGCCTTCAGTAGACCTTTGTCTTTTAGGTATACCAAACCCCCACATCACTGTAAATCAAAATAAATGGCTACAATTTGTAATGCTGGTGGCCAAAAATCACCTGGTCAAAAAATAGAAATCATCTGAATTAATCAAATAAAACATAATTAACAGACTAAATAATATAATGATTTACAAAAGATTAACCCACACCCTTAACAACACTTACCCATCCTTTCTAGAAATCTGGGGAGACTGGATAAATTCAACCGATACAATCTCTATTACTTAAAAATTAACTAATACCTCTCCTCTCACATAAACATCTTCCAAAAACTAGCATACCTCGAGCTCCAGGGTATACCTCAAACCTTATAACAACCTTTCGACTCCAATGTTGTCTGTATAAAACAATTAATTAAGAAATCAATACAGTATATAATACATAAATATATACCTGCATGTCAAAATTGCTATATCTAAATGATACAGGCTCTTGTGAAAATCTTTGAAAAGAAAAAAATATATATACAGTATTTGGAACCGCTACAGTGTCATTTTAAACTTTACTTTCAAATATCAAACTCAGTTGCAGTTGGTCTCCACCAACTATATAGTTAATTGGGACACCATTGTCTTGCAGACAGTGCAATATTTCTAGACACAATGTTATATCAATACAATGCTCTCCATTCGGTGCAGTTTGCTTTGTTAAAGTAGTTTCCTGTGGCAACAAGCTTTTTGCTGTGGGGGCGGCCTATGAATGATTTTTTTGGCTGTTTATCCAATCACATTGTTCTCTAAACTCTGCCAAACCCTCCTTTTCTCTTGATGATCTTATCAGGGTGGAGAAATACAACTCAACTGGAGCCTGATTCATAAAATTTTAAAGTAAATTTAACATTGAATATTGCTTTTATAAATCATCAAATATGAATGCTATTAATGGTCAGTGAATAATTAATATAGCTAATGCATCTGGTTAGGGCACAACTGGGGTCCTTATTTGTTTGGGACCTGTCCTAAATGATGTCACAGCTCTTTACTTTTGTTTTTTTAGTATTTCTGATCAAAGCAAAAATTACGTGGTTGATACATTTGCCCGAAACCTTCTGTTCTCAATACCGAATAACTCCATCATCTTGCTGAGAGGGGACCTGCCAGGAAACTCCTTGCGTTACTTACATTACTGTGAGGGATTGAGGCCTGATGTGGCTCTGGTGGATCAGGAGGTAATGTACAAAACTAATAAACATCTTATGTGAGTCAGCTATTGAACCTCATATGCGGTCAGCTAAAGGGGAGTAAAGTACCATATTTGCTTTTAAACTACCACTGTACCATCTTAATATATAATATGTCTGCCACTTTTTGGTGAGATTATGTACATTGGAGGATCTTTCTTTAGATCAATGCTTGAATCTATTGATGCATTCTTGCCTGCTTTAAAGATTTGTTGTGGGGAGAGGTTGGGTATCAGAATCTGCGAGATCCAGTTATCTAACAAATCCTCCTCACCTCACCCTCTTCCATACTATTCCATCATCTGTTGATAGATAGAAATACTCCAGTTATGAAACAATGACTAGATGGATTCTTCTATAGTCTGTAAATATTGTCTCTAAAAATGTTTTTATGTTCATAACTTACAAAGTTGCTAATGTTGTTAGTTTGTTGCCTTCTTCTGTCCAAAAAAATCTACATGTTTGTCGAGTATGTAACAAACTCACATCAGCAACTGTGTTAGCTGTAAACATACAAAAAAAATTACAGAAAATCTGAATTTGTGAAAATTCTGTATAATATAGAAGATTCCATCTTGTCTTGTTCCAACACCTGATGACTAGAAGACTGTAAGCATGCTTAACTGCATTAGAGAAGGTATGGCGGAGAATTTATGAAATAATCTTATCTTCAAGAATTGGATATCTTACCCCGCTCCACCGAATATGCCCAGAAGAAGTGAACTAGCATTAATACATGACGGTGAGGATCTCAAAAAATGTAATCACTCCCATCATACTCGCGCAACCTTCACTGAAGTATTGTGGATGTCTCCAGGGACCACCATTAATAATTTAATGGTTCTAATTAAAATGGCTGTATTACTTTCTTTCTGCTACTTTTCTTGTTCTCTGATTTTTTTCTGCTAGTTTCTGCTTTCCATCATTTCTTAACTTGAGATGTTCATTTGGAATATATTATTATCCTTTATTTGTATGCAACAACATATATTGTGTAGCTCTATACAGTGGTTAAAGTACTACTTTATTGCAGCAAAACTTGGAACACATTATGGTAAAGATCTCCTAAAAGCAAGTTGAAATACTTTTTTAATTTTTTAAATGTGTGCACTTTTTACTGAGAAATGAAATAAATTAAAATATGTGTTTACATGTGCATTACTGCAGCCAATTAGGGGTGTGTGTCTCATTCAAGTTGAATGGTAAGACTACTTACAAGTTCTGTTCCCTTCACACCCACAATCTACAGTACAACACACAGACCCCTCCACTTTACTGAACCAATTGCTTTCAATTGTATTTGTCACCCTCTTGTATCACACCTAAACCCTTAGATTGTAAGTTTGCGAGTTTTCAATCTTGTGTCAGGCCTTGGAAACAAGCTCTATGTACATTTGATTTTATGCTCAAAAACAGGGCCCTCCATTCTTTACAAGGTGTTTAATTTGTTTTCTGCTATGTACTCAACGCCTGTACAGCGCTACGGAATATGTTGGCGCGATATAAATAAAGATAATAATAATAATAATAATAAATGTAATTTTTGTAATTTCTAATGAAAATTCAGGTTTCTGCTCTCTTGATTTTCTGGAATTTGAACAATGCAGAGCAGCTCAGGAGAGGGTGTTAGTGCTCTGTGCTCTCTGTGAAGAGATCAAAAGATTTTTTTTTTTAACAATAAACAAATGTATCTGTGCGGGCATCGAATGCTGGACTCACCTAAACAAATCAGCTGTAGGTTAACTGGTCAGTGCAGTGTAAGCGGAGTCTAGGAAAAAGCTGCTATCAGTCATTGCCTTCCAGACAGCACACGCAGGACTCGGCTATCTGTTATTACTCATTTCACACTAGGCAGGCTACACTTTGTAGGTAAAAAGAGACTTAAAAATGTCTTCTTAGTGTAATAAAAAGGTAATTTTAACACACATTCTTGTTCTCTTTCACAATATGAAGAGCACTTACAGTGAGGTAAATGACTCTTTAAGTATAAGGGGAAAACAATTTTAATATGTTGCAAGACCGAAATTTTTGAAAACTTGCAAACTTACAATCTAAAGAATCCTTTCCATGCCTTCACGTGTAACAAGAAATGTTTGTACCTCTGGTTGGAATTTCCCTACATTTAACACTGTGAATTTTACAGCTAATCTTTATGCCATTTCCATGATTGTGTGTTGTGCAGATGATGACGTATGGCTGGTACCTACCTACAAATGCAAAACACATCCAAAATGTACATTTTCCTGGGAACAGATGGAATCCAATAGAGACCAAACTTCCCGATGGAACCGTCACATTCAACCTTGAACATTTTCTTCAAGTAAATGACCAGTAAGCATAACAGCCTTCCAGCAGGGCCGAATTAGGACCTTTAGAGACCCTAAGCACTTAAAATAGTCTCCATATATATCTAATTCAAAATATAAACAATAATAAACCATCACCACATTCTAATTTTGTTGTATTCCCAAGAATAATATTCATCATTAACCTCTATTATTACTATTTTATTATTACTTTTATTATTGTATGTATATGTATGTATTTTTTTTATTTATTGTGCATAGTCTCTTTTTGTGGATCAGCAGCACTATTTGTAGTTTTGCACCATATGGTCCCTGGTAAATCTGGCTATGGAAAATGTATCTGGTGCCTCCCTTGCCCTAAGCATGTGTTTATTTTGCTTAGTGGTTAATCTAGCCCTGCCTTCTAGTGAATGTGGTAGGGGCAAACACAATAAAGGAATTGAATCATTCCTGCAATGTGCATGAAGCATAGCTATTCTGAAGCTATATTTATTAGGCCAGTCATTTTAAGTAGAAAGAATGGATATACTAGATGTGCTAATTAATTCTTATATGTCATCAAATCTTGTTTCCAACTTGTGGCATTAATCCCCCAGGAGGGAGACCTTTATCTGCATCGGTTTGAATGAAGGAGACCCAACCTGGAGGAAAAGCCACTCACTGTGGCCCTGGGGTTCCTGTGAGAAACTTGTCCCCAAAAAGACTATATTCAATGCAGAGGAATGGATCAGTCACACAAGAAACCTGTATAACTGGACTGAGGAGTACGGAAGGTATATGTTGTATGAGTATTGTTGCACATGGCTTTAGTTACAGAGTGTCAAATATATTCATTAGCCTGGTGCAAAGGGTTAAAATGAATGTATAAGATGTACGGTATATATTGCTGTTCAAACAGATGCTCCCGCTCCTGGGAGGTGACAATCTAAGGACGATGTAAGAAGTTAGAAAGCAACATAACGCTGAATCCGGAAACACAGTAACTGTGACTCCATGAAAAGTAGATCAAAAATAAAAGTTTTTTTCTTATAGGCTTTTCTGAAAAGGTAGATTTTTAGTGAATATTTGGAAGTAAAGTGTTCCACTTAAAGGGGCAGTTTACTCACTTTTCATTTTAAACCTATTTTTTTAAGATAAGGAAAAACTTCACTTTTCTGTACTTATGAAACAAACTAACATGGAAGCTGCCATGACAATAATACTTCCTTTTCAAGGAATTAAGGGGCTGTTGCAGAGCAAGCATGGCCTGCAAGTATTCTTGCACTCTGCCTTCTAGTGAGCATATGTAGGAAACAGGGAGAATGTCAGAGTTTATTGCAATCAACCTCCCTCTTCTTTTCGCTCCAGAATAGATCATACAGATAAGGAGAACACATCCCTCACACTGTAGGCAGGCAGGAAGTGTGGAAATACCAACTAAAATAAAGATCTACTATGTTGTTCTAGCCATACCTTACACAAATGATAATATTATTTGTTCATTACATGTTCACAAACCAATGAAGTTTTTTTTACAAACTAAAGTGGTCCTTTAATGCAGCTTGGCATTCTAATACAGAGGGGGATAATGGGCTGTAAATTCAGTGTAACTCAAAATGTTCATTGTGGGCTACTGTGATTTCTAAGAAAGGCCGACAGTTCCTAACAGAGCAAGTGGATTATGAAAATATATATACAGTATATATATATATATATATATATATATATATATATATATATATATATATATATATATACACACACATTACTGTATATATATTTGCCTAATCCACTTGCTCTGTTAGGAACTGTCGGCCTTTCTTAGAAATCACAGTAGTCCACAATGGACATTTTGAGTTATTACCCCTTATCAAATCTCAACTTTGGAAATGCCTTTATATCTAATAATTCTACTCAAGTTCCTTTCAAATTGACTCTCTCCACTTTTGTATTTTACTTACATGTTCTTAAAGGGAAATATCATTTTTCAATACTGCTCTATATCATCAAGCAGATCACTGAAATCCGAGCAAAAGTTTTAAATTGTTGCATATTTCACTGTTTTGTGAGCATTTTATATAGCTTAGTTAAAAGGCCACTGTAGTCCTCAAACAATACGTTTTAAATTGTGTATTCAGTAACTGATTCATAATAAAATGAACATTTGAAGAACATAAATTCAGTGTAGTTGTTAAAAACTACATTTGAACTTAGCGTTTTTGCTACCTGCAGATTTGCCTATCCCGAGCCCCTGCTTGGTGTATAGGGGTGAAAAAGGATCTGCATTCTTTACGACTGTATAACTTTGCCTACAGCAGCCACTTCAGACAGATAAGCAATGTTATCAGGACAAGAGACAGTGCCCTGGGCAGGTTTACCCCACCTCCTAAATACCTGATAGGAGTGGAGAGCAGCAGATCTACTATAGACCAAGACACTATAGATCAAATTTAAATTTGAAAGGCTACATTGAGCTTTTTCTTGAAATACTGATTTTATTGCTAACCAGGTATTAAATAAACAAATGAGGTACTGCAGTGGTTCTTTAATCCCCAAAGAGCCCTGTGTGGAGCTTCTTAGCACTGGCATGGATCAAGAATCAAAAGTGCCAAAAAATTACCTCACTGTAAGTGCTCTTTATGGTGTGAAAGAGCATAAGCTTGAATGTTAAAATTATCTATTTGTAATGACACTAAAACAGCAAAAAATCTAAAGTTTTAAGTATTTACATATAAAGTCTATGCTGTCTACTGGCAGTTGCATTAGTAATAACAGACAGCTGAGCGTGTGGTGATTAATAGCAGTTTTCCCTGAACTCAGGACTGTGCTGATCAGTTAACCCATAACTGACCTGTTTAGGTGATTCTAGCATTCCATGCTCTGCACAGATAGATTTGTTAAGGGTTATTTTTTTTTCTCACTACACAGAGCTGTAGCTGCAGTCCTGGCAGTGGCCAGTCAGTGACACATGTAAACACAGATTTGATTTGATTTCTTTGTGAAAAATCCATGTATTTAAAAAAATCTCAAAGTATTTCAACATGATTTTAGGAGATCGTTACTGTGATGTGGTCGAAATTGTGCTGAAATAAATGGCTCTTTAAACATACTAATCTCAAAGGAAAAAAGGTTATTGCAGATTCAACCGTATATAAGCATTCATGGTTCAGCTTAATAAAGTTTGAGTGCTGTAAAAACACTTTAGTATTCAAAAACAAAATTGTTTTTAATGTCAGAGGGCTTACATTTTTTCTGCTTGATTTTGAGTGCTTTGCATAGTGTCAAAGTCAATGTATCCTATAATAATTAGTATATTATACACTATATTCTGTGGGCTGTCTAACATTTGCTATTTATGGTATATTTATGGTATTTCTTTCCACAGATTTGATTCATCGTCCTGGGAAATGATAGCCAATGAAGAGATGTGGGAGGCCAGGTATTTCATGCAATAATTAGAGAAATTATTTATGCAGTAAATGATGGACATGGAACACAATAGTTATTTTTCAAGCATTTAAAAGAGCATGTTTTAAACAGAAAAAAAAGTAAAACCTGTTTAAACTTCATTGAAGCAGAAGTGCAGAGAGCATACTTTATTCTGTAGATCTCATTGGCTGGACAAGCCCCCAGGAGCAGTTAAACATCTAAGTTTTTGTGCTCTGAAACTTGATTTGAAAAAAAAAACACACTGGGACACATCATGAAATACTTTCTTTCTGATGCAACAAAGAAAAAAAAACCTTTCCATGTCCCTTTAAACTGGTATTCTGATATGTTCATAGATGGAAGTCCCTACCTGTACTCTGCTTAGTTTATCTTTTTCAGCATTGTTGCATTGTTAGGGTCATATTAGGAAATAACAGTTCAAATCAGAATTGGAAATACAGTGTAAATTGGTATTAGCAAGCGTGAAGAGTACCAAGGAAGTGTTGAGTGGCAAAGCATTTTTTGATCATCAAGATGCTTTGAATACCAAGTTCAACAAGTTTTGAGATAGATGAGTACCAAGGGACCACTGTACAGTCTTTCAGTTCTAGGAGTGTTTATTTATTTGTAACCAGGTAAGCTCAGGTTAGGTTTTGTCCTTGGCAAGTGCATACTTCTCACAGGCAGACAGTTTACCAGATGTTCGAGGGACACTGTCACCTTAGTAACATGCTGGTTTCATTTTAAAGACCATTGAAAATTGCCTCTACATTGTACTCGCCATTTTTCTGTACAGCAAACCATTCCTGAGATATTCAGCATTATTTCTGCAGCTTATTTATGCTAGTGTGCAAATCTGTATGCTATTTTATAGCTTGCCATGCTTGTAGTGTGGTTGAGGCTATGTAACTGCATTGTACCAATT
This sequence comes from Discoglossus pictus, assembly GCA_027410445.1. Classification (NCBI taxonomy): domain Eukaryota; kingdom Metazoa; phylum Chordata; class Amphibia; order Anura; family Alytidae; genus Discoglossus; species Discoglossus pictus. Next base: position 179,990,923 of record CM050168.1, on the reverse strand, counting down.
GGGTGCATTGTTTTTCCACCACATAATCATAAAAGCAGATCATGGAACTAATTAGCACATCAACACAGATAATTAGTATTTAAGAGTAATTTGCATAATCATTTGCATAATTGTGCTGAATATGGGCTCTATTCCATAGATCCAGCAAAAAAGAATTGTGTAAAACTTAGAGACTCATACTAGAGGGTTTGCCCATAGCTCTCTAGCTCAAACATGTGCTCGTAGCCTGCCTAAAGGATACCAGTAGGAGACTCCCAAGTCTGAGTTTCGATATCAACACTACAGAATGGTACCCACTTACGGGAACACACTACATTAGCCCTAACATCCTTCCTTAACCCTATAATAATAAAATAAAATGCTGGGGGTTTATAACCTCCGCATATGACTCGCTACCCACCAAGTCCCATAACTGTTTTAAAAAAAATATTTCAAATGCTTCACTTAAAGATATAAGGAAGAGCCTATGGGTTACTGCAAACGCCCCGTAAGGGCACAAACATTTTTCTGAGAAGCTTGGATGACTAAAAAATGCAGCTATGAAGGAGCTGTTGCTTACCACTATCCCATATGAGTCAGTGGATCTCCGGGATTTCCACTTAATACCTGCTACCACCTATGAGTCCGGGTAGCCCCAGAATACCTCCTTCAAAACCCAGCTTGTGCTGTGGGGTGGTTGGATAAATTAACTCCATATTTGTCCCAAAAAAGCCCTATGGGGCCTTTAACCATAACCTTAGGGGTCACTATGGACCCCTATGGCACCTGACCCTAACCCCTATACGACTTGTACCTTACATACCTCAGTGACACCTAAAATTAACCCCTTTTACAATGTACATAATCCAAATTATAACCACAAAATTAACCCCTTGACCACCGAGGTCAGTATGGACTCCCGTGACACCTAGTATTAACCCTTTATACCATGGAGGTTCTGGAGGACCCCCAAGTTATACTAAACTATAACCATGGGAGGCCCTTATGGACCTTCATGGTACCTAAAATTAACACCTATACCATGTAAATATAGACACCTATACCATGTATTTACAGAAAATAAACTAGAAAAAATAAAAAGACTACAAAAAATAAACTACACTTATTGGGGGGTTATACTAACCCTCCACGTTGACGACCCTCTATCAACAATTCTCAACAACCTGTTCCTTACTCTAAAGCCCTAGATATGCAAGCACGTCCATGTTTATTAAAGAATCAACAGTCTTCTTGCTTGATTGAAGTCCCTTGTCCTTATGTTTGGTCTGTGGAAATGGGCCTCTGCCTACAACACTCTCCAACCTATAAAAAATGATCTAACAGAGCTCCTCTTCTGTGGATCTCGTGTGCTGACTAATGTTTTTAACAATTTCTGATCGGCTGGAAATATGTGCTAATCATACTTCAGCCAATCAAAACCAGGAGTTTTAATTATTTCCACCCCATTTCTTATTGGTTAAAAGTCTAACCAATCAGAATGCATACATTTCCACGGGCTGATGATTAGGACCAAGGACTTCAATCAAGCAAGAAGAGGACAGACTCTTCAATCATCATGGAAATGCCCGCTAATCCAGGGCTAAAGTGTGAGGGACAGTGCATCGAGAATCATTGCTAAAGGGCATCAAATAGTAATGTATATTTTACCCCCTTCCATAGTGTCGCCCATGGTAATACTTTAGGTGTGGGAATTCCAGGGGGTAGCAGATATTGAGGGGGGATCCCACTGATCTCCTGGCTCATATGGAATAGCAATAGGCCATACTGTAGCTCCTTCATGGTGTAGGAATCCAGGTTTTGAGGAGGCATTTTTGTGACTTTAGAGGGAGGGGTTAGGGGTTGCCATAGGATTTTTACTTCAGAGAGCTTGGATATTGTTATGCGAGGCATGTGATAGTAGTTTTTAAATATAGTTATGGGACAGGCATTACGATATTATTATTTCAAGCACTCTGATTGCATTTCTCAAAAGTTAAACTTACATGTGTTTATATAATAGTTTGGTGGGGATTTACAAGTGAACTTCATTCGGATCTTTCCTTACGGAGAGCATGGGAAAAAGACCTTTGTTATTTAGAAGAAAATGGCTAAGCAGGAATTGTATACCGACCAGATGAACTTATAGTGTGAATCTGATTGCACCTTATACCCTTAATATATATATATATATATATATATATATACATATATATAGATATATAGGGCTTCATTCTATTATCGGCCGTAGGAGATGCAGGGCCGCAAGGACCGGCCGCAGGCTATTTGCCTATTCTATTCCCTTGCGGCCGGGTGCTCCGGCAGGCTTGCGGCCGGCGCCTTGTTATCCCTTGCGGCCGTACGCGCCGGAGGCAAGCCTTTGATCTTAAACGGCCGCAAGAGTTTCGGCCGCAAGCAAATCCCGGTTGCTATTCAATTGCTCCGGGAACCCTCTCTTCAAGGCTAAAACCGAGCCGCAGCTTACTTGCAGCAAAAAGGTCCCGCAGGCACACAATTAAGCACATAATAAAGCCATAATAAAGCCATAATAAAGCCATCCTGCACTCTGAGGAGACTATAAAGTGATTGTAGGTGTTAGCATTCATAGCACAACATTCCCCTACACTCAAATCCGTAAATATCCGTGGAAAAAGCCCAGAGGGCTTGGAGCACCTCAGACCCGCCCACGCTGCGGCCGGAAAATAAACAGTTAATGAAATCTCGGATTTGGGCTGATGTGCAAGCTTGAGAGGGGGTTGCTATTAATCCTCATGTCCCCCATTATGATCCCTACAGAGCTTTACAGTGCCGTCTTGAATTTATATTTGCTTTTAAAGATTTCTGAGCTTACGGCCGGTTGCAAGATATGCGGACGGACGTAAGGGGATATCCTTGCGGCGCCGTCTATTTGAATTGCAAGGTAACGGGAGCCTCGCAAGGAATCGCAGATTTGCGGCCGATTTACGGCCGATAATAGAACGAGGGCCATAGTAATTTAGTAATTATTAATCCATATATATATATATATATATATGATATATATATATATATATATATATATATATATATATGATAATGGCTAAGGATTGAAGAGTGAGTCATTTGTGGGCACATTTGCATGTCCAGTTCAACTTCCCAGAGTGCAGTGTAATAACTTTCTCGGAACTCTAAGCTGGAAGCAGGTTTTTAAACTTGTTTTAGACATTCAAATGTGAACACAGATGTACTATTTATTTACTGTACGGTGGAGGGCTTCTATCGCTGTTTTGCCCACCATATTATAAATGATTGTTGTGGTGAACTACCTTCTCATAAAGTCCACAACACAAGCTGGAATCCCGCCCCATGCTGATGATAGCCAGTAAGCTTGAAACAGCTGTACATGGATAGGATACTCAGCCTGTGTGTAATCCAACCTTGGCTTTGCATTAAAGCTGTGTAATACAGCATGCATAAGCTTAAAGGAAGCAATGTTTGATAATGGCTAAGGATTGAAGAGCAAGGCATTTGTGGGCACATTTGCATGTCCCAGACCAACCTCCCAGAGTGCAGTGTAATAACTGTTTCTTGGAATTCTGAGCTGGAAGCAGGTTTTTAAACTTGTTTTAGCCATTCAAATGTGGATGTACTATTTATTTACTATATATATATATATATATATATATATATATAAATATATTAATCATGAGTATTGCAGTATATTGTGATACCTTTTGTTTTGGACAAATGCCTTCTTAATTTTGATGAGCTTTCGAGAGGTTTGACCTCTTTTTGTCAACTCTGAAGCAATACTGACAATACTGACACAGCGATGCAGAGAGAGTGGAGACAGCATCTGACATAATCAGGTGAATATATATAGGGGGGATCAACATAGTAAAGGAAACATATATACACATACTATGTACACATATACATCAATATATACATGGAAAGCCAGAGCACTGTAGTCCTGTTGGACAAACACCTTATTAAGAGTCTTGCATTATTACAAGACAAGTCTTGTAATAATGTGTTAAAAAACTCAAGTTCATGTTGAAGAATGTGATCATCTTTATTTCAAACCAGCGGCTTGCCCGTCAAAAAATGACGGCAGTAAAATTTTAAGCTAGGCAATGCTGTTTGCCACACATTACGAGGCTATGGCCCTTCTGAGCACCTTCGGCGCACATCGCGAGCCCTGCAATGAGCGGCTTTGCCGCTGATTGCCAATTTTGGCAATCCGCACCTTTCCTGCTTTGCAATGATCCCCTTCGGCGCTCATTGCGAGCCTCTTCCCCTGTGTACTTTATAGGCCTGTGTAGTTTAGGGGCCTACTGCCTTGGTTTAAGTGTTACTGCCTTGTATTAAGTGTTACTGGTTTGCGTTAAGTCTTAGGGCTCGTATTTACGTCCTTCCTTTTTTGGCCGCCATTTTTTTACTCACTTTGGCTATTTTCGATCGTAAAAAAAGGCAAAAAATGCTTCAAATTAACTTGCAACCTCACTCAAAGGCTCCCTGGCTCTCCCCCTGTCCTATGTGTGAGTGTGTACGTCAATTTGAGTCATATTTGTGTATTTATGCAGGTCTATCCAGTTCGGCCGTTAAAGTCATATTTTTGCGAGCCCCGCAGTCCCTCTACGTGCTTCAGGTACTAAGTAGTACGGGCCGTAATTTTGTGTCCGTCCCACGGGTTGTCAGGTTTGGTGGTTATTTAAATACAAGGATGGGCGGTTTGGGGGAATATATATTTTAATTGTGCATCTTCGGTAATGGTTGTAATTCTTTGATTATTTTCCGTATTTTCTCTAAAACTGGATGGTATGTCATCACTAAAGGTATACGTGAAGTAGTTTATTTTGTTTTGTAGTTTAATAGGTGTTCACACTGGGTAATAATACAGGGTTTGTAACCCTTTTGTTTGAAAGATTCAGATCGTATTTTTCAGTGTTTGAGCATATGCCATAAATAGATTGGCATATTGTGGAGCCATTTTGGTACTCATGGCAGTCCCCATCATCTGTAGGTAGGTATCTTGGTTAAAAGTGAAATAGTTGTGGGTACGAATGTATTCTATTAGTTTAGCAATAACATAATCAAACTGAGGAATCCATCTTTTGTCAGTATTTCTTTAGACTTGAGAAAGAAATGTCAAACCACTTGAAAGCTCGTCAATATAAATAAGGCATTTGTCTAATACAAAAGGTATCACAATATACTGCAATACTCGTTATTACTGTTACTTCACTGTTCAACTATATACCATATTGGCCCGAATATAAGCCGCACCGGTGAAATGCAAGGGGGGGAAAAAAGAGGATAATATCCAAATATAAGCCTCAACTTACCTATGGTAACTTCTTTTGCTGGTTATAGGCCAAAAATCCTAGCTTGCGAAACGTTACAATCGGTAAAAAACGCGAATCGCTATTCAATTGCTACAATTCCGCAGGCACTCACACCTGTAAACGTCAAATGTAAAAGAAAATCCTACAGGTTCCAAATAGGACTTGCAAGTGTGTTAAATGTAGCACCGTAAATGCAAATTAAAAATCAATACTGCACTGTAAAATACAGAGAAAGCGATGAATGACATTAGAATTACGGTAATTGCGCTACAGTCTCAAGCCCGCAAATCAGCAATAATTTTTTTACGGTCGTGAATATAAGCCGAACCCGTAATTTCCCAGTTCGAAAATCGGGAAAAAAGTATATTCAGGCCAATATGGTATATCTAGTTCTGTTTGTGAGTATATCTCGATATTTTCTGTGTTAGTGTGCTATGGGTGGTATCCTCTCTTCTTTTTTTTTTTGTTCTTTTAGTACAATACATATCCAGTTTGTCATGCTATTTAAAAATGACTTCAAAACAATGTGATTTTAGGGTGATAGAGCCCTTTTATTTTTATAGGAATGAGTGATATCAATCACTCTTTAATTGCACATAATGTTACAATATGTTCGGTTTGAGACTTCCCCAGGAATCTCTTTTTGTACATTTCATTGCTTTGTGTTTCTCTCTTAGAACAAAAACTGCGTTCTTTATCTTCGAGCTGGCAGAAACTGCTCCTGTGTCCATAGCCCTTAAAAACCAGCTGTATGTATATGCCTATCAGGTAAAATGCTTGACTTTTATTTAACCCTTTCACTAGCAGATATTCTTTATTGCACGGACAGGATAAATGTTTCATATTATTTGAGTTTTTGCTTTTTTGGTTAAATCAGTCCCTAAGTATATATATATATTTTTTTTTTTACGTCAGTTCAAAAGCAAAAAAGAATAAATATGCTTTTCTAGTCCACCCACTCTCCTGTCTTCTTAAAGACTGTAATGCCACTAGCAAGAGGAGCTAGTTATTTTCCACTGTAATGCCCTAGCAAGAGGAGCTAGTTATTTTCCACTGTAATGCCCTAGCAAGAGGAGTTAGTTATTTTCCACTGTAATGCCCTAGTAAGAGGATCTAGTTATTTTAATTATGCATTGATCATTAATACAAAGAACTGTTTAAACATTTGTAATCGTAATATTAAATATTACATTAATTTTCAAAGATTGGAGTATCTGCCTCCAGCTCAGGATTTGTCTCCTCCTTGATTTGGTCATTAATGATATTTATTTTTAACTGAGAGACAGGTTTAAAAGGATTTTCAAACAATCAGACATGATAAGATAATAAACAACTATTGATAGGCTTCCCCTGCGGCACCTCATCTGGCTGTGACTGGGGATCCCGAGTGACGTCACACGCACGTCATTAGCCTTTCCCGACCACAGCCAGATGAGATGCCGCAGGGAAAGGATACCCAACAAAGCTTAGTAAGAGGAGCGGTGAGAGGGGAAAGGGAGGTGAATGGAGATTGGGAAACGGAGGAGGAGGATAAGGGGTAAGAGGGGGGAGGGAGGAGGAGAATAAGGGGGGGGAGGGAAGAATGATGTGCTGAGTGGTCCCAGGAAAATTAAGCAGCACTGGGTCTCCTCCAGGGCAGGGGCCTTGGTACAACGCACCGTTTGCACCAGTGGTAGATCCCCCCTGGTAACAATTTCGCAGCTCACTGCTAGACAAAACTACCTACCCCACTGACCTTATAGCGGGTGGATACCGGCAACAGTTGAGTTTAAACTTTAACAGTGTTTTTTTTTTTTTTTAAATCCTTAAACATGAAAAATAAAAAAATAAACATTAAAAATAAAAAAGCTTTATTTGATATCCACAAAAAAACTCTGCAATTAAAATTAAGGGTGAAATATGCCAGAAATTGTTGGGAATAAAGGTAATCAAAATAGTGTAGCAGGCATTAATTGTACTGCAAGGTATTCATGTCAGATGGGATATGGGCATTATTATTATTCATCCACACTAACAGAGGTACGATAGTATATAACAGAAGGAGGATCAATCTGTATACAGCATTCTGCTAATGGATAGGTAAATAAGTATACATAATAAAAGAAGACAATAAATGTGTCTAAAGGCCATATTAAATTATAAGCCCGTAGCAGCAGCGGTACACCCACAAAGCCTGCGGGCTTGAAATCCGACGTAGAGTTACAGAGCCATTAAATTAACCAACAGACGTGGCCGACATCCAAACCCGTAAACCATTCTTGCGCATGTTGCATCTGCGGCCATGAACATGATCAATTAGTCAAACCCATAGTTACTAAGCTAGGTTAGATTTCAATCCCTTATGGGTTGGAATTATGATCAGACCTGCATTCCAGAAATGATGCAATATTAATAAATCAGTAAATATTATATTCTAGTCCAAGCGAGTTCCATTATATGTTTTAACACATTGATTGCTGGGTTTTTCCACCTGTAACCTGCAGATCATTTGCGGGTAGCTGTAAGAGGCCAATTTAATAGCTGTAAGTCTAGCGGACTCCGTTATGGGCTGCAGGTTTTCACGTTGGGGGAATTTAATAGGGCTGCATATATAGCCAGTGATACTTGAGTATATATACACAATAGGGAGAGGCACCTCTCAATCAAAGTGCATTCCCAAATGCACCAATGATCATTTAATATCCAAATAGCCACTAAAAGGGGTAGAGAGAAACCCTGTTATCTCAATTGATGATCCTAACTGAGGAACAAACCTATGTTAGTGTCCCATTTCTAGCTATATGCCCTAATAACAAAAGCCTGGGTATGGAATGTAACATACAACATTTCTGATCTGACTACTGCACGTTAGTGTGCTCTAACGCACTATTTCCCAATTATACCCAGAAATACTAATCTGGCTCCCATTAAAAAACACATTAAAAACAAAAATGAAAGGCCAGTATTTTGGGAAGGTAGTAGCTCCAGAAGCACATACAAACAATCAAAGAGACCATTGGTGTTCCAGTTGGTATTCAACTAAACTCTGAAAATATAAAACTGCCCTCAGGTGGCCTCACAATCCCCAAAAAGTGTGATGTGAACTTGGGACAAAAAAATGAAAAGCCACTAGCAGCACTAGGCTTCTGTTATATACTACTAGGAAATTGGCTGTCAAAAATGACGGGCGTATAATTGTAAGGCTAGTAATGCTGTTTGCCACACAATGCGAGGCTATGGGCCCTCCGAGAACCTTTGGCGCTCATCACGTGGCTCGCAATGAGCGATCATTGCAAGCCTCTCCCCCTGTATAGTTTATAGGCCTCGCGCTTGAGTGTTACTGTCTTGGGTTATGTTACTGTCTTGGGTTGTGTTACTGCCTTGGGCTAAGTGTTAGTGGCTTGGGTTAAGTGTTACTGCATTGTGTTAAATGTTAGTGGCTTGGATTGTGTTACTGGGTTTCGTTAAGTGTTACTGCTTAGGGTTTTTTTGTACGTCCTTCTGGCTAGTTTTACGTCCTTGGCCCTCGTTTTTTTTCCGGCAGCCATTTTTTTCTCACTTAGATGATTTTTGATCAGGAAAAAAATGAAAATCTGCATCAAATTAACTTGCACAGGCTCCCTGGCTCTCCCACAGTGGTGTGTGTGTAAGGTTCGCAGTGTGTGTGTAAGGCTCGCAGTGCAATGAGCGCCTTGGGCTCTCCCACGCATCTGAGTATTGACTTTCGGGGGATGAATAGTTATGCACATTGACTTTTTCTGTTATATTGTCCTATTTATTATTTGCTTCACAATAAAAAAATAAAAACATCTTCAAAGTTGTAGGCATGTTCTGTAAATTAAATGATGCAAATCCTCAAACAATCCATGTTAATTCCAGGTTGTGAGGCTACAAAACATGAAAAATGCCAAGAGGGGTGAATACTTTTGCAAGGCACTGTGTATATGATCATACCTCCCTGTTGGTGTGGATGAATGCTTTTTTATTTTTCTATTGTTGAAATACTTTACGATTGGGTGTTCAATCACCAACATGCTATTTAAATGTAATAAATGTTATTTTGCACTGATTTTAATAGAGTAAATTATAGCTGAAGAATATCAATCAATAAAGTATCTATAACTGTGACTAATGGCTGTGGTAGGTTTAATGGACAACTCACAATAGGTCAGCAGAGGCTTCATATTTGTGAGAGATGCAACACAGCCTTGTGAGCATCTACGTAAACTATAATGGTCGTTTACAATTTTAGGCTCTCCTCATCCCACTTTGGCATTGGTCTTGGGAATGGCTGTTCAGAACCCCTGCTGTAAATTGTATTACTGTAAAATGATATTCTTGCTCTGCCCCATTTATTATAACATGTTCTGCTCCTTACAGTTGTACAAGGATGTTATAAATTCTTACGAAAATCACCCAGTCAACTGGCATAAAAACTATGCTATTGCGTGTGAGAGGATGCTGCGCCTTCAACTAGGTGACTTTGACCAAGAAAGTCTTCTCTCCGAAGCCAGTAAACACTTTGCTATATATGCAGAAAAAGCTCGAGAAGATGAACAACGAGAGGCAATACTGCAAGCGGTCAGGTATCTGAAAGAAGAGCTTGATAGACTGAGGAAACTACGAAGGACCTTTAAAGGCAGCAAACTCTAAGAATTGTGCTCGTTTGTCAGTAATTAGATGCTGCAACCTGCACTGAACTCCTGGTGCTATTCAGAGGTCATTTATCATAAAGACACACATTGTTAAGATGAGATATGGGATATCGGAAATATTTGTCTTCAGTCTGGTGTAAGTCTGCAGAGTAAAACATGACACATACACATACATGAGGTAGCCATGAGTGTCCAGTAATCTAGATGAACAATCAGAGTATTACTATATATAGTGATACCTTTTTATTGGGCAAACATATTAATTGAAATGACAAGCTTTCAAGAGAAACACCTCTCTTTTTCAAGGGTTTCTTCTGACTTGAAAAATAGGTTTTTCTCTATATATTGAGTATTACTCTTGAGTTGCCTCTTTCTCATTCACTGTTTGTCCAATAAATACATTTTCACCTTACTCTCCTTTTCCAGGCATACAGGCATATATAATTTTATATCCTGTATGCGCTTAAACGTTTTTTTCTAGCTTAAATATGACATAAGTATGCAGAAGTGTGTGTGTATATATATATATATATATATGTGTATATACTGTATATATATATATATATATATATATATATATATATATATATATATATATATATACACACACACACACACATGCATTAAGACTAGGGAACCATTCATTTTTTAACAATATTTCTATTTTAATATAAGTAGATTGTCATTGTGATTTCATATTAAGACTGGGAGGCAACTCATTTACTGCACAGCAATATTGCAAAGTCTGAGCAGTTCAGTATACATTCTTTTTTTTTTTCTTTTTTTTTACAGAAAATCAGCTTTTTTTTTAATGACTTGAAGTTTTGAACTTGAATTCTCCTTATAAAAGAAACTGACATTTCTTCTCACTGGCCATGGTGGATTATTTAGCTATTGCAGTAGGTACTGCATGACGACCCAGAACATGCAAAACAAGGCTATCCCCCACCCCCTTAATTTAATCATGATTTTTTAAAAATTAAATCATGTTAATAAGTAAAAATATTAGTTGAGATTAAGTGCGTTAATAAGTGAATGTGTATTTGTATCTTATATGAATTCACTGAGACAGTCTCCTTATATTAAATAACTTAATTATATTGTGTTTGTGAATTGATACTATGATTTTCTTAAGCTGTGAAGGATACATGGATATATGCTGTAAATAAATAAAATACACAATTTATAGAGCACAAATGTTAATCGCTAACCATACGTTTTTCACCATTTTTTTTACTTTCCAAAATGTGAGTGTGTATTTATTCATTGATATTAGTGCAAGTTATACCAAAATAGACACAAGTAACCAGGGGTATTTTGAATTGCAGAGTGCTACACACATTGCTGCCAACGTTTTATGAACTGTTGCAATTATTTATTGTATACATTTTTTCTAATTTCTTGGTAAGAATATAAATCATGTGATTTTTATAAAGTAAATATCAAAAGATAAATATGTTTTGTGAATCTTTTATTGTACAAAACAGACAATGGATCTTGTCTGCCCATTCTGTCTACGTGAAAGCTTAATTAAAGCCTCAGGACGATTGTATGCATATCCCAGACATGCGTACATTACTTAACAGTGTTGACCTTACCACTTCCACTGGAAGAATGTTCCAATTATCTATTACCCTTTCTACAAAGTAATACTTTTGAACATTATCCATACATTTTCCAACTTTAATTCAAGAACTCTGGATTTTTCTGGAAGATATTTGTGTCTTGGACTTTTATTAAATCCTCTTTTATATTTGAAGATTTCTATCATATCACCCTCCTTCCTTCTCCCCTCTAAGCCATAGATAATAAGATCATGCATTTTTCCTTTTAGACCATACACTATTTTACTGGAAACGATCTCCAGAACTGGACTCTCTAGAAAAAACAATCAAACAATTAACTTGCTTTTCCTGCAGCTTAGTTGCACTATTTGCTTGTTTTAAATCATTGCATATAATAACTCCCAAGTCCTTTTCTTCATCCGTTGCCGTTATCATTTTATGTAACCTTTGGTTTGTTGTGCTTTATGATCTGAATTTTGCATTTATCAGTGTTGAATTTTAGATCCCACACACTTGACCACTGTTCTAAATACATTAAATAATTATATATTTATTTTTTTACAGATATACTTTGTACCTTTGACTTACATATGAGTTATAAGATGATGAAGGTTAGTCGCTGCTTTAGCATGCTTACATACAGCTCTGTTACTGATATTCATTGCTGCCTACAGGGTAGGTGCTTCCCCCCTCTCACAAACAAGCAAAGCTCCGTTAGTATTTGTTCATCTCAGTTGCATTAACTTGTTGCCAAGTAAAGTGAGTTTTTTTTTTCATTTTGTTAATTACTTTCATATTTATGCTTTTTCTGTTTGTTCTCTTGTTGATCTAGTCCTTATAATTAGGTACCTCCTGTTGCCTTGGTGTAAAAAGAGACTTCTGAGTCTCCTTTAAATTAATTTCTATTTCAGGATCCTTTATATGTATTACTAAAGAGGCCATACAAGAGAAATGCAAATAATGGTTCTTTATTTTATTATGACGGCTAATTAATAGCAACCTGTTTTAATGAATAAAGTCACTGCAAGTCCTTCAGCATTTCCTAAGTAGAGGGCAGAATCTGTAGGGATTCTTTTACCCCAATTGTATAGCTCGTAGACTCCTAGCACTGTATAGGCCCTGTATAGAAATGCTCACTAATGAAGAGGGAGGGCAGAACCTTGTCTGCATTCAAAGATCACTGGTGAGTCATTCATTCAGAAAAGGCCCCTTACCAGGAATAGTCAGAGTTCCGTGCCATTGTACTAGCAAAAAGGGCCGATCAAAGGTCTCCTGTGGAGCTTGCATGGGTCTCTTTCATTCTACGACCATAATTAAAACCACTAATTCTCTTTTAAAATGCTGCAGGATGCCATGTAGGCATCTGTCTGGAGTGTCCTTTGTGATGTCATAAGCTGTTGAGGAGCAGTGCCGAGGCCTTTTGAGTGAAATGCCAGTCATGAAGGTGCTTCAAGACCAGAGTGGCTCTAAAGGCTTGACAAGGCTTTGACTGCACAATTCCATCTGAATTTGCCCCTTGTCAGCTGCCGGTAAATAAATCTCAAAGAGGAAAAGAGCTGAAGTTTCATTACCTGATCCACAGCCCATTGTTGTTCTTGGCATCACACAGGGGGAAGCTCTTGCATTGCCTTTTTGTAGACTTGAAGATGTCCATTGGAGCCTGCAGCGCCTGGACAAGGTTCAGAGCAGACCCTTTAGATGACTGTCACTAGTTGTAACAGTTCAGCTGTTAGAAGGACAAATACACGGAGAGCTCATTAATCTCCTTTTGGCTCTCAGTGGCTTCTGCCCTTTTATCAGAACATTATTAGGTTCCTAGTCATCTTAAAAAATCACTAGTAGCCATTGAGTACTAATTAGTAAAGACTTCTATTGAAAGGCCATGACTTGAAAGTAACTTCACTGCGGGGGAGAGAGAAAATATGGTTTCCTTTTAAAACAAAAGCATTGATGGTTAAATGGTGTATATTTGAAAACAGCCTCTCGTCTCAAAGATCATTGTGCTCATTATTTACTATATGGTATTTTCAGTAACCAAATTTTGGTAGTGGGAAAATTGTCTTAAAGGGCTATGGTAGGTTTCTGGATTTTATTAGGTATATAATATACATGTGTATCTATTTACTTTTATGTATTTATTTTATTAAAAATGCTTACAAGCTTTGTTTTTATTGCCTAGGATCAAATTAATAGTCCCTGTATGGGTCTGCCCTCTGCATCATATACAGATACAGACTCTGTAGTATTGACTGTGCAGTGTCTCATACTAACCAATCAGTGACCATCTCGCTGCAACAGTCTGCTGAGATGTAGTCCCTGTTAGGCTAAGACACAACGCTGCACATCTAACCCTACAGAGTTTATGTCTGCATTCGCTGCAGAGGGCAGACCCATACAGGGACTATTTGTTTTATTTTAGGCAGACATTATAAGCACTTCTTTATAAAATAAACCAGTAAAAGTTACTAGACACACATGTATATTATATACATATTACTGTGCAGAAAACTTACATATTAATTTAAGAAATCTATATGAAATTATTCCTAACTGCACAGTTCCATTTTCTTTTGTCAGATGATTTGATCTGCTACTTTCTCATGCGTGTCCTTGTAAATTAACAAGCTTTCTAATAGACTTAATGATACGCTGGCAGTTTTAGCTGCCACACTCTCTTATATATTGAAGCTTCTTGTTCATTCAGAGTTTCTGACAAATTCGGGAAGTTGATTAAGAGAAAACACAATTCTACTACAAGTACAATTTCATATAAAATGTGATAAATTAAAGGCTGTAGTTTTTACATTCTTAAAAGATTAAAAACATTTTTAAATGTAGTTCTTCAGACATAGAACTTACTTTAAATCTCTACAATGCACCCTTGCGCAAAAATTATGTTCTTTACTCCAAAATGCATTGATTTTCATTTAAAGGACCACTGTTTGCTTATATATATGGACCCATGTATTTATTTAATAACGGATTAGTAATAAAATCAGTATCTGAAAAGTACAAAACTCGATGTATCCTTAAAACTTACATTTGAACTTTAGTGTTTGTCCGTATTATTAGTTTCATTACGTTTTAGATAGGAGACCGTAGCGGACCTTTACATTTTTTCATTCCTTCTGCCATGTGAAATGTTAAATATAATAGAGAAAACTAAAGAAAAAAAAAAACTTGCACTAAAACCAGCGTCCTGCTGACAGGTTGTTGTGTGTCTGATCTGGGCAGCTGAGAAGCAGCTGCTCCCTCACCTTTGAGGCTATTCTAAAAGTAATTATTTCCTGTCCTTTTATTGGGGTTGTTTAAATGGAGTCACGTGTCTAACAGACGTGTATAACTACACCATACATAGGACTAGCAGCGATGTTCAGTAATTAAAACTAGAGATAATCTTCATCTAATGAACCAACAAATCAGCAAATAGGTAAAATATCTTATTATTAATTATTTATTTTTGTACTTTTTTGGTTGTATATAATAATTAAGATCTCTGGGAAGATGCATGTGAATGGAAGATAAGGATTTAAAGGAAACAGGTAAAAAAAGATACAAATAAAAACATGAATGTAGATGGAAACCAAATAATGGAACATACTGATATAAATTCAGGTTTTAAACCATTTATAATTCTTTTTCTGCCCTCTCTTTCTCTTGCTCTCCATTATTTCCTCAATTGTCCCCACTCTATCATCTCTATTCCTCAATCCATTCTCTCTGTCTTTGTAATTTACTTCATTTTTTTCATTTCTCTCTCTCTCCCTCTCTCATCTCTTTCTTTGTCTCTCCTCTCCCTCCTTTCTCTAACATACTTCTCTCCTTCCCTTCCTTTGTCCTCTCTCGCCACTTTATCACACTGCTCTCTCTCTCTTTCTCTCTTCCTTTCTCACTATTTCTCTCTTCTCTCCCTTCCTTACAGCTCTCCCCACTCCTATCACACTAATCTCTCTCCCACTTTCTTTCTCTCTTCCTTTCTCCTCTCCCTCTCACATTCCTCTCTCTTTCTCTCTTCCTTTCTTGCTTTTTCTCTCTCCTCTCCCTTCCTTTCTCCTCTCTCCCACTTTATCACACTTCTCTCTCTCTCTCTCATTCTTTCTTTTTTTCTACTTTTCTTTCTCTCTTTTTCTCTTTCTCCACTCTTCCTTTCTCACTATTTCTCTCTAATCTCTCTTCATTTCTCCACTCCCTCTATCACACTCCTCTCTTTCTCTCTCCTTTCCTCCCTACTGTCCATATAAAAAACATCAGTGCTTTCAACAAGAGGGCGTGGAAAGTATCTGGATTTCATTAGGCATATATCTGTGTATCTATTTTCTTTTGTGTACTTTTTTTTTACTCTACTTTTACAGCCTAAAACCAAACAAATAGTTCCTCTATGGACCTGCCTACTGCAGCATATGCAGATACAGACTCAGGCTAGGACACTACACAGAGCATCCAATCAGGGACCATGTCTCAGCAGGACGTTGCTGAGTGATGGTCACTGTTTGGTTAATCTGAGACACTGCACACCCAGTACTGTATTCTTGAGCTGCAGAAGGCACATCCACAGAGGGACTATTTATTTGATTTTAGACATTAAAAACAGACCTTTAAGCACTCCTTAATAAAAAAAAGTGCATAAAAGTAAATAGATACCCAGGTACATTATATACCTAGTAAAATAAAAACAAACGTACACATCCTTTTAATGGAAGTAAAAATGGAGTAAATATAATGGGAAAAATGCATGTAAAAGTAAAAACTTTAAACACTGTGTTTGTTTGGTTTCTGAAAAATAAATGTGCTCATTATCAAGCTTATTTATTTAAAGTACCATCTAGAAAACATTGTGTTAGCGAGTACTTTTAACTAAGCTCACACGTGACGTGTGTGTGACTGAAGGTGTGCTGAGAATATATTAATAAAACATAAGACCTGCCCTGAAATTGCCCTGTGCAGTGGCCAATAATTATATAGTACAAATTCTAATGAAATCCCCCGAGGGTATGAACTGGGAATAAGAGTGAATGAACACCTGCGCCTCTTAAAGAGACAGGAACTGGACGACTGATGCACTCATTCTGGCCGTTTCTTTTGTTTCACTCCTCAGTTGCATTTTTACCAAGTTAACCAATTCATTTAAACCTTGTGAATTTTACATTTTCAACTACTTTTAAAACACAACAGCCAGCCATGAGACCTTATCTATCAGTCTTTAGGAACAAAAAGGTTTAAATATAGACCTTTTCATTAAAGAGCTATTGGAGTCCAGAACGTATTATAATGCATTTTAAGGATTTTTTATACATTATTGTAGAATCTAGATCAAGTGCCCAAGAATACATAAAGATAAAGCAATATTAGTAGCAATAAATAGTCTCAGATTGACTATGAACTGTAATATTCCAAAAACAGACAGTTCAGTTAGACACCAATATATTCCAGACAAGCATTATTATGGAGAGCCAATGCTTCAGTCCCATTCAAATGATAAATAAGGGAGTGCAAAAGGACCACAGTGGTGTAGTATAAAAAATATGTATTACCCCA
This sequence comes from Discoglossus pictus, assembly GCA_027410445.1. Lineage (NCBI taxonomy): Eukaryota > Metazoa > Chordata > Amphibia > Anura > Alytidae > Discoglossus > Discoglossus pictus. The sequence goes on along the minus strand of CM050168.1, from coordinate 179,973,886 downwards.
AAATAATAAAATGTACTTACAATAAAATCATCTGGCATGTTTCGTCTATAACCCCAGGCTTCATCAGGGATTTATATTTTTATGTCTAATACATAAAAAAAATACCAATGAACCATTAAAGAAATAGATCTATAAAAAAAACAATGGGCCAGATTCAATTCGAAGCCCGCAATTCGATCGCAGACGGCCAAATGTCTAAGTTGCTGGCTCTCGAGTAAGTTGCGGGCTCCCGTTGATCTCCGATTGCGATGCTATTCAATTGCTCAAGCCCGCAAGTTACAGGCCCCAAGCCAAAACTGTAAACCATGCACTGGTTCGGAGCATTTCGGTGCGGGAAGATGATTAATTAAGCAAGCCTGTAACCGCCCATTTCAAATCAGCCAATAGAAAATGAGACTGTCATTATTACAGCAGTAAAACATGAAGGTTACTTGTCAATCAATTAGATTCGGGGTCTGATATGCGATAAGACTCGCAAAACCTTCGAAATAAAGAATTCTGAAAATGAATGTCAATGTTCTAGTCCGTGTGGGTGGCCTGATATGTATTAACTCATTGATACCCGAGATCAATTTAACCCGAAATGACACATTCAAATAAATCCTTTACGTTTTGCGAGTTTGAGACTGTTGTGCAATTAATTCTAATGTCTGTCATCGCTTTCCTGTTATTTACAGTGCAGGATTGTTTTTTTATTTGCATTTACATTGCTACAAATATATGTTTCATTTGCCATTTACGGGTGTGAAAACATTTGCGGGCTTGGGGAAATTGAGCAATTGAATAGCGATTTGCGATTTTAGCCTTGCGAAAGTGACAGATCAAAGGCTTTTGGAGGCTGTAAGATACGAGTTTAACCATCGCCATTTTTTCAAGGCCGTAACTCGGAAGCCGTTAGGAGCCCACAAAAAGACGCCAATTGAATATCAAAGTAGCTTGCAACCTCACTTACGGGCCTCCGGATCTCCAGAAACCTCAATTGAATGGGGGGGGGGGGGGGGGGGGGGCAAGGTGTTTCTATCTTACTCGTGCACTGAGAGGAGCATTTTTTTTTTGTACGGTGGTTCTTTTAAACAGACCAAGAAGTAAAAAATATTATAATAAATAAATGATCTGTTAGAAAACTACAATAACATGATACAGGGATTGGCTAATCCTCCTATTGCACACACAAGTTAAATGATTTAGACTGGCAGAAGCCTTGAGGGGGAGCATAAAAGTAAAAATGATTTGAATTATTACACTTTTACTGTGTGTGCACATGGCTAAGCGAATGCAGTTAATGTGTTTACTGTTTATTTTAATTATTTTTTTCTTTCTAAAACTATTTAGCTCTTTATCAAGATTAGTTATATGAAAGCCATATTGAAAAAGAAAACTGTTATGTTCTAACGACAGAACTAAATGTTTTATTTAATTGGTTATTTATTAAATCAAATTTTAAATTATTTGAAAAACCTTCAGTATTAAACTTACTGTCAAAAATCAGACTAATTTGCTGCTGATATGTTCTTACTATAACATCAATGGGTAAGACGACTTTATCTTGTAGGAAGTGCCTTATTTTCAAGCACAATGTTATATCAATACAATGCTGTCCATTGGCTAGAGAAATGCTGTATCAAAGTGATTACCTTGGCAGTGAGCATTTTCTGTGTATGATTGTTTGGCCTCTTATCTAATCAGATTGTCCTTAAAACTATTTGGATGTGTCTTCTCAGTCAAACCCTTGTTAGTCCTTGATGACATTATAAGGCTGGAGACCAACAACTCAACCAAAGGATGATATTCTTATCCATGAAAATTAATTTGGTGTTGAGTATTGCGGTTAACATTTTTAAATACAAAATGCATAATTAAAACATCTAACTCCTGTTATGGGATTGGCTGGATATGTGCTGTGTCAAAGTGATTACCTTGGCAATGAGCAGTTGCCATGGATGATTGCGTGGCCTCTTATCTAAACAAATTGTCATTAAAACTATATGGATGTATCTTCTCAGCCAAACCCTTGATACTCCTTGTTGACCGTATCCGAATGGAGACCAACAACTAAACTAAAGATTGATATTCTAATACTTGATAATTAATTTAGTAATGAATATTGCTGTTAAAATGATTAATAATGAATTTTTATTAATAATCAAGGCATCATTAAACCATCTAACAAATGTTATGGCACAGGAATGGTATTTTGCGACATGCTCTACATTTGGGAGTTCAGCCATCCCTTTAAGACTGGAATTTAATATTCCCTTTAAAGAGCTTCAAAAGTAGAGCTATTTTTTAAACATTTTCCTTAACAGTTTTTTTCCATTCCATTCCTATTTATTCTCTCTAACACATTTAAAGTGTTATTATACTAAGTGATTACTCCTACAGGATGAGAAATTAAAAATTCTTGCACAGCATGGACCTATTCTTGGCACACGCAGAGTTTGGTAGCAGATTTCCAGTCTGACCACTTAACAAGTATGCATGGCAAGGAAGCCCTTACCAAAGGCAAATCCTCCGAGCAATATCTACTTTTTGGCTGAATGGAATATTAAACCTGCTCGAATGATTTTCACGCTTTGCATTCCTAAAGCAGATGTAGGGTGATGATGCCAAAATTTAATTGGAAATAATCGCGGTTGCCTTGTGTTCTCCTCCCAGCAGAGGGCATAACAGATAAGTGCTGTGCGTATTTGTGTCTTATGGGGGACTGATAAGACTTGTTTGTAATAATATGGTGCCACGTGCGCAAATTTTATTTGGAAAGTGTCTCGCAATGCAGGTTTTATAACTTTTTGTGTTTCTTTATGTTAATGCATTGGAGGCTTGAAGGTTTCCTCTGTGTGGCTGTGATGCTTTGAATTACTGAATTTAATTGTTGTTAGAACAATACAGTTGTATTAGTAAGGATTTATTTTAATAATGAATCGTTTTAAGGAATTTGGTGGGGAGACATATATGAAAGCATTGATGACTGAGAAGCCATGGTAACTTTGATTTTGTAAATTAGCAAAAAAATCACATTATTGCTTTGGAGAGATATTGTGGCTTATCTGTATATTTTCTTTTGTTCTCACTGGCTATTTCTTCCCTGTTCCTATAGCTATCGTTCATCCTTTTCTATAGCTATCTGTGTCCTCCCTTCCCATGGATATTCTTGTCCTGCCTTTACTTTCTTGCTCCTCTCTAACCCTCTTTGTCTCTCACTTCTCTTATCTCACATACCATTCATTGGCTGTCTCTATGTCTCTTCCCCTGACTGGTTCTGGCATTCCTTGTCTAGGCTGTCTCTCAACTAACTGGCTCTTGGTATGGCCCTCTCTTACCTTCCTTGCCTTGGCTGTATCTCATCTCACTTGACTTAATTGTCTCTCTCCTCCATTGCATTGAGCATCTCTCACCTTCCTTGCTTTGGTCATCGCTCGTCTCCCATGCAATGAACATCTCACCTCCCTTGCCTAGGCCATCTCTCCTCTCTCTTTTTTTTAGCCGCCTTACTTCCCTTATTGTCTCTCTTCATCATTGTAATATCCCATGATTCTCCCTTGCCTTAGCAGTGTCTCGCTTCTCTTGCCTTGGGTGACTCTCCTCTCCATTGCAGTGGCCATCAATCATATCCCCCTCCCTTCACATCTCTACAGTGGCTATCCCTCTCATGTCTTTTTTGAAGGTTTTACCTCCCTTGTTGCCTCTCTTCATCGGTACGTGTAATTTTCCATGTCTCTCCTAGCCTTGGCATCACCTCTCCTGCCTTTGGACTGTCTCTCCTCTATTGCAGTGACCACTACTCCAGTTCCTTGCAATAGGCATCTCTAATCTGCCTTGCCAAGCTCTTGCGTCGCTTGCCTAGGCCACCTTTATCTTCTTTTTTGCCAATCATACCTCCCTTGTTGTCTGTCTTCGTAAATAATTGTAATTTTCTATTTAGAATATCACATTATTCAGATGACTTTACATTTTGTGATTTAACCATGGGTGTTGGAACTGGTGGGAACGAGGGGGACATATCCCCTCCAGACCCTCCAGATTTTTCAATGTGTGTGTTTATGTGTAGAGAAGCAGTTATGTGGTATTTTTATATTATTATATGCTTTATCCCCCCCAAGATTTTCTTTGGCTCCTACACACATTCTACACATTTGGAACATGTCTCTTAGAAGTCATTTAAAGAACCGTTCTACCTCTGGAAAGTTTTGCATTACTTTTGTACCTTCTTAAGTAAACCTTCCCCAATTGATGTGCTCTGAAATCAGAAAGTTTAATAAACATGACCTTGGATGATACCTTCAGAGCTTTAAAACCAGACTGAAGGAATTGGCCCACTAGAGAGTTCCAGCTAATGCAACATTGAAGCACAAAGCTATATAAGAAAGACATTAACCCTGATTTATGCTCACTAGGTCATGTTGTAGGATGTTGAGAAGAGTTTGTATGTATTAAATAAAGAAACTACCAGATTATACCTGTCAATGTCAAACCTGGTATGGAACTTATCTAGTGATGGTTATCTAGGTTCAACACTGACCTGTCTGACACCCATATGAGTTGCTGTTTTTCCATGAGGAAGGTTTAGTTAAAGTGATGTTAGATTAGACAGTGAGTCTTTCTGACCTGCAGATTTTGTCTAGTGTGGTATTTTTAATTGGACCAAGCATATGATTGTCCCCATGAGTTAGAGTCCTTTTTGACATTGATAAGCCATTTATGATTGCTAATCAATCTGTGTGTTGGAGCTCATGGAAGGGAACACTGTGCTGAAGTCCACATGTTCACATTACACATAATTCACTAGGTTCATATAAAACCCCTTCAGTGACCCCTATTCTATATTTTTAGTATATATATATAGTATATTTTTTTCAGAAGTCTTTAGTTAATGAAGACCTTGCTTTTGGATAGAAGTTCACTAACTAAAAACTTCTCTAAAAAAATATGCTCTGTGCTTATTTAGAGCCCTATTCAATTGGCCAAATTGCAATTGAATGATGCACTTAGTGTATAAGTACTTTTTAGAGAAACTCACAACAGAAGCTATGCCAGGACAGAGATTCTGGTCCTAGGATCTAGCCTGGCTCTGCAGGACAAACACATGACACCAAAGTGTCACAGGGAGTGCAAGATTGGTGAAACCAAAATGTAGCACCAGCACTGTCTATATCATACCAAATGCATAAGGAGAACTGTTCTTTATCTGTGGGTCCCTTCATATGCCATGTAAGTACCGATTAAAGGAACGCCGTTGTGCACTTACATGTAAAGCCCATATGTTTTCTGGGAAGAGACTTTTTTATAACGGTATGCAGTTTAAAATAACTCCATAATGTTTTTTCTTACTTTTGAAAGTGTACATTTTCCCTCAAGCTGAGCTGCTGATCACCACATCCACATGGGGCCAGCTCTGCCTGAAAGCTAGGCTAAAATAATTATGACCAGTCAGACTCTTGTTAAGACTAAACATGCTTAGTAAAGGGGTGGGCTAGGATTGCTCATGCACTGTCACTTGGTGAGACCAAAGGGGCAGTGGAGGCAGCGCCAAGTATGTCTCAGGACACTGCTAATGACAGTATAGCTCAGCCTGCTTTTAAGCTCTGTGATGGTCCAGCCCCTGGGCAGAGCTGGTTATACCCCCTGACAAAGCAAGTTAAGGTGGAGATGAACATCTTTGCTTGTGGGGAAAACCGAAAAAGTAAGAAACATTTTAACTTTATTTATGTTAAACTGCATATTGTTTCTAATAGTTTATGCCCAAAAAGCAAACATATGAACTTTAATTTTAAATGCTTTACAGTGGTTATTTAATTCAACTGGAATAGTAGAACCCGACTTGCAAATTTAGTTTTCACTCAATTATCATGAAGAAGAGCAACAAGTGAGGCTGCTGAATGTGACCTACATGGTAACAAGTTGAACGGTAGAAGAGAGCCAGAGGAAGTTGCAGCAACAGCTAAGAGTGGCATGAGGAAGGTCAAACAAAAACGTAGTTATGTAGATATTCACTTAAATTGGAGTCATCCTCAATATGCCTGCTGGCACAGGAACATGCCATTAACCAACTGTTCAGGAGTACAGCCTCAAAAAGAATAATGGTTGCCCCTAATGGTTGCCCCTATGCAGCTGCTTTGTGGCACCCCAGTGTAGACTATCAGTACATATTGTGGACAGGTCAGAAGAATATGCAGGCTAGATGAGCCTTTTTGGCTCTTAACTAATATTAAATCTATGTTCCCATGTTATTCCCACTCCCTGGACACCTGATAGGTGATGGAGAGAAGCAATGCTGCAAAATTTAAACACTAACATTCAGGTGTAATTTTTAAAAGCTAAACAAACAAATGAAGCCCTATTGTACATATAACACAGGAGTAGTTTAATAACTTGTTCCCAGTCCTCTTTTTTTTCCCTTGTTTCTTTTATGAAACCTAAATCTCCCTGTTTTTTGACCAATTAAATAAGAAAGCTGGTTTCCCTCAACCCTTTGATCAGACTGTGAAACAGACGGTCATTGTGTGAATGGCTTTATACAAAAATTGTCTCTACATAGAAATACGCTATATACCCACTTCTTGCTGTCTTTATATATTTTCTATCTGAACTGGTGCTGGTGACCTTGTCTTTGGCAGTAGGTTCTGCACGTTCCTTGCCAGTTTGGCATTCCTGCCATTTGGCAGAGAATTCACTCAAATATTTGACTCCTTCTTCTAAATAAACTGATGCTGCCACTGTGACAAATGCATCCTTGTGATTGAAAGGAGAGCGCATCCTTGTATTAGGTACACAGAGTAATTAATATTCCTGTTTTAAATGCTTTACATTTGCTCAGGCATACAATAAAGTGTGTCCTAGATTTTGTACTGGTGTGATGCCAAAGTTAATTGGAAATTCAGTAAATCTGCTAAAACATTTAGTGGTTTCCATTTTTTCTCCCTGTTCTGCAAGGAATAAAAGTGCAGGTTGATTGTGTGTCTTTCAACAAATTTAATTTCATTCGTAGATTAGGAATGGAAGTCGTATTTCCACTCTGCTGCGTGCTGAGCATTAGCCAGACAAAGAAGCCATTGTGTTCATCTCTCCAAGACATGGAGATGTAGGTGGCATTCTAAATACCTGATACTGGTGGACCTTCGGTCAGAACGTGGATTATGTGTCCAAAGAAGGCTGCAGAACGTCGGCCAATTAGGAGCCAATTGGTTGTCATTAGTTATAGTCAAACAAAGAATTAAATAAACGTAAACCTCCCAAATTATATATTGTAGATTTCACTAGATCGTGCTTTATACATTTACACAACAAATTAGTAATTTAAACCTTAGAAAATAGTTTTTACCCAATCTTAGGTGTGTAGTTTTATCTTGTTTTTTGTAAATCTTGAAGTGACATTTTATTTACTTTTGCTTGGTCGTATGAAGCCCCTCCCTATGACCTTATGTCAAAGCTGCAAAACATGGCATCCAACATGAGAAAGAACAGGAAGTAATGGGGCAGTTCTAGAAGACGAGAATCTGTTGGGGCTTCTTAGAAGTAAGTAAAGTGTAAATTTGTATATGACAATTAAACTGAAGATAAAATCAATGTATTAATTTAGTTAAAACATTTCTATAAAGAAAAAAAATTCATAAAGAGTCCATTTAGCTGTACAAAAAATAATATGCATTGGCACTCTGTACTGTAATGTAATGTTATTTTAGAACATCATGAAGAATCACCATAAAATGAAAATATTTTAAGTGAGCTTTATCTGTAACAGTAATATTAGCATGGAATAATGCTTTGGTCCTTTGTCATAAATCATGACATTACAAGGAAGTTGCAGAACTCGGCACCTCATGTTACTTCCTCAACAAGAAGCACAATCATTTATATTTATGATATTCATTACCTTTTTTATCACCATAATGTGATCTTTCAAGTTTCTTTTTTTTCCGGCTACAGCATAATATATTATCACAGTAGTGAGGGAAGGCAAGTAGTATACAGGAAAAATAAACACCCCACAAATGTACATATTATTCTTTATTGTCAGTTTACCTTTTGACTCTCGGTTCAGAGACATATGTTCAGTTTTGGAAGAGTGTTGAATCTAACACTGGAGAATACACAGTGCAGTCAGAAAATATGCTCATTGTCATATTGTTCATGAAATGGAGCATCCATGGCCAGTATGTTTCCAACTGTCCTATTAGTTGTACAAGGACTTTGTTGTTGTTGTTAAGTCATTCAGTTGTTTCCGAGTCTCCGTGGCCCTTAATTGCCACAGCACGCCACTCCCTCTGTCAGCCACTGCCCCTCTGAACTCTATCAAGCTCATGTTCATTGCTTCAATGACTTCATCTATCCATCTCTGCCTCTGTTGTCCCCTTCTTCGTGTGCTCTCTTCTGCACAAAATATTTGAGTTTCAGCCTAAATTAGATTAAACCTTCCATTAAACAGTCTGTCTTGATTTCCTGAAGTATGGATTGATTGGATCTTCTTGCAGTCCAAGGGACTCTAAGCAGGTTTCTGCCAACACCACAATTCAGACGTGTCAATTCTATGGTGCTCGGCCTTCTTCATGGTCCACCTTTCACATCTGTATGTTACTACTGGAAATACCATAGTTCTAACTATGCTGTATTGATAGTGTAATATCTTTACTTTTTACAAGCTTATCCAGACTTGTCATAGCTTTCCTCCCCAGAAGCAAATGTTAATTTCATGGCTGTAGTCACATGAAAGGGTCTTGGATCCCAGGAAAATAAAATCTGCCTCCATTTCTTCCTCATCTATCTGCCAGGAACTGAGATTTTTGTTTGCTGTGATCTTCATCTTTTTAACGTTGATCAGCAGGCCAGCTTTTGTACTCTCTTGTTTCACCCTCATCAATAAGTACTTTATTCATCCTCACTTTCAGAGTAGTATGTACAAGGACTACATCCTATAGAAACCAGGAAGGAGTTATTTAACACCCTGGGTCTTGCTACCAATAATTATTCTCCCATGTCAGATTTTCACCACAGCCATAACCTACTCAAGTAGGCTCCAGCTTTTTAAGTTATTCTAAATGTTTTATTACGACACATTTAATATATTGCATTTTCAGAATAAACCCATTAAAACATTTACTCCTTGGTGGTCTGTATAACTGAAGTTGATCCCTTTTAGAGCTTCCCTGGGTAAGTCTGTAAGCAGTTGAAACTCTCTGTAGTGGTTATGAGCTCTATCATATCCTTTTAGTACTTGTCACTAAATCAATTTTTACATTTTATTAGATTATAGCACTATCATGAAATGGCATTTTATATATGATTTGTAAGAAGTATATAAATGATATTTGCACCTTAAAGAACATATTAAGAAATAATTTTGTTATAGAGAAATAAGTAACATTCAAGGTCCCATAGCAGCTCAAATAGCAACATCATTAAGTAATATTAAAAACATGCATAAACAGCAGCAAAGAAAAGCATTAGCAAAGAAATATAATTTAAACACATAGATCCCTGAAGTTATGGCAATTTCTGCACTCTTTCCCCGCCTCCACATGGCAAACACAATCATATATTACATTACTTACAGAAGGTAGATAACCTGGAGCATGATCTGTAGGAGAAGGGGAGCTATGGCTGCAGTTTCATGACCCAACCTCTCCAAAGTAAGCATGCTCCAGATAGTCTGGCCTGCATAATAAATGCAATCTATAATGATTGTGTTTGTCTTCTGGATAATAGTGTCCAGGACACAAAGAGAGGTGGGAAGTGGGGGCAGCCATGATTTAGGGAAACTATGGGCCTTATTAATTTCCAAGCCTGCAGTTGCCTTCATGCAGGCTGTACGTCTGCGTGTTAGAAATTTGCAACAGTTACAGAGCGATTTAATTGAACAAGCCCGCAATTACATGGCCGAAAGCCAAAACCGTAAACCATGTAATAACCGTACGTAGCATTTCAGGGCATGATCATGATCAATTAAGCAATCCTGTAAGTTACGATTTAGAAACAGCCAATAGTAAATGAAAACGTCATCATTGCATCAGTAAAACGAGGGGATGACTGGATCATCTGAGCTCAGGTGATGCCCCGCCCAGGAAGTATCTAGCAAGGTGTGCTAGCGTGGGCATCCTGACCAATGGAGTCAGCGTGAGAAGAAGAGTCCATCAGAGAGTGCTCTTCTACAGGCTTAGCCCCTCGCCTGACCGCACTGAGCAGGAAAGAAAGGAAGGCAGTAGCGTGATCTCCCTGGTGGAAGCTCCGTGAGATGCGGCTGGTGCTGTGCGCTACAGACTGAGAGCTGGCTGTTACTACTGGGGTTTGAGAGCTGCTGGAGAACCTGCTTTAACCCCTAAGGAGGTGAGAGCTGCTTGCGGTTTGCTTCTAGCTTCCAGGAAGGGTCTTAACGGCAGGGGGCTGCCTATATTGGGACCTTATGGAGGCCCGTAGTGCGCAGGGCTCCCCGTCGCATGAAGGGTCGCGTGACCCTGCGCACGCCTATTGGTTGGTGGGCTGGCCGGCCGCGGGGAGGAGCCGAGGGGTTTTGGTGCGAGGCCGGTGCCATTTTGGCTCACTCTGCGGCCGGCCAGCTTGCGGCTAGCATCGGAGCCAACTCTTGTGCAGTAGTGATATTTGGGCTTGCATTTAGTGGGCATTTATTGGGGTTTGCTTTTAGTGGTGCTGGTTTATATTGAGCTGATGTGTTGGGGGGGCTTGGGGGCGATGTTTGAGGCGTGCTTGGTGGGGTTTGGGGTGTCCTTTTCTTTTCTTGTCCTGTGTGTGCCTGGTTTCCTGCGTGTGTCTAGGTTCCTCCGTGTGTCTGGGTTCCTGCGTGTGTCTGGATTCCTGCGTTTGTGGCCTCCTTGGCTTGTAGGTTGGGGGCCTGTGTTCCATTTTATATATTGTTTTTCTGCTGGGTTATATTATTGCTGCATTTATTCCTGCTAGACAGGGGGATTCTCAGATTTTTTTGGGGGGGCAGGCTCCTTCTCCGGGGTATGTCCAGACCACTTTGGCTGCTGCAGCATTAACCGCCGAGCTCTCTCGGGGTTAGGGATAGGAGGGTCAGTAGGGCCTGTAGTGGAGCCTGCCCTAAAGGTCATTTGTTTGTATTCTGCCCCCCCTTTTTTATTTATTAGGTAGGGGGGTTCCTGGTTTGGGTGGGGTTTGGAGTACTTATAGATTTTGTAATCCATTATTCCCTGCAGTCTGTATTGCCCGCTGCAGGTTTAGTCCTTTAGATAGCTGTCAATGGCCAAATTTTAACATCCCTAGATGGATGCACAGGCTGTGGCAGAGCTGGATCGCCTACTAGGGGTGATTCCCTCTCAGGTCCTTTGCCACGGAGTGAGGTGGCTAGAGGACCGCATAGGCACTCCCCCGGGTGCCTCAGCCCCTTCCCCTGCAGTTTCCCAGGAGCAGCCTGCAGTGGCTGGTGACTTGGGTGACTTTGGAGACCAGCGCCCCTCTGGCAGGCAGGCTGAACAGTTGATTACGGTTGGGGGCAGCTTGCTAGAGGGGTGGGGGGCGGCACCTTAGTTGGTGCGGCAGGCCAGGGCTTAGGTGTTCACCAGCCCTGGCCTTATAGCAACGTGAGAGAGAGTGACAAGGGTGTTGCAGGTGTAGACCCTGTATCTCAGGCTGCACCTTCGGAGACACCACTTAGTCAACTCATAATCTCCGACACCCCCACTCCCCCAGCACCGCACCTTCGTAAAAAGGGTGGTAAGGGTCCCGCCAGGGCAAAAGAGGCAGCGAAGAAGCCAGCAGTCCCTGGGAGGGATTTAGAGTTAAGGCCTGTCCCTGTTGCCACTGTCTCGTCTGATTCTGCCTTTCAAAGTTTGCCACAGGCTGACGGCGGCCCTCGGGCCGGAGCATCCACTCTGAGGAAGACTCGCATAGACATCGTAAAAGAAATGATGCGTGAAAACAGCGAAGCAGGCCAACTGGAGGTGGTCAAAGGAACCAGAGCGGCTCGCCCGGTGAGAGCCAGGAAAGCGACTACAAGGTACAGTCCTCTTTCCTTTGCATTGACCACTCCTAGAAAAGCAGCAGGGGCGGTACAGGCTTCCCGGCCGCCCTTCACAAACACCAATTCTGTAGTTGACAGCGACAGACAGGGTACTATTACTGGGCTAACTCCTCTGCCTCCAGCTGGCGGTTTTGGACACAATGACCGTGTACAACGGAGACAAGGTCTGGGGAACCAAGGCAACCCAGTAAGGGCAGTGGGGGAGGAGAGTGAGTCATCCTTCGATGATGCAGAGCCTGTCAGGAGGTCAATTTACAGGCACAGACAGGATAGTCAAAGCTCCTTTTGCCTTTTCAGTGACTCCAGAGAGAGATCGCGGTCTGGCAACCGCAGATCTTGCAGCTGTATTGGTTCAAGCTCTGATCGTGAGCCACAAAAGGGGACGCCTCATGGGACGGCTCCTGAGCAGGGGCAGGGACGAGGCCCCCAAGGACCATCGACACGATCACAAGGTGAGTGCGCACAACCAGCACCTACACCTCACGGTGGGCGGTAGCAGGGACAATTAGTAACAGGACTGAAAGCTTTGTTGGGGGGTCACGGGGTAGCTTTGTCAGATAGGGAGGTAAGGGACTGGGTAGCGGGGTTAGCAGCTAGGGCTTGGCCCCCCATAGTTTGTGAGATGATGTCTGTAACAGGAGAGCAGCACGCCACGGTGGCAGTTCCCCAGGCAGTTGAGCAGTCGGCTGCGCCAATGGAGGCTCTTAGGGTCTCGGATGAGTCCCTGAGAGCTACGGCGTTGGATAACCTGGGGGCGCATTTGACCCTGGAGGTCAAGGAGCGTATATGGAGAAGGGAATTTATTGATATATTCTCTCTCTTACCAGTTTCGCGGGCAATGGACTTTAGGGAGGGTAGCACAAGAGGTGAAGGGGGAGATAGTAGGCTGTCCTCTAGGCTCGTCCCGCGTACGTTCGATAACTGGCTGCAAGCCTTTTCTATTTTGGCCTGCGTTACGGGAGAGAAGTTCCCTGCTCAGTGCTCTCTCTCTTCGTTTATCTAGAGCAGGGGTCACCAAACTCGGTCCTGGAGGGCCGCACCAGGCCTGGATTTGTGGATATCCTTGCTGCAAACAGGTGAGAATCTTGTTTCTTCAGCCATCCTGATTGACTCACCTGTTTGCAGCAAGGATATCCACAAATCCAGGCCTGGGTCGACCCTCCAGGACCAAGTTTGGTGACCCCTGATCTAGAGGATATCAGAAGCGCTTATAGGACGTACAGAGGAATGGCATGGCTGAAATACGATGAGGACTTTCGCCAATACATGGCGACAAGGCCGCAAATGACATGAGCGAGAAGGCGATCGCATATTGGCTTAATGTTATGACACCTATGCGTGCTATGTCGTCCATTCGGACCGGGGGGGGGGGGGCGGGGGCAGACCACATGCCTTTGCAACTGGTACAGGGCTCAGTGTTTCAATGAAGGCATTTGCAAATGGTCCCCCAACTGTCGGTTTAGGCACGCCTGCTCCAGTTGCGGTGGGGAACATGCAGCGACAAGATGCGCGAGTCAGAAGGGGGCAGCCTGCATTAGCGAGCCACCAAAAAAGGGGCAGGACACCGGTGTTGCTGAACGCAATGCTACCGTGGCTCGTACGCTACGTTAAGGCGAGTGGACGGGCGGCGGCAGCGCGATTGCTGCCCGAGGGATTCCGAGATGGCTTTGTCATTCCATCTGAAATGGAACTGACCAGCAACTTTCCGGCTAACCTAAAATCGGCAGATGAATACCCCGGAGTAGTGCGGGAAAAATTGAGAAGGAAGTGAGCTTGGGTAGAATGGCAGGGCCATTCAGGGTACCGCCAATAGAGAATTTGCATCTGTCACCATTGGGGGTGGTTCCAAAGAAAGAAATTGGCAAGTTTAGGCTCATTCATCACTTGTCGTCCCCGGAGGGCGCTTCGGTGAATGACGGGATTGACAAGGATTTGTCATCCGTCTCGTATGCGTCTTTTGACGCCGCGGCGCATTTAGTGCGGGACGGGGGACCAGGGGCGCTGATGGCAAAGGTCGATGTGGAATCGGCTTTTCGCCTTCTGCCGGTGCACCCATCCAGCCAATATCTGCTGGGATGTCGGTTTGGGGGGGAGTACTATGTGGACCTCTGCCTACCCATGGGATGCTCCATTTCATGCGCCTACTTCGAGACGTTCAGTACGTTTCTACAGTGGGTTACACGGGTGGTGGCGGGTTATTCCAGTATGGTTCACTATCTGGATGACTTCATGTTCGTGGGCGCGGCGGACGGCTGCGCGTGTCAGGAATTATTAGATGCGTTCCAAATGGTGGCTAGAGTTTCTGGGGATCCCCTGGCGGGGGAAAAGACAGAAGGTCCAGTTACTCGTTTAACATTTTTGGGCATACAGTTAGACTTCATTAGGATGGACTGTAGCCTGCCGTTGGACAAGGTGATAGATTTGCGGTTGGAGTTAGAGGCGTTGCTAGGTGCCAGGAGGGTCTCCCTCAGGCGGCTACGGTCTATATTGGGGAAATTAGCCTTTGCTTGTCGGATCCTACCCATGGGGAGGATATTTTGTAGAAGGCTGTCCCGAGCCACGGTGGGTGTAAAACGTCCACTTCACTTCATCTGTGTGTCGGCAGCGATGAGGGAGGACGTGAGAGTTTGGGTAATTTTCCTGGGCACGTTCAACGGGGTACGGCTTATACACCCACGGGCGGTATCTAACAGGGATATCCAGCTGTTCACCGATGCGGCGGGAAGCGTAGGTTTTGGGGTTTTCTTCAATGGAAAGTGGGGCGCGGCCCAATGGCCCGCGAACTGGACGGAGGCGGGTCTAACTGAGGACGCACTTTTTCGGGAACTCTTTGCCATAGTTGTAGCTATTTGCATAGGGGGTTCAGGGCTGAGGGATCAGCAGGTGGTGTACCAGTCAGACAGCATAGCGGTGGTGAGGGGCTACTAATAGCGCCAAGGCAACAGCAGTGCCAGTGATACGTGTGGTTCGACAGTTGGTGTTGTGTTGTTTGCAGTGGAACGTATGGTTCTGGGCCAGGTACGTGCCCGGATCACGTAGTGGTATTGCTTACGCCCTGTCTCATTTCCAGTGGGAATGCTTCAGACTGCTGGCGCCTGGGGCGAAGCAACAGGGCGACAGCTTCCCGGAGGAGTTTTGGGAGTATGGAGCGCTGAGGTAGCGCGACTGGTGAGGTACTCATTGGCGCCAAATAAGTGGTTGGCTTACAGGAAAGTCTGGCTGATATGGCAGGAACTGGTGGAGTTGGCCGGGGGTGCTGACTCAGAAGAGAGGAGGACTAGGGTCCTGGTATGGTTTTTGTTGCTTTGTAAGAGCAAAGGGCTCTCAAAGGCCACGGTGGTACGGCAAACAGCAGCTTTAGCATTTATGTTCAAGCTAGCCGGACAGCGGGACCTGACTAAGGTCTTTATCGTCAAGCGGGTCGTGTGTGGCATGTTCAAAGGCAGGCAGACCCAGGATAGGAGGCGACCTATAACGTTCTCGCTATTGCTTCGCATGTCGGTTGCTCTGACAGAGGTGTGTTGCTCCCCTTAGGAGACTTCGCTTTTCCGTACAGCCTTTGCCCTGGCCTTTTTTGGAGCATTTAAAGTTGGGGAGCTGGTTGCGGCTAGCAGGCAAGGTCCCGGGGACCTGCAGCGGGTAGACATTAGCCTACAGGAGGGCAGTGTGTCAATATGGCTGAGAAGGTCCAAAACTGACCAGGAGGGAAAGGGGAGAGAGATTGTGTTGGGTAGGACAGGGACTGATTGTTGTCCTGTGGGGTGTATGACTAGTTTTCTTCAAGTAAGACCGGATTATCCGGGGCCACTTTTAATGCATGAGAATGGGCTGGCGCTTTCTCGCTTCCAGTTCTCCAAGGTGCTTAAAATCTGCTTGCACCACCTTTAGATTTTGGGTCCCACTCCTTCCGTATTTGGGCAGCCACAGTGGCAGCTAGTGTTGGGCTGCCGGAGGAGGTGATCAGGAGAATTGGAAGGTGTGAATCTAGGCGTTGGCGGAGTTATGTAAGACCAGAGGCTGCTATCGCTTAACCGTGTTATATTTGTTACAGGCGCTGGAAGGCAACTCTGGATACTGGGTCACTCGTACATATATTGGGCAGAGCAGTTCGCCTCAGTTTCGCCTACCGGCCTGCAACTGGGCCTACTAAAGGATGATCTACTGGTGCGATGGGCTGGCGTTCGGGGGCTGAGATGGAAAGGTGTCAGTAAGTTGGTTGATTCACATGCCCGTCGTTTTGGCAGCCCATCTGTAATCATAGTCCATGCAGGGGGGAACGATTTGGGGGTAGTGCCCATTAAGCGTTTGGTCAGGGATATGAAAAGAGAGATAGCGTTGTGGAAGGCGAGGTTCGAGGGAGTGGTAGTCATCTGGTCAGACATAGTGAGGAGGAGGGTGTGGCGGAATGACAGGGATCCTGTCCGTTTGGACGGTGCGCGAGTTAAAGTCAATAAATTATTGGCTAGCTTTTGTAACAAGTTGGGATTTCTGGCCATCCGCCACCCTGAGTTTGAGGGGGATGCACAGGAGGAATGGTTTCTGCCCGATGGCAGTCATTTAACCGAAATTGGGATGGAAATGTTCATGTTGGAATGCAAGGAGGGTGTGCAACGGGCCTTGTGGATTTTGGGGGGGAGCGCAGTTCAGTAAGGTTTTGCTTCCTGCACTGCTTAGTGGCGGGATGGGGAGTTGCCCAGGCCAGGGGTATAATTAAAAAGGGGCTTGTCCCCACCTCTTGGGCGGGTGCAGCGCTAGAAGTAGGTGGACCCTTGGGCGCGCGCCCAGGGTCAAGACGTTGCTGCCCCTGGTCGGGCTCCTCCCACTTGTTATACCATGTTGGTACATATATATGTTGGTTTAATAAATTGGCTGTGGCCCGTTGGTTTACCCATACTGTTCTTTCTCAGTGTCAGTTATTGTATGAATGTGCAGAATGGATCCTGCTGGGGTCATGGTAAGGGAGGAGAGTGGGGCCTCTACAAATGAAGTATTGGACTGTTAAATCTCATGTATGAAATACCCAAGTGGTTGTGCTGGTGCTTCCTATATTTGGGAGAAAGCAATTAAGTAACTAATAAAGTGCAATAAATAAATTGGAATAAAAGCTTATTTATTTGCTGAGGGTAATGGGATATCTATAATAAGCTATATAAAGCTGCAATCTGAAAATTCTCCCGTGAAGAAAATTTCTAGTAGGAGAGAAATACCTCTTTTAAGGAAACTGTAAAAAGAAATAGTAAAAGACAGAAAAAAAAAGTCCTGTCTGGATTTCCCGGAATGGAAGGTCCTATAAGGATTCAAGGATAGTGTCTAAAGTGTATAAAGTTAGACTTAAAGATAGTTGCAGCATTTTTTAAGTACACAAGAATCTTTGCTGTGGAGGTGGAAGCTGGTTAATGGTGTTCACTGAACATATAAAAGCGAGGAGCTTGAGCTTCCTGCATGCGCATACACAACATTTAAGAAGAGTCCAGGTGGTGGTGATATAAGGGCAACACCCTAAAATTCTGCTTAAAGCAATCTGAACAGTAAGAGACTGGGACAATTTATTAAATATTACTGCCACGTCTTTTGGGGAAGCCTCACAGGACAAAGCAGATGTACAATGGTTGTATATATATTTAGTGAAATTATCAATGAATATATGAATGCATGATATTTGGAGACTGTGAAGCAAAATCTTAGTAGTGTTAAGAAAATACAGGTTATGTAAGGTTTAAACAGTTTCTTATTCATGGTAAACTTATAACTTATACTAACATAACATCTGTACTAACACTTATACTAGCATAACATCTGTGCATCTGTTCTGTGATTACTCCTGAACAGTAAGTCTGTTGTGTACTTGTGCAATGATTAGTGGCAGCTGAGAGGGGGGGTGGTTTTGCCTGTGTAAAGCTTTATCAGTGTGTGACTTTTTGTGGTCTGCTTGCATCTGTTCTGTGATTTCTCCTGAACAGTAAGCGTGTGTACTTGTGCAGTGGTTAGTGGCAGCTGAGAGGGGCTGTGGTTTTGCCTGTGTAAAGCTATACTAGTGTGTGACTTTTTGTGGTCTGCTTGCATCTGTTCTGTGATTTCTCCTGAACAGTAAGTGTGTGTACTTGTGCAGTGATTAGTGGCAGCTGAGAGGGGTGTGGTTTTGCCTGTGTAAAGCTATATTAGTGTGTGACTTTTTGTGGTCTGCTTTCCTCTGTTCTGGGATTTCTCCTGAACAGTAAGTGTGTGTACTCATGCAGTGATTAGTGGCAGCTGAGAGGGGGTGTGGTTTTGCCTGTGTAAAGCTTTATCAGCGTGTGACTTTTTGTGGTCTGCTTGCATCTGTTCTGTGATTTATCCTGAACAGTAAGTGTTTGTACTTGTGCAGTGAGTAGTGGGCAGGTGATTAGTAAGAACCTAATATAAACAGGGGAAGGTGTGAACACTTCTAGAATAAGGGCAGTTCTAGTATAAGTGTAGGAGTTTAAATAAAAGGAGGGAGTGCAAAAGGGGAGCACATTGTAGTGCTTTATACATTTTTTCCCCCACTGTAATTATGAGTCAGTCCAGTGTAAACTTCACTCAGTGTACATCCTGTCATATGTATGCACTACTGGAACAGATGATCCAGGGTCCATACCTCTGTGACAGGTTTGAGCATATTGCCTATCTTGAAACTCAAATTGGAGAACTGGAGAGGAGAATTGCAGCAATTAGTGATATTGCTCCACTGGAAAGGGGGTTGGTGCTCACAGAGCACAGTTTAGCTGGATGGAGCTGGGGTTAATGAGGATGTCTAGGGAGGTAGCTGGCTTAAAGTTACAAGGGGAAGCAGGGGGAACAGGAGCAGGAGGCAGGCCATTTCTGAGTTGGCAAGCACCAACAGATTTGCCAGATTGAGTGAAACTGTTGGGGATGTCCATTCAGGAATGGCAATGCCAGATAGAGCTGTTCCCTCTAACAGCCGGGAGAACAGTTCTACTGGATGAGTGGGAGGGCAGAATAGGCAGAGCAACAGGCAGATTTTGGTGGGTGGGGACTCTATTATTAGGAATGTAGACAGGGTGTTTTGTCACCCAGATTCCAGCATTCGAACAGTTTGCTGTCTTCCGGGTGCTCGGGTTCGGCATGTTGTGGATCGGGTAGATAAATTATTGGGAGGGGCTGGAAATGAACAGGTGGTCTTGGTACATATTGGTACCAATGGCAAAGTAAGTGGAAGATGGAGTGTCCTAAAGAATGATTTTAGAGAACTAGGTAATAAGCTGAAGGCAAGGACCTCCAAGGTAGTATTTTCTGAGATAAGCCCACGTGCTAGCCCAGGGAGGCAGAAGGACGTTAGGGAGGTTAATGTGTAGCTAAAAATGTGGTGCATTAAGGAGGGGTTTGGGTTTTTAGAGCACTGGGCTGACTTCTCACTTGGGTACAATCTCTATAGCAGGGATGGATTGCACCTTAATGATGAGGCAGCTTATGTGCTAGGGGATAGGATGGTAGAACGGCTGGGCGAGTTTTTAAACTAGTAGGTGGGGGAGGGATGAGATAGAAGTAATGAGGTAGAATGTGTAGAGGGGGTAAGGTACGGGGGAGGAGATGGGGGAGGGTTAGTACAGTCAATAGGGAGGTATTGTTAAGTAACTCACGTACAGTGGCAGGCACTTCAGAACTACAGACTCATAACATAAGGTGTATGCTCGCTAATGCCAGAAGCTTGCCTGGAAAAATGGGAGAGTTAGAATTATTAGCAGTTAATGAGAAATGGGATTTAATAGGCATTACTGAAACGTGGTGGGATGAATCTCATGACTGGACTGTTAATCTGGATGGTTATAACCTATTTAGGAAAGATCAGGGCAATGGTAAAAGAGGAGGAGGGATTTGTCTGTGTTTTAAGCCTGAATTTAAGCCTACAGTCAGAGAAGATATTTATGGTGGAACTAGATATTTATAGTGGAACTAGCGGTTGAATGTTTGTGGGTAGAGTTAAATAGCGGAGCAGCAAATTCTAAAAGAATATTAGTAGGGGTATGCTATAAACCCCCAAATATACCTGAAAGTGAGGAAATACAATTATTGTTACAGATTGGAAATGCAGCTGAGCATGGGCAAGTTCTAATAATGGGAGATTTTAATTACCCTGAAATAAACTGGATAAAGGAGACCAGCAGTTCAGCTAAGGGGAGCAGGTTCTTGAGTACACTCAGGAATCATTATCTGGCCCAGGTTATACAAGAGCCTACTAGAAATGAAGCTATCTTAGATTTAGTCATCACAAATAATATTGATATAGTATCAAATGTTGAAAAAGGGCAACCTTTGGGAAACAGTGACCATAACACAGTCTCATTTGAGATTGCATAAAAAAAAAAAATGTCTCTTAATTTTAAAAGGGCAGGTGTTAACAATCTAAGGGCAGCAATATGGACAACATTTAAATCCTTACTAAATATACATACACATCGGCATATACCATGTGGGAATAAAAGTAAAAGGAGTAAATTCCATCCAATGTGGCTTAACAATGATTTAAAGATCAAGATACAAAGTAAAAACAGGCTTTTAAATTATACAAACAAGAGGGGACAGAGACTAAAAATAGAAAATGAAAATAGAAAATGAAAAATTGATTGCAAAACAGAGTGAGACTAACCCTAAAATATTTTTTACGTATATTAATGGGAAGAAGGCAAGGAAGAAAGCTATAGGAACATTGCAATGTGACACAGGCCATCTGAAAATTTGTGACCAGGAAAAGGCAGATGAGCTAAATAGGTTATACACAAGGGAGGTAACAGTGGTTGGGACACTGCAACATAATGGGGCTACACTACCTTCACCAAATAACTGGTTAACGCATGAAGAAATCCAAAAGAGCTTGGAAAAAATAAATGTCAATAAAGCCCTGGGTCCTGATGGAATACATCCAAGGGTACTGAGGGAACTGGGTTCTGTAATAGCCAAATCATTATATTTAATTTTTCAAGATTCACTTAACACTGGGTCTCTATCAGATGATTGGAGAAAGGCAGAGGTGATACCTATATTTAAGAAGGGAGCAAGAGCAAATCCAGGAAATTATAGACCAGTGAGTCTCACTTTGGTAGTGGGAAAGCTTTTTGAAGGGTTAATAAGGGATAATATACAAGAATATGTCTATTCAAACAGGATTATAAGTAGGAGCCAACATGGATTTATGAAGGATAGGTCATGTCAAACAAACCAAATCAGTTTCTATGAGGTGGTTAGTAGGAACCTCGATCAAGGCATCTCAGTGGATGTAGTCTATTTGGATTTTGCAAAGGCTTTTGATACAGTTCCACATGGGAGAATATTGAGCAAACTAAGGGATACAGGAATTGCCATAAATAATTGCTTATGGATTGAGAGCTGGCTAAAAGACAGGAAGCAAAGGGTTGTGGTAAATGGAACATACTCGGATTGGACTAATGTAGTAAGTGGGGTTCCTCAGGGTTCGGTATTAGGTCCCCTCCTTTTTAACATATTTATTAATGACTTGGAAGTGGGATTGGAATGTGCTGTCTCCATTTTTGCTGATGACACAAAGTTGTGCAAGGTAATTAAATTAGAAAATGATGTACTTTCCCTCCAAAGGGATTTGCATAAATTAGAGGAATGGGCATCTAAGTGGCAGATGAGATTCGTATTAGAATAAATGTAAAGTTATGCATCTGGGAAGGAAAAATAGCCATACAATTTATAATCTTAATGGAGCAAATCTAGGGGTATCAGATTTTGAAAGGGATTTGGCAGTACTTGTGGACAACTGCCTAGGTAACAGTGCTCAATGCCAAGCAGCATCTGTAAAATATTAGCATGTATTAAGAATGGTATAGAAGCAAGGGAAGCAAATATAATTCTGCCACTATACAAATCTCTAGTACGCCCTCATTTGTAATATGGAGTACAATTTTGGGCACCACTACATAAAAAGGACATTTAAGAGCTGGAAAAAGAACAGAGAAGGACAACAAAGCTAAGAAAGGGAATGGAGGGGGTAAGTTATTAAGAATGACTAACAAAATTAAACTTACTTACTCTAGAAAAAAGGTGTCTAAGAGGGGATATGATTACTTTATATAAAAATATCCAGGGTCAATACAAGGCTTTGTCAAGGGAACTTTTTGTGCCAAGAGGTTTTCAACTGCCAAGGGAACATCATTTGAGATTAGAAGTAAAAGGATTTGCCCTTAAAGAAAGAAAAGGGTTCTTCACAGTAAGAGTGGTTAATCTGTGGAATTCACTACCAAAGGAGGTGGTAACAGCAGATTTGATAGGTAACTTTAGAAAAAGGGATTGGATATTTTTTTTAAAATAAAAAGCGCATTAAGGGCTATCC
Organism: Discoglossus pictus; assembly: GCA_027410445.1. NCBI lineage: Eukaryota > Metazoa > Chordata > Amphibia > Anura > Alytidae > Discoglossus > Discoglossus pictus. The sequence goes on along the minus strand of CM050168.1, from coordinate 179,951,564 downwards.
TGGATAAATAGAGAGGGAGTATTGATCCAGGGATAAATCCGATTGCCCTTATCTGGGGTCAGGAAGGCATTTTATATTTTTTTCCCTGTTGAGACAATTGGCAAAGTTTCACTGGGTTTTTGTTTTCTGTTAGCCTTCCTCTGTGTATTGCAGATCAGACGGGATTTGAAAATGTGGAACTTGATGGATTAAAGTCCATCAAAAAATACTATGTAACTATGTAACAAGAGAAGTTGAACAACCAGAATAGAGTTAAGGATTATACGTCTGTCTAAATTATAAGTAAAGGTATACCAAATGTGCACTTACTTCACACTGTAAGAATAGTAAAAAAGGGAGTAAGGAAAAAGGTGGAGAAAAGAAAGAAGGAGGAGAAGAAGGAGGGAGTAGTGAGAGTATTAAAAATGAAGAAAAAATATCAAAATCTACTCAAAAGTAAAAACAAGGATAAACATTGGGTGTGGAAAAACCCCTCTAGTTTCTTCCTACCAAAAGAAAATATTATGGAAAAATGTCTTGATAGTACACAAATGACCCCTTTGACTGTCACAGAACAATCTCCACCCAAATTAAATCTTACAGATAATGAAAATTTGGACTTGTCAAGTACCGTAAGCACTCCAGAACAAGAAGTTCTTACAACTATTGTAATGAGACAATAACTAACAATTTTTCTAAATTCCTTGAGACTGGAGTTAACCCAAGAAATTGTTAAAAACACTCAGGCTGTTAATGACTTGAAAGCAGATCTAGAAGTAGAAAATAAGGGAGAAACTTTAATTAAAAACTATCAAATCATGTTAAACTACATAAAAAACCTAGAGGAAGAAGTCAGGGATTTAAGATTAAAACAATGTCAATATGAGGACTCTCTCAGAAGAAATAATCTTAGACTAAGAGGAATACCTGAATTGATTACAACAACGGAACTCCCTAAGTATATTATTACCTTCTTTAACTCCTTAATGAGCTTAAGCCCTCAAGGAGAAGACAAAATAGATGGTATAAATAGGATCCCTGTACCCAAAAATGCCCCAAAGGACGCATATAGAGACGTGATAGTAAAAATACATTATCCTAATTATAAAGAGGCCATAATGAAGGCACTCAAAGAAACAAGGGTATTTTTAGTCAACCATATTAAAAGATACGTTTTTTGCAGATCTCTCAAGCAAAACGTTATTAAAAAGGAGAGAATTTAATGAAATTGCCAAAGTTCTAAGAAAAAAAAATATGGAGGATTTCCAACAAAAAAAGTAGTTATGAAAGAGAATCTAAGATATGTTATTAAGACCTCTACTGCTAGGAAACACCTGAACACAGCAGTATATGCCTCCTTGGTTTGGAAGAGGGTTTCTGTGGAGGGTATGAGGGGGGAAATGGGGGTGGGGGTGGAGAGGAAGAGAGAGGAAAAAAAAATATATATTTTTTTAAAGAGTACTAGATTTATTTTCAAGGAATAGCACACTTATTATTGAGAGAATTATCTCATTGTCCATATAAAAGCACAAATTTACAGCATGGCATTTTGTAAATGTTATGCATACAGTTACGTAGGATATCACACTTTTTTGATTTGAGAAGTATAAATGCACATTCTTTAAGTAGTTATTAATGACACAAAATTACTCACATGAAGTGTCGTAGATACCCTGAACTTAATGTACAGTAGTTACACAGTCTTAGATATAAGTAAATAGTTGAATTTAGGAGGAAGAAGGGATAGAGGGGGGGACATTGCCCCCCCCCCTTTTCTTTCTCCTGCTTTTACCTCTTCCTCTCATCCCTCATCCTCTCATCACTTTCCCCGGGGTTGTATAATGTATACTTTCCATCAAATTCTATGAGTATGATATACAGAATGAAGTAGAGGAGAGAGGGGTTAATAATCTGTCATGCTATAACAAATCTTTTCAACAGTTTTAAAACCTACTAAGTTACAAATTAAAAATTGTTGGTTAAATTAAAACTCCCAAAAATTAAGGAAGAACAACGTGAAATATTAGAGAGAGAGATAACAACAAAAGAAATAGAAGAAGCCATAACCACACTTAAACTCAAGAACTCCCCAGGACCGGATGGTTTTCCAAACCTATACTACAAATTGTTCTCTTCCGTTTTAAGTAATCATTTAAAAGATACAGTTAATGAAATAAAATGTTCTGGCAAAGCACCATTAGAGATGCTAGAATCTGCCATCATTACAATTTCCAAAATAGGTAAAGACAAATTAAGAACTACCGTCCAATTTCGTTACTCAACACAGATATAAAAGTTTATGCAAAAGTACTGGCAGCAAGACTGAATCCTCTGTTGTTAAAACTAATTGATGTGGCACAAACAGGTTTTATTACAACTAGGAAAGGCACAGATAACATGAGAAACTTGATAAACTTAATAGCATATGCTAAAAATAAGAAAATCCAACGCTTGCCCTGTCTCTGGATGCCGTAAAGGCATTCGACAGGGTAAACTGGGATTTCATTAATCTTGTGTTGAGTGAGTTTGGACTTGTGAATTTTGGCACACAGGCAATTAAAGCCTTATATACAAATGCATCGGCTTATGTATTAGGTTCTGGCTACAAATCAGATACCTTTAGAACAAAAAATGGTACCAGACAGGGTTGACCCCTCTCTCCTCTGTTTTTTGTGCTGGTCATAGAACCATTAGCAATATTGATAAGAAATACTGAGCAAATTGAAGGTTTAGAGACCAGAAATATGATTAATAAAGTAACCATATTTGCAGACGATGTTGTGGTGACCATTGCTAATCCACTTAAAACTCTGAAATACTTATGTGAATGTATACATGAATACAGTAAAATGTCTTATTACAAATTAAACTCATTGAATATAGATTTACAAACAAGATCTTGTCTCAGAGAGAATTATCCTTTTAATTGGTAACAAAATGGGTTTAACCACCTAGGTTTAGAAATATCCTCCAATTAATTAGACAAACTTATGATAAAGTATACAAACAAATTGGGAATATACTGAAAGATTGGTCAAAATTAAATTTGTCATGGTCTGGTAGAATATCTGCAATAAAAATGTCAATACTACCCAAAATGACCTACTTACTTAGAACCATTCAACCTTTGGAAATCCCTCAAAAGATGTTGTCAAAATTCTAAACTCTAATAAATGATTTTATGAATAACAACAAAAAACAAAGGAAAAAATTGGACATACTACAAAGAAACTTTGAGAAAGGTGGTTTAGCTGTTCCAAATATTCTGGAATATGCTGAAGCTGTAAGATTGACTAAAATGTTATCTTGGTGTAATACCAAAGACATGATAAAATATAATATAATTAAAAAAGATCTTACAGAATATCGAGTACTTAATTTGAAGTAAAGATAAAAAGGACTAAAAACACCTTCCCCAGTTATAAATTTGGTTCAAATATAATGTTAAATGGGGATTAGTAACGTTTCCCTCTCCGCTATTGCCTATAATAACCCTAAATGAAGGCCTTTTTAAATTTAGTAAAATTGACTGATGGAGAGATGGAACCTTAAGAGGTTAGCAGACTTGTTCTCAAATTGGAAAATAAAAACCTTTGAAGTACTGAGGAGAGAAAACGGTCTCCCAGGAGAAAAATGGCTGGGAATATAATGCTTTATTTAAAGTTTTGTCTAATAATGAATATAAACAACTAATAAATGTAATTTGAAATAGAAATTACAAAGCAAGGAAGGAGAAACACAGTAACACAACAACAACATTTTAAGAGATATGAAAGAAGTAATAAAATCTATAAAAATGAGTAAATGGGAGGAAGATTGGGAAAGCAATGGAGCCACACTTCATGGTATAAAGCTTTTGAGGTGACCGCCAATACTCTAAAATGTAGTAACTTAAAAGAAATGTATTTTAAAGTTATCCAAAGATGGCACTTAGTACCAAGCCAAATCTCCAAATTGAGTAAAGGAAACGATATACAGTAGATTTTTGCTGGAGATTTGAATCTGAAACAGGTCCCTTTGAACACATATGGTGGAAATGTGAAATTGTACATTTGATCTTCATGTATGGATAACATGAAAAAGATTGTAAAGTGTGACATTGATTTTACACCTGAATTTTTTTTGTTCCACGTTTCCAGATGATATGGGTGGTAAAGTAAAATACATCTTAGTTCACATCTTATCAACCATGAAAAAGCTGATCGCTTCAAATTGGGAAAAAAAACTCTTTCTACATGGAAAGAAGTAAAAGATATACAGCCCCATTAAATTAGAAATTTGGCTGCTTTACAGAGCTATTAAATTAGACCATGTCGTGAGTTACAGGCTTGAGATGCAAGCCTGTAAATTCTTTACATGCACGCAAGCTGTAAAGGGACTCGATGAGCTGGGATCGGCCGTCAATAACCAAGTGCGGGATAACGGAGTGTGACACAGGCCTCTCAGCCAATGAAAAGCGGTCTAGCCGAAGATGATTGACAGAGGGAGATTATAAAGTTGCGTTCCACCCACCCATGCATTGACTTGTATTTTCTTTTGCAGTAGCATGCAGCTCCCGGAGTTGGTGGTCAGGTTCAATTTGACAGGGAGTAGGAGAGTTTGGAGAGAGGTAGTTTGCGTTTTTTTTTTTTTCATTTATATTCTATTTCATACGATTTTACACTTAATACTTGCTTACACATATTTACAGAATACACATATTTTCAATACACATAATTTTAAGAACACACATAGAGACATATAGAGTTAAGTCACTCACACACATCCTCCCCATCCCCTCCCCCACACCCCATCCCCAAACAGTTATTAATAACAGACGGATATGGTATTGGGCTTTTTGTATTCCCAATTTGGACTTTAGCGCTTAGTTTACTCAGATAATGTCAGTCCAAGATAATTCTCTCTCGGTTTCTGTAGATAATATGTTGATGTGGATAATATGTGGATGTTAGTATATTTCCACACTATTTCTACTGGATCTTGGATGGGTCTTGTTGTTATATTCTTAGTGCTCTGTGTGGTGTATCTGAAGTACTAGATCAGGGATCACCAAACTTGGTCCTGGAGGGCCGCACCCAGGCCTGGATTTGTGGATATCCTTGCTGCAAACAGGTTTGACTATTGCTTCTTCAGTCATCCTGATTGACTCACCTGTGCACAGAAAGGAAATCCTTAAATCCAGGCCTGGGTGCGGCCCTCCAGGACTGAGTTTGGTGACCCCTGTACTAGATGGAAGAAAGAAGGGAGGATGTGATTCTCTCTCACAGGTAGGTGTCAGAAGGGATGTTTCAAGACCTCTTCATGGTTTTCGTAGTGCATCCTATCATGACCCACTCTCTGGCTGGGGTCTGTTGACCGGATTTGGGTGACTCTGGACCTGGGTAGCTTTGATTACAGGAACATCATGTCTCAGCCTTGGGTTAGACTGAGCAATATTGACAGTAAGTCTGATGAATCTTATTGCAAGCATATGTCCCCGGGTAAATAATACATCTACACGCCACGTCTTGATGAAAATTATCAACAACGTTTTATTTTGGAACAACATATTTAAACACAGCACTCAAGGATAGGGGGAGTGGCTACCCTTAGCCAGCCCCAAATAACCTCTGGCCAATCCTGCAGGGTTCCTAGGTGGGAACCATGAGACTCCTCCCCAGGTCCACCAACTAGGTGGGGCTAACTAATTCATTTGGCTCTAGCTCCCAAGAGAGAGACATCTCCCTGCCCTCTGGACTTTGCCCTGATTCTCTGAGTGGGAATCCCTGTAGACCCCCTGGGGTTATGGTGCCTCAGTGTCTGTAAGGGACCCTATTGTCCCTGACTACTATCATTTCAAGTGTTTACCTTCAGGACCATATGGGCAAGCTCCTGGCTTATTGCTCACACATGGGGGATGGTATTTAGCCTTAGAAACACTCCCTACTCATTTTCATATACGTTTCCATCACTCACCAGCCATGCCACTCCACAATTCAATACAATACAACACTATAGAACATGAAACACCCCGTGAACCCCTGGTTGAGGCAATGCGTAAAGGCGCACCTAACATAGAACCGCTTTACGCGTAACTATACTTTATTAACGGTTATGCATTTATTAACGGTTAACATGGCCTACCAACAGTTTTCATCCCCTAAATCACATAACATAATATAACAATAACAAGTGGGTCTCCTAGGCCCAGAACTGTTACTCCCCTGGACATCATTGGCTGGGAAGTATATCAGTCTCAAAAAGGCACTTGGTGCGCCTTCAATATGCCACAGATCAACTTGGTCCAAGTCCATGGCAAGATGACTGCTACTGCAATTCAGTCCCTCCTGGTAGGCACAACTAGTGGCCAACTTGAGTTATGACACACCCCAATATACAGTGTGTTTCTATGATCTATGAGGTGTACTTGAAATTACCTCTGTGAGGTCTCAGATACAGTATACTGACAAAAACACTCCAATTTCTGTATATCTCTATATAAGAGTATGCACCAATGATTCTATATATATGTGTATATGTTCATGTGTGTCTATGTGATCTAAATCCAAGTCCAATGGAAAGATACACACACACTCAATTCCATGAAAAGATATACTTATAAGTAGCAGGGTGGCTTGAGCATCAGGCATACATAGGAGAGGGGCAAAGGGGAAGGGGCCTGATCCCAGGGGGGTGGTAGTTCGGGGAAGGGACAGGCCCCAGGGACAGGTCCAGAAGGCAAGGGTCCCCGTCCACAGTTGAGAGGGCAAGAGGCTAAGGGCAAGCACAGGGCTCACAATTATACGCACTGGGAGAATGTGGTCCTCCTCAATGTTCTTTGTCTGCCTCGTCATTCTTGCAGAGGGATGGAAGTGAAAGCCAGGACCGAGTGCTCAGGCTTTGAAGGAGGTAGTGGTTTAGGTTACTGTGGTAGGCACAGCGTCAAGAAATATTAGGTCTGTCAAGCACAGGTTCGACAGCATCAGGGCCGAGGAGAGGAGGATGATGGCTAAGGAGGACAAAGACCAGAGCATGACCTAGAATGAGTGGGAGAGGGTCGCCAGGCACCTTCTGAGACAGTTGCCCGCCGCTGGAGCTTCAGGCCTGGTGGCCCAGCAGGACCCAGCCTCCATGTCAGGTGAATATCATATACACCAACATGCCACCACATCACAGACACCACACATGTACATGATGACCAACAAGGACACTGACATGTCAGCTCCATGGAATTAACAAGGGACAGTTGGATGCATCATTAAATCCATGAAGCTGACAAATCACTGTCATTCCTGGGCACAACAACAGTAATCAACCAATCGAGAGTGTGCCGACTGAAGCCTATACAGTTACAGACGGAATCAAGACAGCATTAGGAGCCAAGAACGATCAAGACCATGAACCAAAGAATAAATCATATCTAGCATATGATAGCTTATCTGAGTTGCAATTAGGAGAATCATCCATAAACACACAACAATGTATTATTCATCATACTAATGACACATACCTTCTTTTCTATCTTACAGCATCTAGGAGGAGGTCTGGGTCCAGTGGCGAGCCAGAGGTGGGGGTGTCAGCACCATTGGAGCAGGATGTAGAGGAGCAAGCCCCCGCCCAGCAGGGGGAGGAGGAATGAAGAGGATCTGAGGGCCCTGGCTCGAAGGAGGATGTAATATGGGTGGTGGGGTCACCAACCGGACCTCTGGCAACCACGCTGGGATTCAACCCCACTATCCCCTCCTCCAAAGACTGTGAATCTCACCAGGACTTTTCAACTAGACATACAGTGACCAGAACAGCCAGCCACCACCTCCTTTCCCCCACAGCAGTGCAGTGGCCTGACCTCCACCACCGGGCCCACCACACCACTGCATTTTCTGCCGAAGGCTCCAGCTGGGCCCCAGACCTTCCCCAGGTCAGACTGCGCAGGCGGAGATGCTGGCTCTCATGCAGCAGCAGGTGGACTTACTTTGGGGGCCAGCATCTCCGCCAATCATGCGGGGCTCATGCACAGCCTGGCATGGCGCAATAAAGAGGAGAGGAGGCATCATCTAATGACAGAGTCCTATCTGGCCGGGCTTGTTAGGATTTGACTGGTCCCCAGCCCCTCCTCCTCTATCTCAGATGCATCCCCAGGACACACGCAGCCCAGCCCCTCCTCTCCTCCCACCATGCCTTCACCACCACCACTTGTTGTGCCGCTGCCTCATGGGGTTTTGCATCCCCCTTCCACCCCTCCCCCACCACCACCTGCGGCTCTGTAGCTAGACGGAGGAGGACATAGGGGCTCCACATATGTTTGTGCCTTCTCAACAGCACTCCTCAGTGACAATCTATTGGTCACAATGTTAACCTAATCTAGCCTGGCTACAGAGTCTTGGATCTTGGCCTATGTGATGTTGATATTTTGTATGCAGATGGATACCTCCCATCACATGGTCCATGATCCTCTTCTCTGTGGACACCTAGGGTTCTGTTTAACATGTCACCAATTGATGGTCACTGAGGAATGCTGTTGAGAAGAGATACTTCAGTCCCTATGATTTTAGAGGCCTTAGTTTGTATGTTTAGTTTTAGCATTGTGAAAGAAATGTATGAGGTGTAAGGTTTTCCCAGTGCCTCTCATGTAGACATTCCTTCAATGACAGCCCCCCTTAACATGTAGCTCCCACAATCTTAAAGCTATCATATAGCCAGATATATAACACACAGTAGCACAACTTTTGAGCGGAATACACGTACGCGCCATCATATGCTCGCAGACATCTGCTTGCACTGACCACAGCGCGCCCAACCACAGCACAGGTGAGATCTGCACACAGGACCAGTGTAAAGACACTGGCTTGGATCGCAGGTGTGTATTCGGATAAGGGAGAGAGAGAAAGAGAGTCCTGGACACTTCACAGGCAGACACAAGGGAGAGCAACAAAGAGCACCAACACTAGACAGGAGGGGGGTTGTATGGGGAGCAGAGGAGGGGGGTTGTATAGGGGGTGCAGACAGGGGGATTGTATTGGTTGCAGACAGTGGTGTTGTATGGGGAGCAGAGGAGGGGGACTGCTGAAAAGAAACGTGGAGGAGACTGCCAGGGCAAGGGAAGAAAGAAGAGACAGCAAGGGAACGGAGGAGGGAGGAGAGACAGCAGGGGAAGAGAGGAGAAAGGCAGACAGTGCAAGGGAAGTGATGCGAGACAGCAAGGGAGAGAGGAGAGAGATTCAGAGCAAGTGGTGGTATAGGGTGAGGAGGGAGACTGACAGGCAGGGAAGAATATGGGAGCCAACCAGGGAAAGAGAGAAGAGCGATAGCTGGAGCAAGGGAGGAGAGAGATAGGATTAGGAAGGAGACTGACCAGGGGAAGATATAAGAGAAAATCAGGAATAGTGAGACAGACAGGGCAAGGAGAGAGAGAAACAATCAAGAGAAGAAATGAGAGAGACATAAGTGAGGGAGGAGAGACACATTGGGTGAGGGAGGAGAGACACTTAGGGTGAGGGAGGAGGGATGCATGGAAGTCCCATAATGGTAGTTACTGCTCCCTCAATGGCAAGCAGCCAGGAGCAATCTATATTGTATTCACTTCCTGTGATCCAGGACCGGGTCTGGCCGCGGCCTCACTTCTGGTCCTGCGCACAGATCTTGTGCGTGCTATGGTCAGTGAGCGCAGATGTCTGTGCGCACATGATCGCATGCAGGTCTCCTCTGTGCTAAAGTCAACTTGCCCTAAGACACGCTTGTTGTCCGCTTAAATGTAGACTAATAACGCTATGGAGGTGGATTTGCAAAGTCTAACAAATGGCATGTTAATGACAGCCAGCATTGATATACATATGCACTAGTGAAGCATGTGATCCTGACTTCTATATTGGTCTGAGAAAAGATCCTTGAGTCCGATGTAAGTGACATTGAATCTGGCTGCTGTTCTCTGTGTTTTAATGGGTATTTTCCCATATTTCTAAATATCCAGAGACCTAGCTAATAGTTAGTAATGCTTGCAGGTGGGAATCAGGTGAGTTGGTATATTGTTACAGTTACAATATTTAGCACTGTACTGTACATGCATGTTGATTATTTTTTTTATCCTCCTCCACCTTTTTTAGTTGCCCACTTTTTTTCAGATTTTTGTTTTTTTCACCACACTGTATGTGTGAAACTGGATTCGATGACACAGTCCAGAGGTTTAAGCACCTGTTTCACTGAGCTGATCTAGACAAGTTGTAAGTGCTATACACATTAATGGTTTCTTCAATTAAATGGAGTGATTTGTGATGATCCTTTTTTACATCAGATTCCGGTTGCAGTGGTGTAGTGACCACATGTGACCCTGGTAGGTGCTATGCATCATGCTTATTCTACACTATCACATTACCCCCCTGTAGGTATCGCCTTTTTCCCAATAATAGCCTCTTGCTCTCCCGGGATCCCCCCACACCAAACCCATGATATTAATGCACAGTCTTGACCATTTCTGATTGTGGTCTGTGTATAAAATAAAACTTTTCTATACCGTTCTCACCGTGTCAGTGTGTTTTCAATGGTTGGGGTTATGGGACATCCACATACATCACATTCGTGTCACATTCCTATATCTGTAAACTAATAAACCCTAGTTACCATGCAATAGATCAATAGATATAAAAAATAATAATAGTCATAATAGGATTAGATATCATATAATACTATATATCATATATAATAATAAAAAAATGGTTAATACATGCCAAATCCAATTAGTGATACTGTGGAGTATGAACATTCCCCTGAAGGCCTAAAAGGAATATGACAGGTGATACTGGAGTGGTGAAGGGGCTTGTGTACCTGAATGAAGCTGAAATATATAATATTGGGCAGTGTAGGTGGGCAGGTAAAAGCAGAGAGGTCAGACAAATCCCAGTCTCCTGTGTCTCCTTTTCCCCTCTCCCTTTCCCTCTGTGTCTCCTTTCCCCCTCTCCCCACTCGTGTCTGCTTTCCCCGCCTCCTCCCTCTTTTGTGTCGTGTCAGTGTTCCCCCTCCTCTCCCTCCCATGTCTCTCCGTTCGCCCTCCTCTCCCACCCTTGTGCCTCTGTTCCCCCTCCTCTCCCACCCTTGTGTCTCTTACCTGATTCCAAACCCTGCTGCTTATTGCAGCCTAAGTCCCGTGGGTTTGCACTCGTCTCGCTTTGTAAGGGTCACAGTTGCGGCCGGGCCATAAACCCTTTGCAGGTCCTATTGGGAGGCCGTAATGTTTTTGCCTCCATTTGCGGGTTACGGGCTTGAACGCCATGGCGTCTTTGGAGATTTGTAGCAATTTAATTGCGAAATTGGAATGTAGCAGTTTTGTGCTTGAGAGAACAAAGGATTTGCAGGCGCACGGTTCAAATTTCCACGTCCCGTAGCCTTTTCTCGCGCCTTACCCCGCAAATCATTGGCGGGTTGCTTTACGGGCCAATTTATTAGCCACAAGTCTTGGGGGCTACGGTTTTACACGTTCAGGGAATTTAATAGGGCTGTCTAGAAATAGAGTTATCGAAAAATAGTTCACTTAATTTAACTTGAATACACAACTGAAAACTAATATCACCTGTAAAATCTTCTTCATTCTGTACTCAGTTGATTTAAAGATTGATATGAATTGATGGAAAATCAGTATGTATGTTTATGTTTTGTGTAAATTTTATGTAAATTAAAAAAAAATAGTAAAACATGCAATTGGGCTCACATTCCAGCAATGTAAAAATCAATAAAAATGAATGTCCAAACTCTTATAGTCCATGTGGGTTCCCTCGATATGTAGTCCTTGATTCCCAAGATTAATACAACACGGAAATGAAACGTAAAAAAATATATTTTTTATTGCAGATTTGCAAGATTGAGACTGTTGTGCAATTAATTATAATGTCTTTCTCCATATTTTAAAGTCCAGTATTGTTTTTTTATTTGCTTTTGTAGTGTTCTGAACAGGTGTTTAACCCCCTTGCGAGTACTCTCTAGTACTCGTAGAATTTTTTGCTACATTTGCTATTTACGGGATTCAAGGCAAGTGAGGGCTTGTGGAAATCGATTGTAAAATTTGTGGGCTTGAAAGATCAAAGGTGGAGATAGGGTGGAGTTACAATTTTGACAACCCCAGGAATTTTCAGCCTGTAGCTTGCAAAAAGATTGCGGGCAGCTAGAGGAGGCCAATTAAATATCATTAACTTTTGGAGGCTACATCACAGGGTTTGGTAATTGCGATTTGGACAATTTAAGAGCTCCCTATGTTTTTAAATTACATTTTATTGCTAAAGCATTTCCATGCTGCTGCTGCTTGCCCATTGCTTCCTTTGTTTGTTAATGTATTTTTAATGTTATTTAATGGACAACTAAAAGATAGTGTTAAGTGCTTTCACTAGCCCTTTAACTTTCTAAAGGCCTAATCACATTATACCCATAAATATAAATACATAGCACTCAATAAGCTTAGCTTCTATGGTAGGATAGCTATGGAAATACACTCTCTAAACACACCTTTTTACCTTGTCTAGTTTCACATTATACCTCTCCCCTTATTATTATTATTATTATTAATGTTTATTTGTATCACGCCAACATATTCCATAGCGCTGTACAGGGGAAGAGAACAAGGAAAATTTTAATTTTAACAACTGCAGAAAATGGAGAGCCCTGTTTTGAGCTTAAAATCTTTGTAGAAAGTGCTTTATTCCAAAGCATCCTACAAAATGAGAAACTCGCTACTTACAGTCTAAAAGTGAATGGAAGAGGCAGAAACCTGGGGAAGAAAAGATAAGGAGTAGCAAGGGTCAGGAAGAAAGGGAAAGCTTGCTTAGGTAAAGAGGTATGCAAAGTTAGAAAAAGTTTTACATTTAGTGGGAGAGAGTAGGGGACTAATGGAGCGTCAGTGGATGTGAATGGCTCATGTATATTATATATCATCTACCCCTAGTGGTCAGATAATATAACCTGCTAATGGGAAAGTTAGTAATTAGACTGCTATATAGCTGCAACAGTTAGAGGTGGGCAGGAATCAGTGTGGTGTGTGTGACCTCTTCTTAATGGTGGATTGTAGGCAGGAGACAGAGTGTGTCAGATGGAGCCAGGCGGTGTTTGTGAGGGCCTCTTCTTAATAGTGGAAAGTAGAAGCAGATGGTGATACAGATGAATCCAGGTGGTGTGTGTGTGTGTATGTCCTGTGAGGTCCGGCCTCCCCTTAGCAATAATAGTTAATTAAAGGAATGGACGATACAATAATTGGTGCTTGGTGTTTTTGATTTGGCACTTGGTTTTGGCTGTGATTAAATTGTCTTAGTGTGAGTATCCTTCTGCCTTCTAACCTTAAGTGAACTGGGTTCAACCCCCTTAGAGGCGGCACTTAAACCAACTCCTAACCCAGGTCCCTGGTCTCTCCCAACTTAGGCTCCTGGCATCAAATCACGCGATGCTATCACTGTGACCGTTACTAGAACAAATAATTACATTCATATGCCATGAATTTAAAGGGTAGGGAGGGTGGGTATATATTCCATAACTGAAGGGTTGGAGCTTCTGAAGGCAAAGAGGTAACAGGAAGCTGAGGCAGTCCTTAAAAAACCTCTCAGCTCCTCCATCCATCTTAGGTCATGCCCCCTTCTGTCCATTTTGTCCTCCAGGAGTCGCTAGCTGTTGCTCAATTTCTTTATGTTACTCTTTCACTGCACCAAGTGATGAACTGAGATCAGAAGGAAACGCAGGGGTAAATTTACTCTGCATCAAAATGTACAGACTAGAGCAGAAGACAAAGCCTAAAGTCTCCTGGATATTCTGAGCAACAAAGTTTTAAAGCATTAACAACAAGAAGAAAAAAATTACCAATATTGTTATTTGTAACATAATTAACAATGGGTGATCTAATGCTTATTAATACATTTGGAGTTTGGTGTCCCTAAAATACATCCCAAGAATTGAAGAGATTAAAGTCAGACTCTTTTGTGATCAGGTTGTATTAGTAGAACTGTCGAAAATCAGCAGGAATAAAATAAAACCTTCTGGAAAGAAAAGCTGATAAGAGATTCTGTCTGCGCCTCTCTCAACTCGGCATCTCCTACAGAAAAGGCAACAGATCCCCTATAAATAAAAGACATAAAGTGTCAGGCAACACGGATCAGTTCCTATTTAACTGATATTTATCAAGGAGCAATTTAAGGTCTTTTTAAATGTAAAGTTAATCCTTAAGCTGATATGTTGGTGTCAGATGTGATGGGATTTTGGATTCTCATTATTGGAAAGCTTTGTCCCATTGTCATCTCTCCATGTTAATATGTATAAAATAAATGGTACAAAAAGTAGAACATTTTGTATCCAGCAAAAACATCCCTTTCTCCAGATCAGACTCATTTCTTCCTTATTCGTTAATTTATTTTTTTCAGTGTGTGGCTGTCACATACTTGATTATATTTTTCGGCTGCAGTGGTTTCAAGGCATAATCCGACATGTTGTTCATTAAGTTTGCTGCACTTGTGAGTGTCAGATGTTCATTACGCTTTATAATTGTTTACAACTGCACAATCTGAGAATAAAATTAGCACTTTATTGTGTAGGATTACAGTGTCATCCTGATGGAGTTTGTGATGTTGCTTCAATGTTGATCTCATTAAAAAGTGACAATCAATGACATTTTCTTCTATGAATTAAAAACAAATGTTCCTCATCATATTTATTAAACGAGGGAACACTGTGACAATATAACCTAGACACTTTAAGTCTCTTTCCCAATAAAATTATGATTATGTGCCACAAGTGCATGGATCATGGTCACTGGAACACTTTGGGTACCAAATATGAGCTTGGGCTATCCAGCACCCTGAATAAAAGGAAAATATCTAAATTGGCTGGAATCTGGGATCCAATAGATATTGAACCTGGAGGGGTATAAAATTAGGGTGTTTTGGGGGGGTTTATTGACCCCCTCTGGCATCTACCTCATATATATTTATAAGGTGAAGTTGTGAGGGATGCTCACCCTGAAATCCTTGAAAGAATAACCTTTCTGTGTTATATTTGATCTTTTAGTGTTCACTGGAAAATGAGCCTGACACTAACCTTCCTGTCAATGCTGAATGACAATTGATCCTAATGCTATTCTTCTGTGAATGCATATTGGCCAGAGAACCAGATGCTCAATTCCTGTCAATGCTGAATGACCACTAAACCTAATGGTATTCTTCCTATGAATGCTTATTGGCTAGAAAACCAAATGCATCCCTTCCGGTCAATGCTGAATGACCACTGAACCTAATGCTACTGTTCCTGTGAGTGCCTATTGGCCATTTAACATGATGCTTTCCTTACTGTTAATGCTGAATGGCCACTAAACCTAATGCTATTCTTCCTGTGGATGCTTATTGGCCAGAGAACCTGATGCTCCCCTTCCTGGTAATGCTGAATGACTACCTAGCCTAATGCTACTCTTTCTGCTAATTAGCTAAAGAGCCTGATGTTACCCTTCCTATTAGTCCTGGTTGACAACTGAGCCTGATGCTCTCCTTCCAGGCAGTGCAGATTGGCCATTGAGTCTGATGCTTCTCTTCCTGTGAATGGTAGTTTATCAATGAGACAATATATACAATTATGTAAAGATAAAGTATATATATAAAAATAATATGAATCAGGCAATTATATACAACCAGTAAATAGTAATTGTATAATTTAAGGTTGGGTATGGTGAGTGTCAAGCATATAAATTGCTTAACAAAATTGCTCAAAAGACTTAAGTTGCTATAATAATATGCAATAGGAAATGTTCTGAAATTAAAATGTAAGACTACATTTGAAAGGATGTAAAAAATAAGAAAATATATAACCTTTGGTGAAAAAAGCTTCAATTCCAACTTGAGCCTCATGCTACCATTCCACCTATTGTATGGCCTGTGGCATGGCCTCCATTCAAGATGCAGTCTCCTGACACTGTTTGCTCCCTTGCACAATTCCAGAAAATAAAATTATAGTACTTTATACTATACCAACCCCTAAAGGCAGGCCAGCACCAAAATGCCATTAAAGTTTCCTCTTGGAAGACCCAACAACGCACACACATCTTAGCAATAACTGGCTGCCATCAGTGTGGTACTACTTATCTCCCTAGACAAAGAGAACAACTGCTCTGTTTCTGGGTTACCCTCTATCCCTCGGGGAGACCCAAAGGGATTTGCATAAACAGCAACAAAATGTGAGAAGCACTCTTGAAAATCAACACAAGTCCTGTGCTATAAAGCCCCCTCTGACTGCCCCCTAAGTGGACATTATCTCACAAGGCAAGTTATTAAGTGTTGTCCGCTCTCAGGTGTGCTTTTCTTATCTCCTAATTATCTAATTATTATCATTGCTTAACTATTTAATATGCCATACAGCTAAATCAATCTGATTTTATTACAGTTATTTAAATAATTCATTAATATTTAGAGGCAAATATGGAAATATATATGTTTGAATTATTTAATTCTAACTAAGGGCATAACTAGGCAGGAAAAAAGTCAATAATCTAATTATTAATTAGAAAAATAAAAATGTGATGCATTCGCTGAAGGCATCCATGATACATTGGTGAAGGTTGTGTGAATCTAAGATGGGACTTTACATTTCTGGAAAAGGAGGGCTTCTATTTATTGATGCAAACTGCCTTCTTCTAAGCAGGTGTTGGGGGAAGGCGTTGTCAAATTTAATGACATCCAATTAGCTAACAAAGTGATATTAGAAATATTTTTTTTGTCTAAAAATGGTTTTACGTCCATGGTTTACACTGCTTATGTTGTTAATTAGTTACATACTTCACAAATGTGCAGTTATTTTTGCTATTTTTGTTGTTGTTCAGTCATTCAGTCGTGCCCCACTCTCCATGATCTTATGGACCGTAGCATGCCAGGTACACCTCATATTGTTAGGACCCTGGTTTTCTTAGCAAAGAAACTGGCATTGGTTGCCAGTCCTTCTCCAGTGGTCCTCAATTTGGCTGACCTCTCTGCTATGATCTTGGGGGACCATACATGTTATAGCTCACAGCTTAATTGAGGTGCACAAGCCCCTTCACCACAACAAGGTAGTGATCCAGAAGGGGTTCTTCCCTATAGCAGTCCTTTAATTAATCTTATTAGTAAACAGTCAATTCGTAGACATAAGGACCAATGTTTGTGGATAGAAATGCTTGGCCAGGACACTTTGCTTGCTCTGCAGTGCACTCATCATCCAGCAGATCACACACATCTCTATGGAAATATTTGAATTTCATTTTATATGCAGACAATACTAGAATAATAACAGTCAGTGTTTAAGATGAAAATTGTGTTGTCCTCCAAATGTCTTGTTCATTTGAAAATGATGGCTTCAATTTACAGGATCTAATGACTTTAACCTCCTGGAGTACGTGTGATGTTGCATCTTCCATCGGACGCCTTCATGTCCTTAAATTATTTGTGAGGCTGGCATTCCAAATAAACATTTGTAAAATTCATTTCAAAAGATGTTAACACTGGTGGAACCGACATGGCCCAGAGGGATTATACAAATTTCCATGTCAAATATTTGAAGCAAAGCACTTATAGGGAAACTGTGTTTTTGTGTTTTGATGCCTTTGATTTCCATAAACTAGATTAGTTTCTAAAATTACTTTCACACAGAGAAGAGTTCTTATTGCATTCCAGTCACTGACTTCCTAGGAGTGCAATGAGCATGAAATAAAAAGGCACATGTATTGTCTTTGTTGCATATATGCATTTATTTTGCATTTGAAGGACCAGACATTTTTTTATGTAACCTAGTTGTGATGGAGACCCTACACATTAGTGTGAGGGTGAAAGGGTTAACCACAAACTATGCTATAAAAGTTATTTAGTCAAAAGGAATATCTTAACCCCTTATACACTATAAAGCATCTCAATAGTAACATGGGATTATACATGGATATACAATATTTAGTGTAAATGCTTACTATTAAAATAAAAAAAAGAATAACATCACAGAAAATCATATACTAGTTATAATTACCAGGCAAGCTGTTTAATTCTGCAGATGGATTTTTGGGGAATTTTCGATGGTCTGGTAATGCTTGCAGCATCACACAACAGGCAACCTCCTGAAGTGTCTATTTGTATAATGGAAAGGTGGCAGTTATATCTGTAAGTGCTCTCGACAGGTCTATGCAGAAGTTTGATAGTTTACAGGAAGAAAGTAACAGCAGCAGAGAAGAAAGCAAAATGGAGTCATGCAGTAAAGAATAATTGCATATAAAGTTGCCAAATATTAATGGTGTGTTTATTATTTATTTATTTTTGCTTTCTAAAAAAAAAACATTTTATCCCATGATCATGTTTAGTTAGTGAAAAAACAAAATAAAAAAATTACTAAAACACCTTTAAACACCACAACCCATTACCTTACTCTGCCAACCAGCAGGTGACTGGATGAGCAACCAAGAGAAGACTGGACACTCTATTTAGGTTCCATCTCCACTTGGGCACTGGATACAGGGATTCATAAGCTAGGGCTTCTTGTAACACATTGTGGCAGCTCTAAATGCAAACTCCTGTGCCATTATACACTGCTTGAAAACTTCTACTCTCAAATACACAAATATTCTCCATGCATGTACATTCCTGATGTCTCGCTATACACAGATACACTTTAGAATTGATTATTTCATGGTCACATTGTGGGCACCCATGCAGTGCATTATAGACACACTCCTGACATCTCCCTAGAGCCACAGAGTGCAGAACAGACACCTTGATGACATTTCTCTAGACCCACTCCTGACATCTCTTTATATCCGGGGTGGGCAAGTTCAGACCAGTAGGGACGCACACATCCCTGGATTTGATGATATTCCTGCTGCACACAATCACTTCTTCAGTCATTCTGACTCACCTGTGCACAGAAAGGATATCTTCAAATCCAGGCTTGTGTGTGGCTCTCCAGTACCGAATTTGCCCAACCCTGCTTTAGATCCATAGAGTGCAGTAGGACACACTCATGACATCTCTCTAGATCCACATAGTACAGAGCATGTTTACTCTCTCTAGACCCATGGAGTGCAGAACAGACATACTCCTGATATCTCTGTAGACACAAAAAGTGAAGAACAGACCCACTCCTGACATATATCTAGACATGCATATGTTAGAGCAGACACACTCACAGCCTTTCTCTATACAAAGGTATGCTCTGCAGAACAGACACAGAATGGCTCTGTTTTCACATATACTGCAGAACACATACACCTCGTGTCTCTCTATAAACACATATAGTTCTAGACACGCACATTCCTGACATGTCTCTACACACACACAATTACTGCAGAACAGAAACACCCAGTCTCTCTACAGAAACACATACACATTGCAGAATAGAAACAATCTTGATATGTCTATATTCACACATTTACTGCAGAACATACACACTCCTTGTCTCTCTATAAATACTGCAGAACATACACACTCCTTGTCTCTCTATAAATACTGCAGAACATACACACTCCTTGTCTCTCTATAAATACTGCAGAACATACACACTCCTTGTCTCTCTATAAATACTGCAGAACATACACACTCCTTGTCTCTATAAATACTGCAGAACATACACACTCCTTGTCTCTCTATAAATACTGCAGAACATATACATTCCTGGCCGCTGTCTATACACACATACAGTATATAATGGAGTTCTTACATAAACTGCATTATAAAGCCAACTGAGTATGTATACAGTGGCAGAGCTAGAGAATGGAAGGCAAAACAAAATCCCCCCACCACACTATTATCTCCATTTCTTTATGTTCACTTTTATCTTCAGTTTTATCTCCACTT
Organism: Discoglossus pictus; assembly: GCA_027410445.1. Taxonomy (NCBI): domain Eukaryota; kingdom Metazoa; phylum Chordata; class Amphibia; order Anura; family Alytidae; genus Discoglossus; species Discoglossus pictus. The sequence continues at coordinate 179,931,798 of CM050168.1, read as the reverse complement.
TTTTATATCTGGTTGTATCGCTAATTTTATCTCCAGTTTTTATCTCTTTTTTTAGCTCCAGTTTTTAACTTTTAAAAAGCAGTGCTAAAATATAGCTACAAAGCAGAGTTATTCAGCCCTTTTTTAAGGCAAAAAAGTCACTCGCCCTCCCCCCCCCCCCCCCCCGTGTGTCTCTAACCCGCCCGTGTGTCTCTCTACCCCCCCCCCCCCCGTCTCTTTCCCTCCCCCCTCCTCAACCTAAATCCCCCTCTTCGGCATAAACCCCCCTCAACCCCCTCCTCCACCTAAACCCCCCTAAATACCTCTCCCCTCACTTACCTGCTTGTGCTCCGGCACCCGGTATATGCTAATGACTCGGCGTGCATGTGACATGGGGGGTTAAGGTTGAGGAGGGTTGAGGTTGAGGAGGGAGGTTGAGGATGGGGGGTTGAGGATGAGGATGGGGGTTGAGGAGGGGGTTTAGGATGGGGGGGTTGAGGAGGAAGGTTGAGGAGGGGGTTGAGGATGGGGGGGTTGAGGAGGGGGTTGAGGATGGGGGGGTTGAGGAGGGAGGTTGAGGAGGGGGTTGAGGAGGGGGTTGAGGATGAGGAGGGAGGTTGAGGAGGGGGTTGAGGATGAGGAGGGAGGTTGAGGATGAGGAGGAGGGGTTGAGTAGGGGTTTGAGGATGGGGGGTTGAGGAGGGAGGTTGAGGAGGGGGGGTTGGGGTTCAGGGGGATTGAGGTTGAGGAGGGTTGAGGCTGAGGAGGGGGTTGAGGAGGGGGTTGAGGATGAGGATGGGGGGGTTGAGAAGGGAGGTTGAGGAAGGGGTTGAGGAGGGAGGTTGAGGATGAGGAGGGAGGTTGAGGATGAGGAGGAGGGGTTGAGGAGGGGGGTTGAGGTTGAGGAGGGGGGTTGAGGATGGGGGGTTGAGGATTGGGGGTTGAGGAGAGAGGATGAGGATGGGGGGGTTGAGGAGGGAGGTTGAGGAGGGGGTTGAGGATGAGGAGGGAGGTTGAGGAGGGGGTTGAGGATGAGGAGGGAGGTTGTGGATGAGGAGGGAGGTTGAGGATGAGGAGGGAGGTTGAGGATGAAGAGGGAGGTTGAGGAGTGGGGTTGAGGAGGGTGATAAGGGAGCGGGGAAGAGACACAGGGAAGGGAGAGGTTGGAAGAGACACAGGGAAGGGAGAGGGGAGAAGAGACACAGGGAAGGGAGACACAGAGGGCACAAGAGGGACACAGGGGGCAGCACATTTCCCACCCTCGGCTTATACTCGAGTCACTCATTTTACCCAGTATTTTGTGGTAAAATGGGTGCCTGGGCTTATACTCGGGTCAGCTTATACTCGAGTATATACGGTATATTTGTTGCTCTATTTTTAGCACCTCTTTTCATTTCCAGTTGTAGCTCTGTTATTTAGCATTTTGTCAGTCATTTTCATTCCCGTCTTCTCTTCTGCACCATTTCTTATATCACTAACAGTGCCGAGCTAAAGAATGGAGAGCCCCGAGGCAAGACAAAGTTTTGGCCCCCACCCCCTAAGGGGGGTTTGCCAAAAAAAAAATTTCTTTAGTGTTGTCACATAAAAAGATATAATAAACTAAATATAAAAATGTGATGGGTGTACTCACTTTTGTGAGATAATGTATATATATATATATATATATACATTAATGTATACACTAAAGAAATTACACTCTGCTACAATGTAAAGTAGTAAGTGTACAGCCTGTATAAATTTGCTGTGCCCTCAAAATTACTCCACACAGCCATTAATGTCTAAACATGTATATATATATATATATACATGTATATGTAAATAAATAAATAAATATAAATATATATATATATATATATATATATATATATGTATAGCAATGATTTAGTTAATGGTGTAAATAAATATATATATATATATATATATATATATATACACACACATAATAAGTTGGCATATAGCTCTGCCCCTGCTTCCTGTCCTTGGAGTAGAGTGGAATTATCTCCCCAGATTTTTTTGGCTCCTACTCCCATGCTTGTAAGCAGCCAACCGCTCTCAGCACCCACATATCATAGCACCAATACCTATTTCATTTGCTCCCCACTCACAGACCCCCCCCCCCCCCCCCGCACTTTGCTGTGATGCAGACTTTGCTCTCTCTCATCTCTCCTCTGATACACATCCCCAGTGGTGCTGAGTTGCTCCACACTACCACTAATTGAAGCATCTGTGGCAAAGCTCTTTTTTTAACTGGTAGCTCCTTCCCTGTATCTATACACTGATTATGAATAATCTACATTGTTTAGCTCTACTGACTATGTACCGTATTTTTCGATAAGACGACCCCTATTTTTGGAGACCAAAATTCAGAAATAAATAAATATGCTAAGTTTTTATTGTGTTACACATATATTAAAGGGCATTTTCTGTCATGATTTTCACTGATTTCCATTCCAGCTCAATATCCTTGTGATCACATCACATTGTGATGTGCATTGCATTTTTCTGGTTTAACACAGAATAACAAAGATATTGAGCTGGAATGGAAATCAGTGAAAATCATGACAGAAAGTGCCCTTAAATATATGTGTAACATAATAAAAACCTATAAAATTCACATTTATATGCACACAAGCATCACACACATGCCACACACAAGCTGATCAGCTCATTCGAAATGTGTATCACATTGTAATGCTGCATCTGGCCACTAGATGAAGCTATTTTAAGGCAGGAGATTAGAAATGCCTGTTCCAATTAGATTGCATTACAGCAATGCTTGTGAACTTAGAAATTTGTATTTTATAGCTTCTTATTGTTTTAAACATATATTTAAGGGCACTTTCTGTCATGATTTTCACTGATTTCCATTCCAGCTTAATATCTTTGCGATCCTGTGTTAAACCGGAAAAATGCAATTGCACATCGCGACTGAGTAATAAGTGATGTGATCACAAGGATATTGAGCTGCAATGGAAATCAGTGAAAATCATGACAGAAAGTGCCCTTAAATATATGTGTAATGCAATAAAAAACGTATTAAATACACATTTCTATGCACACTTGCAGTGTAATGCAATCTAATTGGAACCAATGCATTTCCAAATGTGTGTCTTTTCTCCTGCCTTAAAAATAGTGGCCAGATGCAGCATTACAGTACCAGACCAGGGTATGTAATTGCAACACTCCGTGTATAAGACGGTCCTCCTATTTTAGATTTAAATAAATTGGTAAAAAATACCGTCTTATACACAGAAAAATACAGTATATGTTGAGTACGGCTATACAAAGCAGTGATCATGAATACACTGCATTGGATAGCTGTACTTGTGTTTGTCCAAGGAAGTGGCCCAGTACTGATTGGGGTATATATCAGTGACATAAGAAAACAGAAGTGTTTTGTTTGGAAATCTGTGTATTTATTTCTAGAACAAATAAATGCAATTTAAAACCGAAACAAATAAAATACTATTTCAACATATGCATGCTCAATTTTGACCCAAAGTGCAAGTTCTGTGTGTTGAAATTTTACCTCCTTGATGGCACCTCTTGCAATTTTGAGCCCTGTGCAGCCGCCGACTTCGTCCATATGGTAGAACCAGCGTGCTGGGGGGCAGACCTTGTCTTTTGTTATGTTTGATTGGGAACCAGAGCTAGCTTTGCAGAAACACCAGTGTAGCTAAAACATGCACAATAACTAACACAATATCTCTGCTCTATAACAATGTAATTGCAAGCCTGGCTGGGTGTTATATGTGATTGCCATTACTGCTATCTTATAAAGAGCCTGAGTGCGGGGCTGCAACCTACCGAAATTCATAATTACAGAAGCAGCTTAGAAAAACTAAATTAAAAAATACATGTATTTCACAGATGATTACAATAGTAAGATATGCAATTTTTATTTCGTACCAGCTCTTAATTAAGGGTCTATTGTACGGGAACGGTTCCTGTGATTAAATAATGAGACAGGAGCTGTATAATGATATAGGTGCAAGTACTCAATGTTTTCCACTGACTTGTACACTGCTGCACACAAATGTGACAGCTTTTACCTGGAATATAAAGTACTTGTTCGTTAATTCAGTAGGTGGAGTCAACTCAATACATTTTGCTAATGAAAGGGCTGCTGCTAATGTCTCAGAGCCTTCAAACTCCCTAAATGTAGGTGGCTTCACTAAGGTCTAATTTAGCCAGAAATATCAACGTGAAAATAAAACGCTGCCCTGAGTTTTAAAAGCCACCATGGGGCTCAATAATTAATAAGTATTACTATATTCAGAATATATATCCATAATAGCTAGTTACTGGAGTGAATTATAACTTAGACTCAATTTAAATGGGAAAAATGCATTATAGGATGACTGTGCCTGTTTGTATGTGGCCTTTTTATGAACACTCTTAATTTTCAATCCACAGGATAATTTCACAGCACAGGCCGAGACTATGTGTGACCTTGAATGTTTAACGTTAAACGCTTCTTAGTATTGTATAAAAAGATTCAATTTAGTAAAAGGTAAAAGTTTCACTCTTGCACTCTTAAGTAAGCTAATATCTCTGTGAAACTGGGCCCCTGTTGATATCTCTTATACTGTTAATGGAGCACTTTAAATTTAGAAAAAACGTCATATGTTTGTGAAGTTTGTAGGAAATTAACAACATTTGACTGCAAGATTTTTGTGCACTAGCAATCTGTTAAATGAGCATTAACAATCAGTTAGAGCTTCTATCTGCCAGATAGGCTTGCTAAGTGGAAGTCACAACATTAAATATAATCCTATGAGCTAAATATCCAAGTCATATAAACGTTAACAATCAATTGGAGCTTCCATAAATGTCCTACATATAGAACTTCAAATAATATTATATAAGTTCACTATCTACTTGGCTTGCCAATGCAAGTCATTTAGTTATTTAGGATGCTATCATATACGGTGCCTTGCAAAAGTATTCACCCCCCTTGGTATTTTTTGTGTTTTGTTGCCTCACAACCTGGAATTAACATGGATTGTTTGAGGATTTGCATCATTTAATTTACAGAACATGCCCACAACTTTGAAGATGTTTTTTTTTATTGTGAAGCAAACAACAAATAGGACAAATAACAGAAAAAGTCAATGTGCATAACTATTCACCCCCCTAAAATCAATACTTTGTAGAGCCACCTTTTGCGGCAATCACAGCTCCAAGTCGCTTTGGATAAGTCTCTATGTGCTTGCCACATCTTACCACTGGGATTTTTGCCCATTCCTCCTTGCAAAACTGCTCCAGCTACTTCAAGTTGGATGGTTTGCGCTTGTGAACAGCAATCTTTAAGTCTGGCCACAGATTTTCTATTGGATTGAGGTCTGGGCTTTGAGAAGGTCCATTCCAACACATTTACATGTTTCCCCTTAAACCACTCAAGTGTTGCTTTAGCAGTGTGTTTGGGGTCATTGTCCTGCTGGAAGGTGAACCTCCGTCCTAGCCTCAAATCACGCACAGAGTGGTACAGGTTTTGCTCAAGAATATCCCTGTATTTAGCACCATCCATCTTTCTCTCAACTCTGACCCGTTTCCCAGTCCCGGCTGCTGAAAAACATTCCCACAGCATGATTCTGCCACCACCATGTTTCACTGTGGGGATGGTGATGTGTTGGGTTTGTGCCAGACATAGTGTTTTCTTTGTCTCCCACGTGCCTTTTCGCAAACTTAAAACGTGCCATTTTGTTATTTGCTGAAAGTAATGGCTTTCTTCTGGCCACTCTGCCATAAAGCCCAACTCTATGGAGCGTATGGCTTATTGTCGTCCTATGTACAGATACTCCAGTCTCTGCTGTGGAATTCTGCAGCTCCTCCAGGGTTATCTGTGCTGCCTCTCTGATTAATGCCCTCCTTGCCCAGTCCGTCAGTTTTGGTGGGCGGCCGTCTCTTGTTAGGTTTGCTGTTGTGCCATGTTCTTTCCATTTGTTTATGATAGATTTGATAGTGCTACTGGGGATCATCAAAGATTTGGATATTTTTTCTATAACCTAACCCTGACTTGTACTTCTCAACAACATTGTCCCTTACTTGTTTGGAGAGTTCCTTGGTCTTCATGGCATTGTTTGGTTAGTGGTGACTCTTGCTTAGGTGTTGCAGCCTCTGGGGCCTTTCAAAAATGGTGTGTATATGTAATGACAGATCATGTTACACCTAGATTGTACACATGTGGGCATCCTTTCACTAATTATGTGACTTCTGAAGGTAATTGGTTGCACCAGAGCTTTGTATGGGCTTCATAAAAGAAGAGGGTGAATACATACGCACATGCCAATTTTCTGTTTTCTATTTCTAAAAAATAGTTTTATGTGAATATTTTTCTCATTTCACTTCACCAACTTAGACTATTGTGTTCTGATCCATCACATAAAATTCAGATTAACAAAACATTGAACTTAAGGCTGTAATGTAACAAAATAGGTAAAAAGTCAAGGGGTGAATACTTTTGCAAGGCACTGTAGACTCACTATCCACTTGGCTTTCTGATGAAAGTCATTTAGGTTACCTAGGATGCTATCATATAGACTTACTATCCACTTGGCTTGCAGGTGCAAGTCATCTAGGTTACTTAGAACACTATAATATGAGCTCTCTATCCACTTGGCTTGCTAGTGCAAGTCATTTAAAAATGGGGACTCAATTAAATTAATATTGTGTGTAGGTAGCGCTAAAATACTCCTGATGTCACAATGCTGCAACGCTGGCGCAAAGACTCTGACGCTTTTTGCGACTGCTTCAACAAATATTGCTTCAATATTCTTAGTTTGTTGAATAGATCACAAAGAAGTGAACTTTTTGCTAATCAACGTGAGTTCTTTAAACAACCACCCTACTCAGGTGTTTGAAATAAGCTGTTTTGAGCATCTGCAAATACAGAAAGGCAGGGACGACTGGTGCATAGGGGCAAATGGGCAACCGCCCTCCCAAAATGAATGCACTGACTTAATCCAGCTATTCAATCTTCTATTTTTTTTATATCTGCTGCTGTCACTTTAAATGATAACCCCTTTTGTGCAGCAGACAGTTAAACACACTGACTTATCCCATTATCAAAATTATCCCCCTGCTGGTGATTTGTAAAAATACTGTTTTTCCCAAACTGTGCTCTCATATGCAGCACTGAGACTGTTTGTCAGCTGCAGCATCATCCAATAAGAATGACTGGGAGGATCTCAAGCTGTGGGATCCTGCAGGGACAGTCCCTTCCACTGTCCCCAGCCAATTAGGACTGCTAAATTATCAATGTAAGGTGAGGGGCAAGGTCTCTGTCTTCTGCCCCACCATCTTGGAAAGTCACTAGCTACCACTGGAGAAAGGAAATAGAGAAATGTGTTAGAATAAAACCTATGGGGGGGGGGGGGGGGGGGGTTATTTGATACTAACCCTCACATCAGTTTATCTTGAGCTCACATAGACTTTGTGAGGTTTCTCATCCGTAACAGACACAGTATTTATATCTATAGACCTTAACTACAATGGATATGTTCCACGCTTGTGGTTCATTTAAACATATTTATATATAATTACAGAGAGATTTACAGTCTAATGGAAGCGGAATTCTGTAATAGCCAAGTAACTGACCATGCAATTATGTGATTAGCACAATTTAAATGGGCGATTAAATACTGACTGCTGTCCACAAATTCACGTGTAACTTTCAGACACATTTACTGGCTAAATTTACTATATCAATGTAAGGACCAAGCCCTTGGCGTGTAAACGAATATATATAATTTTGTATGTATGATAAAGGACCACGGCAGTCATATGCTGTTTGGAAGAAATAGATTAGATAATGAGCAAACAGTTTTAGAAACTATAAAAATTAATACAGTCTGATTTTTTTACTGTTTATATGCAGTTATACTGAGGTGGAATTTACTCTGCCTTCTAGTTTTTTTGTAAACTAATGAGCTTTCTAATTGCATCACTGAGAGCACTGACAGTTGTAGTTGCCGCATTCCCATTGTGCTTATACAATAGAAACTTCCTATACACTCAAAGTCTCTCAAATCAGGAATTTGATCTGTAGAAATTGTATATTACAGTTCAGCATAATTGTACATAAAATATAATAAAGTGATTGTATTATTATTATTTAAAAAAACATTATGACTATTTCAAGATTTACTTCTTGAATGGAGAATGTTTTAAAGAAGGAATCATAAAAGTGCTGACCACGAGCTTTTAAAATTTTCATTGGGCCCTGATATATCTTTTATAATTGGACTTTATTATTTGTTCAGATGAATTATACCAAACACATATTGATTTGGCCAAATAAATTGTACTTCTAATATCCAATATTTCTGAAAGAAAATCTCAAATCAATTAAAAATATCAGAAAATACGAGGATCCTATCGTCCATTGAAGATTAAAACAGCATTTAAATGCATTGCCACTTAGAGCTATTTAAACAACATAATATAAAACACATAAATGATTCTCACTGATTAAAAGTTATTATTGGGAAGGTAATTTGAAGCTTGGGTTAATCATTAGTTTTATTGAAGCAGTAGTTGGCCGAAACCCAATGGGCGCACAGAATATATTCACATTATGTCGGCACAGCCAAGTAAATATTAGATTTGTTCTGGGGACCTGATGCTTAACAAAAGTTCACCAAAATAAAATTATATTAAAGTTATACAGCAGGAAGTCCAATATGCACATGGGCCAGTGTGTTTTTACAAACCCCAACCTGGTTTTATTTTCACTTAAGTGAAGGAAGCAAATATAATATCCAGTTAGGTTATAAATATGGGCAAAAGTAATGACAAATATCTCACTATATCAGTGTTAAATATTGTGATGAATAAAGGTAATCCTCAGGTTAAGGACGAGATCCATTCCTGACAACGTCCTTAGACGGAATTGTATGTAAGTTGGATCCATGATATGTACAAGTATATATATATATATATATATATATATATATATATATATATAGAGAGAGAGAGAGAGAGAGAGAGAGAGTTATACTTTAGATTCACTGTAAAACCCAAACCCAGCACATGCCCAATTTTGAAGGCTTGTAAAACTGTCTGTTGTTTGCACCATCACATTACAATTAATATTGTCATATAGCATTAAGTAGCACAAGCTTGAGCAAACATATTACATAATTTATTTTACCATGACATGGCACTCCCCTTAATTGTGTTCAATGTACACAATACTGAAATTCAAAGGCCAATTGGAGGGCAAGTACCTTACAGTACATTGCACAGTCAGTCAAGGGCTGAGAGCTGCGAGTTGGCAGCCAGACTTATGTCCGCCTATGGGTATTGTTAACTCCAATCATTCAAACTACAATATATAGTTGAAACTGATGAATTCACCACATGCTCTTTTGTTATATGCAGGTTGAGTAATGAAATTGGTGTCCAAACATCTACCCGATTACCAGTGATTATCAAATGCTAAGTATATGAGATGTTTTTATTATTTGTGAACAGCTGCTTACATTAAGAACAGGGAAACATAATGCTAAGTAAAAAGTGAGATTACCAATCAGTCCTTGCAAGGACTCAACCATAACCCACAAATGGGAGAAGCTCAAATCTTCATCCCCAACCAACCATTGCATTGACAGTATGTGACTCATCTTTAAAAGTCAGTATGTCATATTGAAATATATTGCTGATATCCCCATGTGCTCCTCTATCTCAGAGCCTATGTAAAGAGTGATTAGCGATAATGTCCTACTTATATTTCACTTAGGAAACAGCACAGCTCTGGGTCAGTTGAATCTATTTTTATCAAACCAGAAGTAGAGTCTATGCCCTGCTCCAAGGTGGAGAAGAATAAGATCATACCACTGCTGCTGCCACAGTGGGATCCTAATTCATTTTAGGATACGAGCAATTTTTGGTGCTATATATATTGGTTCATGGATATAATTTATTTTTCTGGGTACACATGTTGCCAAACCATTCTTGAACATTATGAGTTGTTCACATAATTCAACCATACTGCTGCTGGTTCTTCATCTGGAAGCTCAATAATGCCATGTAAGAGCATCTAGTGGTTTACCATTATCAATCTTAAACAATAGACAACACATATGTTTATATAGGTATTATCTGTATATTTTTCTAGTTTCAATAATTGAAAGTATATGTTATTAAAAGAGAAAGAAAAAACAGATTCAGATTGGATACTTGGGTCTGCTGAGCTATCACTCTATAATTTTCCAGTTAGATGGATTTGATTTACACTGACAATATAAAAAAAGGTAACAATAATAACATAATAATTTGGCAAATCTCAGGAATACATTTAAGTTGAGTGAGTGCTTGACAAGAAAACCTATTAGTATATTTCTATCAGTCACTGGAAGTACAATTTCTTATCAGACAGATGTGCCCTGGAGTTCTGTTGGATTCTGCATGGTCTGAGTACTGTATCAGTGCTGATGGACATAGAATGGGCTTGATCTCTAGAGTCCTCAAGTTCCTTTTCATATGGAGTCCGATGTGTAAATCCTGGTATATATGCATATCACTATCTGGTCCTAGGACTGGCATTGGCCCTAAAACCATAACCGTCGATCCTCGGGTCATGAGGACAGCCTAACACTAAACATACCACCACAGTTATGGATATTATTGAGTGACTTATATGCAGTTAAAATTTACTCTAGTCAAACGAGTGGAAAATTAAACAGAAATGTAGTGTGCTGCACGCTCTATAACCCTGTTAAAGTATTCTGTATCTCAATGGTTGCCCCCATGAGTATTGGAGGTAACCCTGTATAGCGAACACAAAGTATTGTTCCCTGCTTCTGTATCCTCCTGGTTCTGTATTCCTATGAGTGTAGGCACCAGACTTCCCTTTAAACCTTCCCTTAGTCTTGGAGATTAGTGTAATAGTTTGTAGCACTTAATTATTTTACAGAATCTTCAAGAAAAAGACTATATTTAATTCCTGCTCTTGCTCTTACCCAGTGAGCATCTAAAACCAGATACCTGACATGGTCACATTTGGGAGAGGATCAGGAGACCTCCAGCCAGGAGCTTATTCACTTGTGATTCACAACAAATAGAAAAATCCCCAAAGACCCCAGAATAAACTCTTCTTTTATTGCTGCAAGGGTATTGACCGAAAGCAATTGCATTAATCTCTGTGGAATATCAAAGCTTTGAGGCTGTGCTTTTTGTCTCATTTGTATGTTTCTTTCCTCAATATTGCCATTCTCTGCTCCATTATCCTTCTTTTATAACAGAGTTGATCTTCTAGTGATAGAAACATATCCCTTCTTGCCTGTTCAGATGATTTGTTCATACTCTGTTGATTTAATCTTTCTCCAAACAGTGCAGTTAATGTTACAAGTCATCTGTACAAAGGCTAGACCAGTCCAGGTTTGGACCAAGTATAAATATAATGTTTCACACAACCAAAAACCTGTACACAATGTATGCAACATAATAGAGGTGTCCAATATTTACACTATCTTCCCAGGAGAGCTTAGTGTAAACATGCCATTCCCATATGCCATTCATACATATTAAAATAGAAGAAAATAAGAAAAGCTTTTGAGATATTCAATATATTTTATTTGTTCATTCTTTAAATACCACAAGAGAATTTATCATGTGATAATCTGCATAAATTCACCTAGAGCTAAACTGGAAGCCTCCTGAAGCCTGACCGGCGCTGGCAGGAGCCTTGGCCAGGAGAATCTGCAGCTGTTCTGGTCTGGATTTCCAGGCGTGTGTTGCTATGGTGAGGGGGTGCACAGAAAGGAAATAGCACAGATTACAGAGACAAAACATTTGTTTATTTGTTGATGTTTCACAAACAGATCTGGTATCCTAACAGTGCAAGTGCCCTTGTCAAGGGTGGAGCTACTGCAAGTGCAGAACCGTGGCCAGCTAAAGGGTACACCTAGGGTTACTGGAGACTCAATTTTTTGGGAAGAGTAGTAGTTGTTTTATTTGTTGTCTTTTTTATTGACCTCCACAAGTCTCAAAATTAGTTTGCAATGGGGCCCTTCATTTATTAGCTTTATTAGCCAATGTAGTCTCCAGTTCCCCTCCACCAATCAGTACTGTGAACCCCAATAATTTCTTGCCCATGTGTATACCACTGCAAGCTTCATCTTACCACTGAGTCTCAACTGTGGAAGCTCCAATGCTCCCTCCTCCCCGGGCCCACAAGCCTGCTAAATAACAAATAAACAAATATTTACTGTGTACCAAAATACAAGCTCAAGCATCCCCTCTTCTAGTGCACTTGAAGCTGTTTGTTATAATACCCACCTCTAAACTGTGCACTAACAATGCAGTCTCCAATACTCCTCTAACTTCTGCTGCATCCAACAATACCAGTTCCAATGCCCCTAACGCCCTCAGACCACAATCTGCAAATTCAAAAATGCAAAATGCACCCAACAATACAAACGTCAACACCATATTGTATGTTAAAATGATCTATATTTAATTACACTAATAACAAAGTGTTTCCATATCAAAGTGTATCCTACCTACTGGATGATGCATCAGTAAAAAAACAACAGATGGTAAAGCACCATGGTAAATACAGTGATTGATAGCAGTTTTCCCCTGAACTCAGGACTGCACTGAAAAGTTTACTTATAGCTGACCTGTTTATGTGATTCCAGCATTCCATGCTCTGCATAGATGGATTTTTTAAGGGTTTACTTTTTTTTTTATTTTGCTCACTACAAAGAGCTGTAGCTGCAGGTCTGGCAATGGGCAGTCAAAAAGTATTTCAACATGCTTTTGGGAGATCTTTACTGTGATGTGTTCCAAATTGTGCAAAATTAAATGGCCCTTTAACTGTGTAAATTCTGTGTAATTCTCATATTCCTTACACTGTGAGCTTCCACTCCCTCTCCTTCAGTGTACCCAACACTTTCATCTCCAACACCTTCCATGTGTTCAGCTCTGCGAGCCTCAGATGCTGTGTGCAGACCCTTTAAGCGCACAAACTTTAGGAATGACTTACCTAGCTGCCTTATTGTTCCAAATACCGATTCATTGACTGCAAGGTCAAATCACCATTCGCCTTCAATTTGTGTGGGGGCAGTTCAGTCCACATTGGACATCTAGTGGGTCTGCTTTGTACAATCCATCTGTGGGTGAATTTGGTGTGTGCTCTATCAAGTCTACTGTGTGTTCAATCCAGACAAACTTGTATGTGCACAGTGTTGAGTGCATGCAGTCTGCGTAGTCCATTGTGTGCTCATCCACCCCAACTGTTTTGGGTCCAGTGTGTGCTCAGCCCATTCCATTGTTAGTATGTCCTCTGTGTGTACTAACACCACTCCACTTTATATGTGTCTAATATGTGTTTTCAGTCAAGTGCACATTTCTGCTTGTGTATTCATTATGGTCATTTAGTCTAGTCCACATTATATGTGTCTAGTGAATGTCAGACCAGAGTTCCCAATACATGTACAGTGGGTGCTCCTAGCTTCTGGACTCCAACCAGTTCACTATATATTTATCCAGTATGTGAACTCAGTGTAGTCTGCTTCAGTCCACTGTATATGAGTCTAGCCTGTGTACTCCATATGACTAGAATGTGTGCTCAGTGCAGTCCAGTCTGTGTGTCGAGATTGTGTGTCCGATCAACTTTATGTGTGACCACTCTGTGTATAGTCTCTATCATTATGTTGTATTAGTTCAGTTTACTCTGTATATGGAGGGCTCTGTATACTATCCAGGTCCCCTGGATTGGGAGAGTAACCCTTTGACCTGACAGGTCGGGGGTATAGTAATAGGAAGTGGCTATCTGGAGGGTGGAGCCATTTACAAGGCTCTTTTGGCGCCTTCTGTGCCAAAAAAAGAGGTGGAGGGTAATTATAATGTTGAGTTGTATTAGGTGGTTGTTAGTTAATGTTTATGATAATCTTTATTGTGAATGTTCTATGTTAATGAAAAAAGTATTCTATGTATTCACAGCAGTGCTGCTGGGCCAGTGGTGAAGTGGGTGAGCCCGACCCTACCCATCACAGTAGGCCCTAGACGCGGGTTCAAGGTGTCGGTCATTCTGTCTATGGCCAGGCTCCTACTCTCAAATTTTTTTTACTTATTGTTATTATTTATTGTTATTACATAATTTGTGTTTACCAATAAACACTATGGCCTGTTTTCCCCAGCACGTTGTCTGTGTTTTATTATTATAGTTTAATATACCCCATGCTTGGGACAGTGCTTGGGTCATGTGCAACGTAAGTTCTATGTCCAGGACATTTTCAGTACTTTACAGGCTGCTTTTACAGCAGTGATTAAATAAGAATATATTTCATGCGGACCAATACAGCTCTCTGGAGAATATCAATCCCTTCTCCTGTGGGTGCTGCTGCTCATAGCTGATGGGTTCTCTGCATTATTTTAACCAATGTGCCTGCAGTGTTACTATTTTACCACAAGAGGGTGGTTTTTAAAATCAGTTAAATCTCTGGGAACAATCTGCAAAATACAATTTTTACATTTTAGTAAAAAAACTAATACCCTAATACCCCTTCTGGATCACTACCTTTTCATTGTGAAGGGGCTTGTGTACTTCAATGAAGTTGTGAGCTATACCATGTAGGGTTACTGAAGATGTGCAGGTCATAGCAGAGAGGTCAGACAAATTGTGGTCCACTGCAGAAGGAACTGCTAACCCACACCAGTATCTTTAAACACGACCAGAGACATATCAATAGATGTGCCTGGCATGAAGTTGTCCTTAGGGTCACAGAGAGTCGGACACGACTGAATGACTAAACAGCAATATCCTTATACAATTATTCCTTGAGTTATAGAATGAGTATTGGAGTATTGTTTTCCAAAAGCAATGACAGAAATCTGTCTGGCTTTGATATTGCTGTTATGCTTATTCTGAGTGCCAAGTGAGAGAGAAGGGGACGGGGAAGGGGGGGAGGGGCTCTCAAGCGAGAGGAAGGAAAGCATTTACCGTAATTCAAGATCATTTTAGGTTTTTCACTTATTACATTTTTTGCATTAGGGTATCTCCAATATAAAGTTTTGACAGGCAGCAGGTAATTTACAAAGATATATTTTTCCTAAAAACAAACAGATTAATTAAAAAGTTGCTAATAAAATTTGTAGCGTTTGATTTTGGAGGGATTTCTGTCTAACACAAATGCATTCCTACTTGCCTAATCAGTCTAGTTATGCCCTGCGGTCTCCACACGTTCAGTCTTGTCAATTTCTTATGACTTTACACTGAAAACAATACAGCTAGATTCTCACGGGGTATGTACCAATTATGCAATCATCACCCATATGAATAAGATAACTGATCATGGCTGGTGGTTCTTCAAAGAGCCTGATTGACATGTAAAATGCAAATTTCAATTATATTTTACTGTAAAAAATACAAGTACTTGTTGTTGTTTAGTAGTTCAGTCGTGTCCGACTCTCCGTGACCCTATGGAACGCAAAACGCCAAGCACATCTTATGTTTAGATTTGCTAATCCATAAGGTTTTCTTGGCAAAGTTACTGTAGTCGGTTTCAAGTTTGTTCTCCAGTGGCTGCAATTTGTCTGATCTCTCTGCTATGACCAGCCCATCTTGGGTCGCCGGACATGGCATAGCTCACAGCTTCACTGAAGCACACAAGCCCTTTCACCACAACAATATAGAGATTCAGAAGGGGAAGTACATGTTACCTATATTTGTTTTGTTTTGTTTGGACTGTGTCCCTTTAAAAGGGAAGTGCAGTGTCTCTAATTTAGTGGGAACTTGATATGACCGTGAATGTCATTGGGAGTCCGGCCAACATGGGAGGGTGTGATATATCTGACAAGGAAACAGGAAGTTTCAGTGATTCACATGTTCTCTCTCAAGACCTTTTATTCTTTTTTGTCCATTAGTATTTAACCCATGACTGTAGAAGATTTTGAGTTCCCACAGAGCCAGGATGGATTACTCGAGGGTGCAGTCTGTAATGTGTGGCTAGTGATATTCATCTTATGTATTACTGCAATGTGAATCATTTATTGCAGGGCTTGGCAGGTTAGACAAATGGAACTGGACGGGGATTTCTTAGGTCAATAATCTGCTATGGCAGGTAAACTTGGCAAACTTTTATAACAAAGTATACCTATATCATCTAAATAATTGTCACGTTATATCTACTGCGTGACAAATACTGTTTTACCTTGATCCCACACAGCTGTAGTAGGCTGGAGTCTTCTCTGGTCCTTGCAGTCTTCTCTGGCCTACTAATTTGTAACCTGAGAGGGTGTGTTTTTTTAGTGAGCAGCAGAGAGAGTGGGTAGAAGATGGAAAGTTAATTTTTATCTCATTGGAACATTGTAGTTCAGCTCTTGTTATTTGATACCTACCCCTTTTTATATAAAACCCTGCTACCTTCTTATACTACCATGCACTGAACAAGAAGAATTACTGTCATATCAGCCTCTATACACTAGGGGCCTCATTCAATTGCGATTTGGCCAATTGAATAGGGCTCTATATAAGCACATAGCATATTTTATTTACAGAAGTTTTTAGTTAGTGAAGACCTTGCTTTTGGATAGAAGTTCACTAACTAAAAAATTATGTAAAAAAACATGCTATGTGCTTATATAGAGCCCTATTCAATTGGCCAAATCACAATTGAATGCGGCCCTAGGAGAGACTGCTAATAGGATGGTTTTAGTGTACATAAATGCTAATCTTAATTTGTCTATTTTTTCTAAAGGGCCGTGGGCCGGCTCCCTGCTTTAGTATATAACAAGTCAGAATACCTTTGTCATAGTAAAGGTACAGGGATAAAAATCAGACCAGCAGGGTATCCCCGTATCAGTAAGGGTAGTTTTTACACATTTTAACAAAGTCTGAATGTGTTTATGAAAATTAAGTCCAGGTATGGAATCCATGCTTTCTTTGAATACACATATACTTTGAACATGAATACACATATACTTATTTTAATATTCAAAAACACAACAGGAAGGAGATTTAGCATGAAACTTATCACTTATTTAACTTTAACTGAGATACAGTATATGGTAAATGTAATAGTCCAATGGAAAGGTAACTTCAACCCAAGTCCTCCTATTGACTATCGCTGCAGTAGATGATCTCTTGTAGTTGTTCAGTCTTGTACAAATCTCCTTGACCTTATGGACCACAGCACTTATCCATAAGGTTAAAGATACTGGAGTGAGTTACCAGATCCATCTCCAGTGGATCTGCTGACAATAACAAGATCCATTTTTAGTATTTAGCCCTGTAGATTATATTACCATTATATTATAAAAAAAAGTGTGAAAAACAAAATGTTCTAATTACCTGTGATTACAGTATATTATTATAAACTGACCACCACCACATCTTTTCACAGAAACCTCCCTTTTGTCAACATGCAACAAGTGTCTTCTTTCTCATGATATTTACACTACAGATCTTCTCACATAAATGTTAGTTTAATCAATGTTCTACTTTCTAACCTATGTTCTTGCACTAACACCTTATTATAATGAAGGGATAACACTGCATACTCAAGATTTAGTCTTTATATTTGCACTGTGGGAGCAGCCATTTTGATTGACGCAGAGGCTGCACAGGCTCCCTGGGTCAGCACGTAGCGTCACGTGACCCAGCAGAGCTTGCAAGGCGTCAGCCAATCGCGTGGCATCGGGGGGCTGGACTTCCACCTGTGTTTCGTGCGTCTCCAGCAGAAACGGACGGAGGTCTGAGGGGCTACTGTGCAAATAAGTTAAAGTAGGAGGTTGAAACTGAGAACCATACCCCAGCTATACAGCACATAAGGGGCAATGCGAAAGTTTTCTGTGTGGGTGTTTTTGTAATTTTTCTGTTCGTTTTGTGGTCGGTTTTTGTCTGTTTCTGTGTGTGTGTTTTGCTTGGGCCCAGTATGGAGGCTGAGGACATAGAGGCTTTACTGGCTGAAGTTAGGACTCGGGCCTTAAGCCAAGAGGTCAGGTGGGTGCAGGACAAGCTGGGACCACCCATGCCTTCTGCAGTAGGCCCTCCATACATTGCACAGGCTCAGCCTGTAGTGGCTGGTGGCCTAGGCAATAATAGAGGTGCCATCCCACTGGTACAGCTCCATCAGACTCCCGTCCAGCTGACCAAGGCCAGGAGATCAAAAGGGGATACGGGTCAGGAGAGCCAGGACCCCATACCCCCCAGGCATGAGAAAGCCGGGCCCATGGGCAGTGAGGGCGAGGGCCTAGAACTCCGGCCACCGCCAATCACTTTTCCCAAAGGGTCACGACCGCGTCAAAGGACTAGAAACACCCCTCTACTCCAGGTGGAGCAGGGGGTAATAGAAAAGCCGGGAGCCCTAAAAAAGCTCCTACAGATCCTCATTATGCCGACTATGCGGTCCCTTCTAGTTCTCATTCTAACAGCGCTTCTGGTGCTTTACAGGGACGCAGCCGCGGCAGGGAACTGGGCATGGCGACGACACGAGACAAGAGGAACAGAGTCGTCAATGAGATGACCAGCCAAGACAGCATGGTAGTAATTGACGACGTGCCTGTGACAGCAGCAGTGGTGGGGCAGGCGCGCCCCACTAGAGCTCGAAAGTCCAAAAGCAGGTACAGTCCACTGCTATTCACTCCTTTACGACGACAAAGAGCTGAGACTGAGAGCTTTACGGTTAGGCCACAACAAAAGGTGACTAATACCAACCCACAGGTAGACCTTATACCGCCTAAGGAAGTCTCAGTGGACCCCGTACAGAGGGCAGCAGAATCAGTGGTGCCAGCTTACTCCAGCCGCGCAGGTATAGGTGACCATGACCAGTCCTCAGGGGAGGAGCAGACGGTTTGGGCACGGGTATGCAGGTCACGGAGAGCTAGCGACTGTTCCTCTTGCACCCACAGGTCCAGGAGGAGATCAAGATCGAGAAGCAGGAGGTCCTGCCGATGCAGTTGCATCTGAACTGGCTCAGAGAGGGGACGGAGCCCGAGGACGGCCAGACATTCAGAGCCCCCGGTGCGTCAGGAGAGACGCAGGGACACCCCGTTGGTGGCTTCCACTCAGAGGCTTCCAGAAGCAGGTGAGCTCACGATGGTGGGTCAGATAGAGGATACAGGGAAAAGTGAGCCCCTACACACAAGGACAGGGTTTTTAGGGTCCCTCAAGACCCTCTTAGCCTCACACAACATTTCAGTGAACGAGCAGGAAATAGGGGCGTGGATTTGGGACTTAGCTAAGAGTGTGTGGGCCGAGCAATCCACTAGCAGTGGAGCGGGACAAACAGCACCGGCCGGAGTAATGGCGGTAGCTGGGGCCCCCTCGGCGGTGGGTTTCCTGGGTTCGCAATCTGTTAGTACCAATGCAGTGGTCACTGATGCAGCCATGAAACTGATTGTCTTGTGTTCATTGGATAACTTGGGGGCACATCTTCCCCAGGAGGTTAAGGAAAAAATTTGGAGAAGGGAGTTTGTTGAGTTGTTCTCACTTCTTCCCATGTCCAGACAACTGGATGTGTTTGATAGGGGCCTTCGGGAAGGGGATGACCTAGGACTTTTGACACCCGGCTCCAGGCCTTCTCCATCATTGCTTGCATGCTGTTTGAGCGACATCCCGAACAAAGTTCGAGATTGTTCATTTATATAGATGAAATTTGCAATGCTCACAAGGTTTATGGGGGTATGACGTAGTGGCGCTACGACGAGGAGTCCCCCCAGTATTTGGCATCCAGGCCAACAATGGCATGGAGAGACAAAGCAGTGGCATACTGGTTGAACATTATGATACCAATGCGCGTCATGCCGCCCTTTCGTAGTGCGTACGGTGGAGCCAGGGCCCCACCCCCGCAGTTGCCACAGGCCTCAAGACCTGTTTTGCCTACAATGAAGGGGTTTGTAGATGGGCTGCGAATTGTAGGTTCAAGCATGCATGTTCCAACTGCGGCGGCGAACACCCCCTCGCTAGATGTGCCAGACCAAAGGAAGGGAATAGAACAGGAGAGCCCCCTGCAAAAGGGCAGGACTTCCATATGCCTCCCCGCCATGCTGCCATGGCTAAAATGCTACGGTAGAGTGCCGGGCAACAAAGCCGCAGCTCACCTCTTGGAAGCGGGTATCCAGGAGGGGTTCCGTATCCCATGCCGCACTGAGCTGCGGGGGTACAAGGCACCGAACTTGCAATCAGTAAGGGAATTCCCGGGGGTAGTGTCAAAGAAAGTTCAAACTGAGGTCCAGCTGGGTAGGATGGCGGGTCCATTCGCGCCCCCCGCTATCCAGGAGTTGGTCGTCTCCCCCCTCTGTCCCAAAGAAGGAAAAGGGCAAGTTTAGGTTGATTCAGCACCTTTCTCATCCCAGAGGGAGGTCAGTCAACGACGGGAACACAAAGGATCAGTCAACCGTGTCCTATGAATCTTTTGATCGGGCCGCCGAGATGGTGAAGTTTGCTGGCGCTGGGGCGCTTCTGGCAAAAGTGGACATTGAAGCGGAGTTTAGGTTGTTGCCGGTTCATCCGTCGAGTCATCGGCTCTTGGGCTGTTACGTCGATGGCAGCTATTTCGTTGACCTATGCTTTCCCATGAGGTGCTCAATATCATGTGCTTACTTTGAGGCATTTAGTACATTCCTCCAGTGGGTTGCGCGCTCAGAAGCAGGGGATAGGAGCATAACACACTACCTGGACGATTTTTTGTTTGTCGGTCTGGCAGGACAGGAAACTTGCGGTTTCATTCTGGAAGTGTTCACCAGAATCTGTCAAGATTTTGGAGTACCGTTGGCCCACAACAAAACCGAGGGCCCCACAACAAAGTTAACCTTCCTAGGGGTACAGATTGATTCCATGAAAATAGAATGCAGTCTTCCCCAGGAAAAAGTGGCGGATATGCGAGCGGAAGTCGGCGCATTGGAAGGAGCATACAGGGAGTCACTACGACGGTTGCAATCCATCATACGGCAGTTGAACTTCACCTGCAGGATTATCCCCATGGGGAGGATATTTTGTAGGCGAATGTCGATTGCTACTGCAGGCGTCCTGAGGCCACATAATTTTATCAAAGTTTCAAGGGCCATGCGGGATGACGCAAGGGTATGGTTGGTTTTCCTTGCCAAGTTTAATGGGACCACGCATATTCAGAAAGGGAGCGCCACCAGCGCCGATTTAGAGCTTTACACGGACGCGTCCAGGTCAGTTGGTTGCGGCGCTTATTTCCAAAGGAAGTGGTGCGCTGCGGCATGGCCAAAAGAATGGGTGGTGGCAGGTCTTACAAAGAACCTGGCGTTCCTCAAGCTATTTTGCCATAGTGGCGGTGGTGCACATATGGGGCTCCGAGTTTCGGGACCGGCGAGTGTTATTCTTTACAGATAACATGGGGGTGGTTCAAGCGGTAAATAACCTCATGGCAACATCCATACCGGTAGTATGACTACTTTGTCACTTGGTGCTATGCTGCCTCCGCCTGAACATATGGTTTCAGGCCAGGCACGGTATTGGAGAACGGTATTGCTGACGCCCTTTCTCGGTTCCAGGAAGAACGGTTCAGGGGATTGGCCCCGCAGGCGAATGTGCTGGGGGAGTCCATTCCCGGGGAGCTCTGGGAGCGTGGAGCGACCAGGTAACGTGACTCATCAGACAGTCTGTTGCCCCGGCTACATGGGCCAGGTACAGACGTGTGTGGGCAAAATGGAATTACTTGGTTACAGTGGCCGGTGGGACTCCGTCGGAGGATAAGACCCTAGGGATTCTGCTTTGGTTCCTGCTGCGGTGCGCCGAGGAAGGCGAATCAAAAGCCGTTGTAGGGCGACAGGTCACGGCTCTGGCTTTCATGTTTAAGCTGGCAGGGCAGAGGGACCTAACAAAGGAGTTTATAGTGCGTAAGGTGGTGAGCGGATGTTTAATGGGGATCGCAGGCCAGATACCAGGCGGCCGATTACTTTTTCCCTGTTGCTGCGACTGGCGCAGGTGTTGTTGGTAACTTGCAGGACACCTTTTGAATCTCTGCTTTTCCATACGTTTTGTTCCCTGGCATTCTTTGGAGCGTTTCGTATAGGGGAGTTAGTCACGAACAGTAGACACGGTTCCGGGAGATTGCCGTTGGTGGATACCTGTGTGAGGGAAGGCACGGTAGTACTATGGTTAGGGAGGTCTAAGATGGACCAAATTGGTAAAGGGAAAAAGGTGGTACTGCACCGAGTTGGCACGGAGTGTTGCCCCTATGTGTGTCTGGAGGAGTATCTCAACCAGCGACCGGCGGGACGGAGTTCGCTGTTGATTCATGCCGATGGTACGGCTTTATCCCGGGTTTAGAGCAGGCAGAGTTTGGGACGCACTCTTTCCGAATTGGGGCCGGTATGGAAGCAGCCAGGTTAGGCTTGCCCGACGCCGCAGTGAAGCGTATAGGTAGATGGGAGTCGGAGAGCTTTCGGACCTACGTGCGGCCCAGAGCAGTAGTCTAATGAATGTTGCTTTCTGCTTTCAGGAGGACAGAAGCAACTGTGGATTGTTGGCCACTCGTACGTGTACTGGGCCCACAGGTTGGCCGCAGTTACCGAGAACAAGGCACAACTCGGTTTTCCTGTTATGGACTTGCACGTGCGTTGGTTTGGAATTCGAGGCCTGCGGTGGGCCCAAGTAAACGGACAACTGGACACGTACGCCCAGCGTTATGGACAGCCAAGCTTATTACTGTCCATTATTTCCCTCTAAGCCTAAATGGATCATGCCTGGGTCATGATTGGCGCAGAGACTGCACAGGCTCCCTGGGTTAGCATGTAGCGTCACGTGACCCAGCGGAGCTTGCAAGGCGTCAGCCAATCGCGTGGCGTTGGTGGGCGGGACCTCCGCCTGTGTTTCACGCATCGGGCTGTAGCAGCGCGGTCTCCAGCAGAAATCCCACCCTCCCACCCTGTTATTGGTTTTGTGTTAAATTTGTGATTGTTATGTATATATTTGGAAGAATAAAAAAAAAAAAAGGAATGTTAGTGGAGAAGTGGCCTTATTGTTGTATATTCTGGTATGATTGGTTGGGCGGGAGGTGAGTTGCCCGACCCACTGGCCTAAGTGGGCATGGCCCTACCTCACAGGGTGTGCTTAGTATAAGCATTGGTGCTTTGGGCAGGGCCCAAGGCGTGATGTCACTGTGCGTGGCCGGGCTCCTCCCCCTGGCAAGTTTATGTAAATTATATACAGTAATTTATATTATGTTATCTGGTTATTTATTAATAAAAGCTGTGGCCCGTGTTTTCTCCCACTCAGTCATCGTGTCCATTATTTCCCTCTAAGCCTAAATGGATCATGCCTGGGTCATGTTATTAAACAACTACAGTACTTTAGTGGTCTTATAAAGGGGTCTCTAAAGTTAGGTATGGTTTGATAAGAAAAAAAAAACTTTTATTAAAATTTCACAGTGTATTTACACAATGACTTCAATGATCCTCAGGCTGTATAGGTTTTGGTTCTCTCCACCCCATGAATGAAGTATTGTGGCTGCTGTGGACCTGCCAACTTGATAACTACGCTCTGAAACACACATTTGTGTAACCTGAGCTACTAACAATGTAAACACCCTGCAAACCATGTACAACACCTACTTTCATACTGAAGTTGAGTTAGATAGTTATTCCCCTGGGTGGCTCAATGCCAAGCACAATAATTCATTCAGGGATTGGAGAGATCTGGAACATATATAGCCGATGGCATGAATGAAAAATATTAATTAATTTCAGTAAAAGCTTAATAAATGCCAAGCTGTTCTTTAGAAAACTATTTACATGACAACAAAAGTGATCATTTAAAGGGTCATTGAACACAATTCCTTTTTTTCATGCATATAAAAGAGCATGCTTTAAACAATAGTAAAGTTGTGTTTTGCATGAAAAAAATGTAAAACCTGCTTAAATTATATGTGTGTAGATTAAATTGGCAGACAAGTGACACATATATCTACAGTATATTAATGCTCATTGGCTGACAGGGGTAAGCCCCCATGAGTTAAACATTTGAATTAGTTTTCTTGTTTTTTTTTTGCTTTGAGAGCATCATTTAAAACATACAAACAATGCTATATTATCAAATACCCCTTTCAGATACAGCATATAGCTAAATGGCTGCACACTTTGTGGAAAATAGAAAGCCTGTATCACAAGTAAGTTTTACTCTTTTTGTTTTTAATAATGTATTAATACAATAAAATATGTTTTAAAGTAGAATATTGCTTATACTGATATTTTTGTGGCATTTTATCCCTTAGAAATCAGACACGTAACAAAAATGGATTCCATAGATATGTATTCAACTGAGGTAAATAAGATATAATGCATAATCTAACAGTAGCTAATCACCAGATAATAATGGCTATCTCTGTTCCATAATAATTTTAATTATAATTGTGTTTTTCTCTTGTAACAGAGGTGTGACAGAGGTACCAGTTATTCTAGGATGATATTGACTGTTTGACCATAGCAGTGGGGGGAAGCTTTTATTGTTTTCCATAATCCTATTATAACCGTTCTCAGATTATTTTAATAATGTATTGTAGACACCGCTCGTCAGCCCTCTGGCAAATGGTTCACATGAATTTTTAGAAGTCACTGAAAATGCTGGAAGAAATAAAAATATACAAGTAAAGCGGAGGGGAGAGGTATATAAATAATGGAGTTTCTAATAATGTGTTGAATAATATTGTGATTTCCGGTATTGATGTCTAATAATGAGGTGTTTCAAATGAGATATATAATGATTATATTCCATGTCAGTGCATTTGCAGATTTAGGCAGACTGCTGCCTCCTAAAAATATGCTGCCATAGGCCTGGGCCTCGTGAGCTAGGCAGAAACACACCACTGAACTCCCCTTTATTTAATAACGCACATTTCTGTACAGTGAAACACAATAAAACGTTCCCATACTCATGTAACCCAGCCACTCAGGAAGTTTGCATGTAGCTCTATTTGGCACTAGATAGTGCAGCCTCACTGCAGTGCCTGCAAGTTAAACTGCATGGACACATGGGCACTTCCCTACCCCAGACACACAAAACATACATAAAATATGGTCTTCTCCACTACCATAACTTTATCACTAATATATTGTCTTAACCTGATCATTTAAGAGAGAGAGTTCTGATATTATGTTAGACAAAATGATATTTTATATTTGTATCCTACATTGCTGTGTGCCTTGTTGATGTATTTGGTCATGCTTCATGTCTTGTTTGTTTGCCTATATGATATGTGTTGTTGCTCTCTATGACAATGCTGGATGTGTATGGATTTGATATATGTGTACTTGATTTGGCTATCTATTCTGTGTGTATTCTTGCGTTTTTTATGTTATATGTATTATTTTGTTTGCCTGGTGATTCTGCATGTCTTATTGTTTTGTCTGGCATATGTTTTGTTGTTGTATGAAGTATGCTGTATTGTAGTGCCAGTCTACATTGTGTGTGGTCTTTTTGTGTCTGGCAATGATTGTATACACAACAACAGCAAAATTAGAGCTGCTCAATCTGAGAACGGACAATACCTGAAGTAGGTTTGTCCTATAGGTTTGGTTACCAACTCAGAGAGCAACTTCTTTTAGCTCACTTGTGCCCTTCACAGGGAGAAATATCCTATAGTATATCAGTCTGGTCCCACTCAAAAGAGTGACCCTGCCCCAAAATACCAGGCAATTCTACCCTGAACAGGAGAAACAACAAATACAGACGAGTTTCAGCCTTTATGGGCCTCGTCAGTGAGGTACAGCTGAACTCCCTAAGGCACAGTGAGCAAGGGGTCCACGTCTGGAGTTCCATATCACCCTTAGGGAGACTGAACCCCAAGGGTAATTTGCATAAACAAAATAACTAAGTCAGAGGTGCTCATCAGAGAATGAACTAACCTTAATAGATTAGTTCTATAGACATGTTAACCCACTCTGAGAGCAACCTCTTTTAGCTCACTTGTGCCCTTCGCAGGGTGAAATATTTTGTAGTATATCAGTCTGGTCCCACTCAAAAGACTGACCCAGCCCAGAAATACCAGGCAATTCTACCCTGAACAGGCGAAACAGCAAACCTCAGGCGCGTTTCGGACTTTATGGGCCTTGTCAGTGAGGTGCAGCTGAACTCCCTAAGGCACAGTGAGCTAGGAGTCTATGTCTGGTTGCCCCTATCCCCCTTAGGGTGAGAAAACCCCCTGATGGTCATTTCCCTAAACACCAACAAAATTAGAGGTCCTCAATCTGAGAACAGACAATACCCGAAGTAGGTTTGCTCTATATGTCTGGTTACCTACTCAGAGAGCAATCTTTTTTTTGCTCACTTGTGCCCTTCACAGGGAGAAATATCCTGTAGTATATCAGTCTGGTCTCTGATTGAGCACCTCTAATTTTGTTGTTGTGAATGTTATTATTGTGCCTGTCACTGTGTTACATCTTGTTGTTTCTACCGTAAATGTTGTGTCTGGCAATACTGTTGTTGTGTCTGGCACTGGGTTACACCTGGTTATTGTGTCTTCTAATACTGTGTGCCTTGTTGTTTTGTTTGGCAATGTTGTTGCTGTGTCAGGCTGTGTTAAAGGTGTCATTCTGTTCTATGGCTGCACCTTTTGATAAAATACATTTTTGGTAAAAAAATTAAGTGAGATAATGAAGTTCAAACCTATACTGCTTGGATGCTGCTTCAAATACACAATACGTTTTATGGCTATTTTTGCCTCTGTCCCAGAATGCAGCAGTTTAATAACAACTATTTCTTCAGACTGATTTTCAGTAACCTCTGGAGCTGTTTTTTTTAATTAAATAAACCTCATCCTGTCTAGATTTCTGGTGCGCAGTACCAACCCCCCGCAGATGGGCCTGGAGGATTAACAGAAAATCCTCCTCGATCTGGCTCCAACAGATGGATGGAGAGTGTCTGATAAATATTAGGACAGGGTGGGCATCCTCCTGCTCCTGAAAGATATACAGTATACCCTGCAAACTACATTTAAAGCAATGCCCCCCTCTAACCCTAGCACTGGCGAGGGCCGCAGTGTTATTGATATAGGGTCATATCTCTCACATACCTCTGTTCCAATGAGACCCTCGACCTGCAGGGATCATGCACAATTTTACCTTGGAGAATCAATCCTGCCCAGGCTGATGTTATTGAGGATCTCAATCAAATGGAGTTATAACAGGACCACTAAGGGGTCCTATTTATAATGTGCTCGATGAGCAAAATTATTATAGAAAATGTCAAAACAATCAATTTCATTTTTAACCATTGTATTTTATTTTGCCTTACTGGCAACATAATTTTGTCTTGGTTCTTCGCAGTATTAGACACGTGAGAGAAAACATAGATTCAAATAACAACCCTCTTTGGTTGTGAAACAGTATACAGACAGATCTTCATAGCATAATATTGTTTTTTAAAAGGAACAAAATAAAAAAAGATACTCACATGATATAACGTTTTAGATATAGAGGTATCTCATAGAGTGTGGATAAAAATTCCCTTCCGTGACTGTCCGTACAATCACATACAGTGCAAAAGGTATTTGGTGGAATAAGCTAGCATCGACCCGAAGTGGACAAACACGTTTCTCTTTTATTAACAACGCTTCATCAGTGGCTGAAAGACTGACTCTTTGAATTGCCACTTGACAATATAGCTAAATAGCTGAGCAACACCCATTATTTTAACCCTTAACCTCAGACTACAAGTAGACTATCTATGCAAGATGGAAGCTCCTGTGACACAAGCAGATTCTCATGAATATAAGATTTTCTTTAAAACTGCTTTTATGTTCATGGATTAGATAACTGCTGATCTTGTAAGTTTGTGGTCTACTTCACAAAGATGTGAAGCTTTTCCCAAACTACTGTCTATTAATTACTGATTAGCCCCTGAGGTTTTGGGCCTATTGTCTTGATTGTAGTCCCCTTGTTTGGTCTTTTTTTGTGTAGGCAACAGGACAATAGCGCCAAGATCTCAGTAGTTAATCTGTAATTAACAAAATATGATAATATCTATTTGTGGGTGGACAACTTAAAATTGCATATGTTAATGTCAGTTTAAATGCATTTTTTTAAATTCAATTGATAAAGTATGTGTTATTACCTGTAGCTATAATTTGAATCATATTTGCCATATTTGGGATATTTGTAGATAATATTTAATCTGAAAAATGTTTATGTAGAATAATTATTATAATGCAAACCACAGATCTAATGATACAAGTGCTAAAAAGTTGAGTCAAAATGTACCAAAGGTCCACTGGAGTGGGTCATACAATATAGTTTCATTTGTTTATTTCATTTCCGAGGGTGGGAGAGGTTCTGTCCAGGAGGTTGTCCTCCTCCTCATACAGACACCACTTGGTCCCTCTCCTTATACAGATACTACTCAGGCCCCCTCCTCATACAGGCACCATTGAGCCCCTTCATCATACAGACACCACTCAGTCCCTCTCTTCATACAGACACCACTCAGCCCTCTGCCGTCACACAGACACCACTCAGGCCCACTCCTCTTACAGACACTACTCAACCCTCTCTCATAGAGACACCACTTAACCCTCTCTTTTCATACAGACATAACTTAGGATCCCACTTCTTCCTACAGGCACCACTCGGTCCTTCTCATAAACACAACACTCATACACTCGTGCCCCTCCTCATACAGACATCACTCAGCCCTCTATCCTCATAAAGACACCATTCAGCCACCTCCTCATACAGACACCAGTCAGGCCCCCTCCTTATACAGACACTACTCAGGCCTTATCCTTCTATAGACACCACTTCAGCATTCTCTCCTCATAAAGACACCACTCAGGACCCCTTCTTATAGAGACACCATTTAGGATCCACCCTCCTCATACAGACAACGTTCAGTCCCCCGCCTCCTACAGACACCACTTGGCCGCCCTCTTCATAAAGTCACCACTCTGACCGTCTCCTCGTAAACACAACACTCATACACTCGTATCGCTCCTCATACAGACACCACTCAGCCATCTCTCCTCATACAGACACTACTCAGCCCCCCCCCCCCATACAGACACCACTCAGGTCCTATCCTCATATAGGCACCACTCAGCCCTCTCTCCTCATACAGACACCACTCAGTCCCCTCTCTTCATACAGACACCACTCAACCCTCTCTCCTCATAAACATAACACTCATACACTCGTGCTAATCCTCATACGGGCACCATTCAGCCCTCTATCCTCATACAGACACTACTCAGCCCCCCACCTCCCCATACAGACAGCACTCAGGCCCTATCCTAATATAGGCACCACTCAGCCCTCCTTTCCTTATACAGATGCCACTCGGTTTTCTTTCCTCGTACAGACACCACTCAACCCTCTCTCCTCATACAGACACCATTTAGCCCCCTTTCTTCATACAGATACCACTCAGCCCTCTCTTCTCAGAAAGGCACCACTCAGCCCTCTCTCCTTATAGAGACACCACTCAGCCCTCTCTCCTCATACAGACACCACTCAGCCCCCCACCTCCCCCCATACAGACACCACTCAGGCCCTATTCTAATATAGGCACCACTCAGCCCTCTCTCACATTTAGACACCACTCAGCCCTCTCTCCCCATACAGACACCACTCAGCCCTCTCTCCTCATACAGACAACGTTCAGTCCCCCTCCTCCTATAAACACTACTTGGCCACCCCCTTCATACAGACACCACTCTGTCCATCTCCTCATAAACACAACACTCATACACTCATATCGCTCCTCATACAGACACCACTCAGCCTTCTCTCCTTATACAGACACTACTCAGCCCCCCACCTCCCCCCATACAGACACCACTCAGGTCCTATCCTCATTTAGGCACCACTCATCCCTCTCTCCTCATACAGTCACGACTCAGCCATCTCTCCTCATACAGTCACGACTCAGCCATCTCTCCTCATACAGACACCACTCAGCCCTCTCTCCTCATACAGACACCACTCAGCCCTCTCTCCTCATACAGACACCACTCAGTCCCCTTTCTCATTCAGACACCACTCAGTCCTCTCTTGATACAGACACCACTCAGCCCTCTCTCCTCATAGAGACACCACTCAGCCCTCTCTCCTCATACAGACACCACTCATCCCCCTCTCCTCATACAGACACCACTCAGCCCTCTCTCCTCATACAGACACCACTCAGCCCTCTCTCCTCATACAGACACCATTCAGTCCCCTCTCTTCATTCAGACACCATTCAGCCCTCTCTCCTCATTCAGACACCACTCAGTCCTCTCTTGATACAGACACCACTCAGCACTCTCTCCTCATACAGACACCATTCAGCCCTCTCTCCTCATACATACACCACTCAGCCCCCTCTCCTCATTCAGACACCTCTCAGTCCTCTCTTCATACAGACACCACTCAGCGCTCTCTCCTCATACAGACACCACTCAGTCCCCTCTCTTCATACATACACCACTCAGCCCTCTCTCCTCATGCAGATACCTCTCAGTCCTCTCTTCATACAGACACCACTCATCCCCTCTCCTCATACAGACACCACTCAGTCCTCTCTCCTCATTCAGACACCACTTAGTCATCTCTCCTCATACAGACACCACTCAGCCCTCTCTCCCCATACAGACACAACTCAGACATCTCTCCCCATACAGACACAACTCAGGCATCTCTCCTCATACAGACACCCCTTAGTCATCTTTCCACATACAGACACCACTCAGCCCTCTCTCCCCATACAGACCCAACTCAGGCATCTCTCCTCATACAGACACACTCAGCCCCCTCTCTTCATACATACACCACTCAGCCCTCTCTCCTCATTCAGACACCTCTCAGTCCTCTCTTCATACAGACACCACTCAGCCCTCTCTCCTCATACAGACACCACTCAGTCCCCTCTCTTCATACATACACCACTCAGCGCTCTCTCCTCATACAGACACCACTCAGCCCTCTCTCCTCATTCAGACACCACTCAGCCCTCTCTCCTCATTCAGACACCACTCAGCCCTCTCTCCTCATTCAGACACCTCTCAGTCCTCTCTCCTTATACAGACACCACTCATCCCCCTCTCCTCATACAGACACCACTCAGCCCTCTCTCCTCATTCAGACACCTCTCAGTCCTCTCTTCATACAGACACCACTCAGCCCTCTCTCCTCATACAGACACCACTCATCCCCCTCTCCTCATACAGACACCACTCAGCCCTCTCTCCTCATACAGACACCACTCAGCCCCCTCTCTTCGTTCATACACCATTCAGCCTTCTCTCCACATACAGACACCACTCAGCCCTCTCTCCTCATTCAGACACCACTTAGTCATCTCTCCTCATACAGACACCACTCAGCCCTCTCTCCCCATACAGACACAACTCAGACATCACTCCCCATACAGACACAACTCAGGCATCTCTCCTCATACAGACACCACTTAGTCATCTTTCCACATACAGACACCA
Source organism: Discoglossus pictus (assembly GCA_027410445.1). NCBI lineage: Eukaryota > Metazoa > Chordata > Amphibia > Anura > Alytidae > Discoglossus > Discoglossus pictus. The sequence goes on along the minus strand of CM050168.1, from coordinate 179,900,437 downwards.
CTCAGCCCTCTCTCCCCATACAGACCCAACTCAGGCATCTCTCCTCATACAGACACACTCAGCCCCCTCTCTTCATACATACACCACTCAGCCCTCTCTCCTCATTCAGACACCTCTCAGTCCTCTCTTCATACAGACACCACTCAGCCCTCTCTCCTCATACAGACACCACTCAGTCCCCTCTCTTCATACATACACCACTCAGCGCTCTCTCCTCATACAGACACCACTCAGCCCTCTCTCCTCATTCAGACACCACTCAGCCCTCTCTCCTCATTCAGACACCACTCAGCCCTCTCTCCTCATTCAGACACCTCTCAGTCCTCTCTCCTTATACAGACACCACTCATCCCCCTCTCCTCATACAGACACCACTCAGCCCTCTCTCCTCATTCAGACACCTCTCAGTCCTCTCTTCATACAGACACCACTCAGCCCTCTCTCCTCATACAGACACCACTCATCCCCCTCTCCTCATACAGACACCACTCAGCCCTCTCTCCTCATACAGACACCACTCAGCCCCCTCTCTTCGTTCATACACCATTCAGCCTTCTCTCCTCATACAGACACCACTCAGCCCTCTCTCCTCATTCAGACACCACTTAGTCATCTCTCCTCATACAGACACCACTCAGCCCTCTCTCCCCATACAGACACAACTCAGACATCACTCCCCATACAGACACAACTCAGGCATCTCTCCTCATACAGACACCACTTAGTCATCTTTCCACATACAGACACCACTCAGCCCTCTCTCCCCATACAGACCCAACTCAGGCATCTCTCCTCATACAGACACACTCAGCCCTCTCTCCTCATACAGGCACCACTCAGTCCCCTTTCTCATAGAGACACCACTCAGCCCCCTCTCTTCATACAGACACTATTCAGCCCCTCTCTCCGCATACAGTCACTGCTCAGCCCTCCTCCTCATACAGACCCTTGACCCCTGCCCCTGCCCACAGTGTCACTAGTCACCTTGCTTGCACATTCGTACTTTTCTCACAGATACTACACCTGTCTCCAATACACTTCACATCTAATACCCCACTCTGACATGGTAATTATTACTGATTCCATTCACAAGAATTCTGTTTGAAGAGAAAAATTCACAAGCTGAAGGCAAAATAGTAACAGGCGAGAAATGCCGCTCAAACTAAACGATTTGCCCTTTAACCCCTGAAAACACACTGTTATTGTTAATTAGCACTTTAAAATGTCTCATTAACCTCGCTCTCATCACATCCTGTCTCAAACTTCTTTTATTTCATTCAAAGACAGAAGTCTACTTTGATGCTGAAAAAGGGAAATTAAAGAATTTTGAGCAAATGTTTTTTTTTTTTTTTTTTTTATTCAGCGCTGTCTCTGTGGATTTTGATGGCTGGAAGGGGGTTTTCTTAAAGGGATATCATCAAGGGAAAATTAAATTTGAAAGAAACACTACCCCTTAAATCTGAAGTGTTTTTAATAATAATTATATTAAACAGTGTTACAACAGCATACAGAAGTAGATGAGACAAATTATTTTGGAAGCTTATCTTATAGCAGACTCATCTGCCTGCATGTGTGTTCTGAATGGACAGGGATGTGACATCATTCAGGATTCCCTGCCCAGTAGACAAGACACATGGGCAGGGGAGGCATACACTCTAGGAGTTGGTGAGGCTGAGGGGAGCAGGAGAGTTCAGGGTGGCTAGGTCCAGGAGTGGTTGGCACAGGAGGGTAGGGCCCAAAAAATGTTTTTTGCACCAGAACCCTCCTTTTACTAGATCCGCCACTTGTAAATCTGATCTAAGATGCCCCTAGGTAAACATTCCTCAGGTGTGTTAATTAAAAAATATATATTTTTTGATGACTTTGCTAGATCCTGGAGGCATTCCTGATACATTGGTGGAAGTTGTGTGTGTGAGAGGAGCATTTACATTTCTGCAGAGTATTTATTGCATTTCCTGAAGCAAGCAGTCTGCTTCTAGGCCAGGGAAATTAAAATTTAAGTCAGATCCAATAGCCTGATTTCCTCATATTGACCAACATTCACATATGCAATAGACATATGTATTTCTTGAGATTCAATCCTAAATCAGGTTTCAGACCATACCATTGAACAGGGGTAGGCAAGTTCGGTCCTAGATAGCATAACACAGGCCAGGATTTGAGGACATCCAGACTATCGCTTCTTCAGTCACCTGTGCACAGAAAGGAAATCCTCAAACACAAACCTGTGTGTACCTCTCCAGGACTAAACTTGCCTATCCCTGGTCTAGGACCAATTCACTCAGTGCCCCTCCCCAAGACCCCTTACCATGACAGCACCCAATCCCCAAAACCCCTTTCCATAGCTGCTCCCCTTCTCTTAATTCTTGCCTGCACAAATCACCCTTTTAGCTTCCATCCCTACACAGCACCCATTCATTGTAAGCAGCCATCCCCTCTCAGCATACATCCCAACACAGCACCCAACCCCTCTCAGGACCCACCTCACATAGCGCCCATGCCTGTCTCCTTTGTTATCTCTTACATTCTTCCCTGATACACTATGGTCTAGATATGTAAATTTGCTTGTTTTAGTTTTATACATACATACTTATCCAGGGGTGGAGCTACCAGTGGTGCAAGTGGTGCAGTGTACTAGGGCTCTCCTCTGGGGGAGCCCAGTGGTGTAAAAAAAATGTGTTTGTTTTTTCATTTAATTTTTTTTCTGTGGCGTAGGGGCCTCATGGTGCTCTCTCAGCCCAACCCACGAAGATCACAATAGGGAATTGGCGCATGTGTGTCAGGGGGATGGGTTCTGTGAGGGTGGAGATAGTGATGGGTGCTATGTGAGGTCGGTGCTTAGAAGGGTTGGCTGCTGACAAGGACTGAGTGCTATGTAGGGATGGATGCTAAGAAAGGTGGCTGCTGTGGGTGGGGGGTGGGGTAGATGATGAGAGGGACTGGGCCTCCTCGGCAGCACTAACTTTCATGTAATCAGTTTTGTACAACGGTTCTCTCAGCTGCTCCTCACATGCAGCTTGAAATTCACTGTCTCACATAAGAAACGCAATTCATTGACCCTTCCCAGAAGACTGATTGACCTCCTGTGCTCAGTACCCTGGTTTGTGTTTTTTCTCCCTTTAATTGATATCATCTTTTTTTCTCCCTTTAATTGATATCAGGTTGAAAGTCTTCTTGAGCAGCACAATTCAGCCAATATTGGTGACTACCAGTATGTTACATTTACACAACAAAACAAATGTTTATTGGGAAAAGTAGATGAATAGTTCTAATATTTATATTTTGGAAAGGTGAATACAGGACTGGATTAATTATTAAGCACCACAGAAATTTTCCATTGCCGGATATATAATGTACCATAAGGTGCTCCCATAGGGGCTCCCACAATAAATTGGAAAAAAACTCTATATATATATTTTTTTTTTTTTCTTTTTCTTTATGCAATAATAAAAATATAATAAAATAGTAATAATATAGGTTAATCATATATATTTATGGAAGCACCAAAATCTTTTAAGTGTTTAGGGCTTGTGCGTGCGCAATAAGCACCGAAGGCGCTCACCGCGAGGCCTTTAACGTGGAGGAGGGGAAGACACTCCTAATGAGCCCCATAAGCGCTCATAGCAATGCCTGTGATGAGAGCCGAAGACGCTGATGCGAGGCCTGCAACTTAGACAGGGGGAGAGGCTCGCAATGAGTGCCAAAGGCGCTGATTGTGAGGCATGCAAGTTAGAGGGGAGGGAGCCTCGCACTTTGTGGCAACCGGCATTGGCACGCTTCAAATTTTATTGCCGTAATTTTTGCTGAGCAAGTCGATAGTAGACTTAATAACTGTAATGCTGTAAAACTAAAGCTATACTACTTACTGTGATGTACTTTCTGAAAATTTAATTAGAAATTAGAAACAAGTATTTAATATTGCTTTCTGATAATCATTATTAAATTGTATTAACAGTAAAAAAAAGTGTAACCATGTTGAATTTTATTATTCAAATATATGAGTCTTACTAAAAGCATAATTAGGCAGGAAAACATCATTAAGCTTATTTTTTATTATAAAAAAAAAATTGTGGTGCCTCTCCTGGTCTCTGGCAGCATCCATTGATGTTACATGTATAAGATGGGTGCTTACATTTCTGCAGGGCTTGTATTTATTGTTGAAAGCTGCTTGCTTCTGAGCATGTGTAGGTATCAAATTCTAAAACGTTCAATTATTTAACAAATGTATCTTTCCCCTCTTTCCTCCTACCCTACCCCTTCACTAAAAAATACATATAGGCCCACACCAGGGAGTGATCGAATTAGGCAATATGGAAAAATATTGACAGTTTTCAAAGAGAGAGAGAGAGAGAGAGGTGGACAATCACATATAATAGTTGTCAAACTGCGAGACGTCGTCACGCTTTGCGAGGTGCGTACGACTTAGCGATGAGTGCATAGCGAGATAAGCCGTTAAACCCGGAGCACTCAGGCAATGAGCGCCAAAGGCTATGGACTATGGATAACGGATTTTAAGCTCAAAGAGGGTGTGTTACAAATAATCAATAATAACAATAATACACATCCCCAGCATGCTGAACTGCTCCACACTGCCACCTCTTGGAGCATCAGTAAAAATGCTCATGTTTAAATAGGCACGCAACAATTTCTGGGGTATGGACTGCAGCCCAAGAGGCCTAGGGGGGCCCAGAAGGGTTTCCAAAGGGTGTGGTGGGTTGAGCTGGGGTGGGGGCAAGAAATACAAAATGTAATGCAAAAAAAGAAAGAAATTTACACAGCACTGGGCCCCCGCGGCAGAGGGCCCTGGTGCACTGCACCACCTGCCCAACTGGTAGTTCTTACCCTGACTAAACTGCTTGTTTTTTAGAAGCCTGGAAGGAAGCCCTTCATAGGCATGCATAGTACTTTGTGAAAATATTTATATGCATTTACAAGTCAAATAAATAGCCAATTAATAAAAGTAATTTCCTACAGGCTGCTACCAGTAACAATGGGACCTCTTCCATGCTGCACCTGCAGTAACTTCACTTCCTGCAAATAATGCATGTTGGTTTAATTTGCAGCATTTATATCCATTCATTTGTAAATGACATAGATACAAACAGGAACATTCTAATTAGAAGACGCACAAGTCAGGCTATATAAACTGTCATGTGCAGCGTTTATTGCATGAACTGGCCATAACTGGGAACCCATTTTTAAGGTCAAAATTGTTATTATGTTGAGATTAAAGTGCAGAATGTAATTATGTATTCTGTTGCTCCTGGTACATTTATTAATTTGGAAGTACAAACTGACCGCAGCTAAACAAATACTAGTGATTCATTTGAACAGACATCTAGGTAACAGATTGTGATCAAAGCCAGGACCTGATCCTGTTAGATTGAAATGTGCTGTTTAGTGTTACATGAAGGGCAGGGAGCAGCATGCTGTATCTCTATCAATGCCTTGCTCTGATGGAAGGGAACAGGCTGCAGATACTAATCAGTGCTGAGGCAATGCCACTCAATAATTACCCACTGTCTCATCATAATCCCGGAACTAAGCCCCTGGACAATCCATCTGGGACCTGCTTCACTCTACTGCAGATGTATGGAAGTTATAACCTGTGCTGAGGAAGGAATATGAGCAAACACAATATAATATTGTACTTACTGCATTTGTATCTAGAAATGACACAGAAAAGTACTTATACAAAATAAACATAATTGGAGTTGGTTGTAATTAAAAAAATCTAAGTACTTTAAAATTGACATAGAGATTAGATTTATATTATGTATAATATTAACTGAAAAATCACCATTTGCTAATGGCCTTATCAACAGCAATTTGTAAAGATTAGCAAGGGACAATAAAGAGAGTGCATTGTTGTAAAAAATAGTGATTGTGATCAAAGTGTTTCATAGTTAAATTACTCGGTCACTATTGCATTTTTCAACTGAGCATGCGCTTCTTAAATATTACTCCCCACTGCTAATATTAAATGTTGTTGTTTAGTTATTCAGTAGGGTTCGACTCTCCATGAACCTATGGAATGGAGCATGCAGGGTGCATCTTCCAAATCTCTATACATAAAATAGCTATAACTCCCAGTTACAACCAATTGCAACTATAGTTTTGTTTGTGCTTTTCATTTCTTCAACGATGGGTCATTTTATGTGTCACTTTAAAGAACCGCTGAGGTCACTTTTTATATACTGTAAGTTGTATTGAATAGCTAAACTTGAAAATGGGCAAATGTTCCAGTGACTCCAAAAACTATGAGGTGCGCTCAAGTCTGAAGGCTTATAAGTCTGAATGGGCCTAGGATAGCATAAAACCTAAATGCACCCATGCTATGTCCAGCAAAAGACACTTGTTTTTATTTATCTTTCAGCGTTGCTGGGCATCTTTGCTTATATTAAACTCTTGTGTGCTAACTCTGCTTCCTTATGATGCAGAGGATAATTCTCCTCCACATCTAGACCCGGCCAGTGCCCAGTTGGACATGAGGAGAGACCTCTGGTAAGAACAGAAGGAGCATAGTGATATCATCACATTCATGGTCACACACAACAGGGACTGAACCTTTGCACTCAGTGAAAGCGATCTTAAAAGAGCCCCTGTCTCACCCATTGCTTGATGTAGCAATGGACCCTTATTGGAAACCAGGAGAGTCTCCTGTTTTATACGGGTCTCTTATGCCCCTCTAAACATTAGGATATTGATATAATAAATGATAAACTGACACACATTAAAACCTCTATTTCTCCTCCAGAGATAATAAAAACAATGGTAATGGATGACGTCTAAGAGGTCGGAGATCATTGAGGAGATGTGATGATCTGCAAGGCATGGATGCTCTAGGAGTGGGATAGAAATACTGATGTACTTAGGGCTATATTGAAGAGTCCTCTCAAATCCCTGTAATTCTGTGAAACAGATTCTTCATACATTAGTGAATAGGTTGCACAGAATGACATAGAAACAATAGATGAGGTCTTGCACACAAATGAGAAACATCTCACTTTAGGAAATATATCCAAAACTATAATTTCATTAAAAGGTGGTTCATACATATTTATTTCTTGAATGTTTACTAAAACATTTAATATATTCTGTTTTGGTCTTATTTAGTTGAAAAAGTAAATATTTATTATGTTTCCAATTAGATTAATGAAAACCTTGAAGTGTTTTTTAATCTCCGGGAGCAAGGAATTTGATAAAAACAAGATCCTGAGGTCCACCAAATAGAAGATCTACATTATGGGAACAGCCATCTTGGAGTCAAACTGGAAACCATAATAGAAGATGCAATGGAGTTTAGATTTAACACCAGAGATTGGTTGTTGCTGAGAAGATTGAATACTGAAGCACAGTTAGAAGTTGCACGTGTAGGCTGCACAAGAGTCCAGTCTGCAGAGTACAGCAAGCTAGGAGGCTGAGAGACACAGAAAGTGACCAACACAGATGGCTATGAATGGCCTGCAATTAGGGCTGTGGGTTCAAATGACTTGTTATATTTTGTTTAGATGACAGTGGTCTAGCTACACACCTAATAGAGAGGGGCCAAGAAGTGAGGTAGGCTCTGAATGGGAACTAGGCTTTTATTATTTTTTTCATTAGTAATTTTTAATAAAAAAAAATAAACTCAGAGCACTTAGGCGATGAGCAGCAAAGGCGCTCATTGCCTGCAAGCCTTGCTAATCGAGGCGAGCATTGGAGGGAATGAAACACGCGGGACTTAGCCTACAAACACTACAAAATGGGGTTTCGCCTTAGGCTAAAAGTAGTTGACGAATGCAGGACTTAGAAAAAAAAAATATGAGACGCGGGACTTTAAAAAAAATAATTACAAGATAGCAAAAATACGAGGTTAATGGCTGAACCGCAAAGATCCAATAAAAAAAAAGAACATAAAGAAAATACAAATAAATACAACAAAAATATCACCCACAGCACGGGGGAACAGGCAGGACATCTGGGAGTGAGGTGCAAGGCTCGCAATGAGCACCGAAGGCCCTCACAGTACAAAAAGGTTTACATTGTGTGTCAAACAGCATTCCCATGGCTTCAGATTTTATTGACCGTCATTTTTTGAAGGGCAAGTCGCTAGTTTTATATAAAGGATAAAAAATAGTGGCTATTTTTTTAATTTAGTTTACATTCTACAAAAATGTGTATTTTTAAGTGTAGTTCTTCAAAAGGGTGTATTTTAAATATAGGATTACAGGCTGTGTCAGTAAACAAAGCATTTCTTGGCAATGAAACTGTAAGGTATACATTTAATTTCCATTTTAATAGATAGAGATAGAGATAAAATATTTCGCTTAATGTATGGTTTCTCTCACAATCATCTTCTTGCCCACTCCCCATGGAGTTTGCATATTTTGCTTCCTGACTGCATCAGTTGGTGCATCCATCTGTTCTTCAAGCACATGGAAGCTGATTTGGAGGGAATAAATGAACTCTGCACATAAATATGTGTTAGTTGTTAGCCTTCCATTGGCTGCCCTCACAAAACATTTGTAAGTCAGCCATGGATCAGAAGAGAGACCTTTTAGTTGGTTGCATATAGTAAAGAGTACTGTAATTCATAATTAAAACTTTGGAAATAAATATTTTTAAATGTGCTTTCCTTTGCACATATTTACTCAATGTAGTATGCTCAATAGGACTTCATTGTCCATTTTAATGCAAAAGAATATTTTTATTTCTATTCCAGTATCTTTATATACCTATATTATAATTATACTGTGCAACATTGTATACAAGACATACAGGAATAATGTGACCTGCACACCTCCACTTTAAAACCTCCAAGCAAATTGTAGCTGCAAATATTTACTGTTCAAACTGCCTGTGCGCATATATGTATATATTATATATATATATATATATATATATATATATATATATATATATATATATATATATATAGGCCCTCATTCAATTGCGATTTGGCCAATTCAATAGTGCTCTAAATAAGCACATACCATATTTGTTTTAAATAAGTTTTTAGTTAGTGAAAACCTTGTTTTTGGATAGATGTTTACTAACTAAAAACATCTTTAAAAAAATATGTTATGTGCTTATTTAGACCCCTATTCAATTGGCCAAATTGCAATTGAATGAGGGCCATAGTCAGGTTGCTAGGAATGTTCAGTAATCTAGATGAATAACCAGAGTATTGCAGTATACAGTGATACATATATATATTTAGTAGCAGTTGCAGAGCTAGCGATTGGACAACTGCAGTGCAAAATAATTTAGGGCCTCCTATCTAGAAGGTAGGTTTCTGTGGGGTCATTAAATAAGCAAAAAATATATATGTAGGTGATCTGATTACCCCCTGGTGTTCAAATTACTATTAAATAATTATCTGTTCACCTGTCCTACAATAAATAAAGAGTCCTACTCTCCTCCAGGCTGCTGCTGATAGCCTTGTGTAGACTAGTGCTTTGCACCTGCTATACCAGAACTAGCTGTTTTTTATATACTGCCAGTGTTTCCGTAGTTGATAGGAATTGCCTATTTAATTGCCTATTTAACTACTGAGTATCAGCCTTATTAAATTGTGATTCGGCCTATTGAATAGGGCTCTATATAAGCACAGAGCATATTTTTTTTACAGACGTATTTAGTTAGTGAACTTCTATCCAAAAGCAAGGTCTTCACTAACTAAAAACTTCTGTAAAAAAATATGCTCTGTGCTTATATAGAGCCCTATTCAATTGGCTGCATCGCAATTTAATAAGGCTGTATGTCTTAAAGTATCAACTTATAGAGACTTTAGAGCAAAATTTGGATCTAAGATTTGAAATTATGTTTAAATCTTTGAAAAATACTAAAAATGTTGTAGAAAATTAAAAATGTTTAGATTATGTGTATGCTTTCATGGTTCATGCAAATTAATACTCGTCCTACGATTTTATTAGTCTGTATCCCCAAAAGTAAAGCACCACAGGCAACTAAAAATAACAAAAACTGCAGATTTAAAATGTCATTATTAATTTAAATATCCCTATAACATCATACACATTTCCTTTCAACAAATTGAGTCATATTAAAATGGCTTGTCCAGGACTCAAGCTTCACCTCCTATGTAAGTGCTGCAGTGCAGATGTATATGTAGGCACTATGCTTGTGCTACTATCTAGTTCAAGCTTTATTTAATCACATACACATACAATCATCGTGCCAATAACAAATATGGCCCCACTACACACATATAGCATCTGTCTGCTTCATAGTGATAAATAGCTAATCACATGATACTGCTGAGTTCAGGAATGAGCAAAGTTTTATTTTAATTTATTTTAAAAAAACGTATACAGTATCTCACAAAAGTGAGTACACCCCTCACATTTTTGTAAATATTTTATTATATCTTTTCATGTGACAACAATGAAGAAATGACACCCTACTAAAATGTAAAGTAGTAAGTGTACAGCCTGTATAACAGTGTAAATTTGCTGTCTTCTCAAAATAACTCAACACACAGCCATTAATGTCTAAACCGTTGGCAACAAAAGTGAGTACACCCAGGGGTGGAAATGTCCAAATTGGGCCCAAAATGTCAATATTTTGTGTGGCCACCATTATTTTCCAGCACTTCCTTAACCCTCATGGGCATGGAGTTCACCAGAGCTTCACAGGTTGCCACTGGAGTCCTCTTCCACTCCTCCATGATGACATTACAGATCTGGTGGATATTAGAGACCTTGCATTCCCCCACCTTCCGTTTGAGGATGCCCCATAGATGCTCAATAGGGTTTAGGTCTGGAGACATGCTTGGCTAGTCCATCACCTTTACCTTCAGCTTCTTTAGCAAGACAGCGAGCGTCTTGGCGGTGTGTTTGGGGTTGTTATCATGTTTGAATACTGCGCTGCGGACCAGTCTCTGAAGGGAGGGGATCATGCTCTGCTTCAGTATGTCACAGTACATGTTGGCATTCATGGTTCCCGGCAGCAGTCATGCAGGCCCAGACCATGACACTCCCACCACCATGCTTGACTGTAGGCAAGACACACTTGTCTTTGTACTCCTCACGTAGTTGCCACCACACACGCTTGACACCATCTGAACCAAATAAGTTTATCTTGGTCTCATCGGACAACAGGACATGGTTCCAGTAATCCATGTCCTTAGTCTGCTTGTCTTCAGCAAACTGTTTGCAGGATTTCTTGTGTATCATCTTTAGAAGAGTCTTCCTTCTGGGACGACAGCTATACAATTTGATGCAGTGTGCGGGGTATGGTCTGAGGCCTGACAGGCTGGCCCCCCACCCCTTCAACCTCTGCAGCAATGCTGGCAGCACTCATACAGTGGATATAAAAAGTCTACACACCCCTGTTAAAATGTCAGGTTTCTGTGCTGTAAAAAAATGAGACAAAGATAAATCATTTCAGAACTATTTCCACCTTTAATGTGACCTATAAACTGTACAACTCAATTGAAAAACAAACTGAAATCTTTTAGGTAGAGGGAAGAAAAAATATAAAAATAAAATAATATGGTTGCATAAGTATGCACACCCTTAAACTAATACTTTGTTGAAGCACCTTTTGATTTTATTACAGCACTCAGTCTTTTTGGGTATAAGTCTATCAGCATGGCACATTTTGACTTGGCAAGATTTGCCCACTCTTCTTTGCAAAAACACTCGAAATCTGTCAGATTGCGAGGCCATCTCCTGTGCACAGCCCTCATCAGATCACCCCACAGATTTTCAGTCGGATTCAGGTCTGGGCTCTGGCTGGGCCATTCCAAAACTTTAATCTTCTTCTGGTGAAGCCATTCCTTTGTTGATTTGGATGTATGCTTTGGGTCGTTGTCATGCTGAAAGATGAAGCTCCTCTTAATGTTCAGCTTTCTAGCAAAAGCCTGAAGGTTTTGTGCCAATATTGACTGGTATTTGGAACTGTTCATAATTCCCTCTATCTTAGCTAAGGCCCCAGTTCTAGCTGAAGAAAAACAGCACCAACGCATGATGCTGCCACCACCATGCTTCACTGTGGGTATGGTGTTCTTTTGGTGATGTGCAGTGTTGTTTTTGCGCCAAACATATCTTTTGGAATTATGGCCAAAAAGTTCAACCTTAGACCATAACACCTTTTCCCACATGCTTTTGGGAGACTTCACAGGTTCTTTTGAAAAATGTAGCCTGGCTTGGATGTTTTTCTTCATAAGAAAAGGCTTTCGTCTTGCCACTGTACCCAATAGCCCAGACATATGAAGAATACGGGAGATTGTTGTCACATGTACAACACAGCCAGTACTTGCCAGATATTCCTGCAGCTCCTTTAATGTTGCTGTAGGCCTCTTGGTAGCCTCCCATACCAGTTTTCTTCTTGTCTTTTCATCAATTTTGGAGGAAGCTCCAGTTCTTGGTAATGGCACTGTTGTGCCATATTTTCTCCACTTGATGATGACTGTCTTCACTATGTTCCATGGTATATCTAATGCCTTGGAAATTCTTTTGTACCCTTCTCCTGACTGATACATTTTAACAATGAGATCCCTCTGATGCTTTGGAAGCTCTCTGTGGACCATGGCTTTTGCTGTGGGATGCGACTAAGAACATTTCAGAAAAGACCAACTAGAGCAGCTGAACTTTATTTGGGTTTTAACCAGAGGCACTTTAAATGATGGCAGGTGTATGCTGACTCCTATTTAACACGATTTGGAATGTGATTGCTTAATTCTGAACACAGCTACATCCCCAGTTATAAGAGGGTGTGCAGACTTATGCAACCACATTATTTTTATTTTTTATTTTTCTTCCCTAGACCTAAAAGATTTCAGTTTGTTTTTCAATTGAGTTGTACAGTTTATAGGTCACATTAAAGGTGGAAAAAGTTCTGAAATGATTTATCTTTGTCTCATTTTTTTACAGCACAGAAACCTGACATTTTAACAGGGGTGTGTAGACTTTTTATATCCACTGTATGTCTATTTCCCAAAGACAACCTCTGTATATGACGCTGAGCATGTGCACTCTTTGGTCGACCATGGTGAGGCCTGTTCTGAGTGGAACGGTACCTGTCCTGTGAAACCGCTGTATGGTCTTGCCCACCGTGCACCAGCTTAGTTTCAGGGTCTTGTCAATCTTCTTATAGCCTATGCCATCTTTATGTAGCGCAACAATTCTTTTTTCCAGATCCTCAGAGAGTTCTTTGCCATGAGGTGCCATGTTGAACTTCCAGTGACCAGTTAGAGAGAGTGTGAGAGCGATAACACCAAATTTAATACACCTGCTCCCCATTCACATCTGAGACCTTGTAACACAAACGAATCACATGACACAGGGGAGGGAAAATGACACATTGGGCCCAATTTGGCCATTTCCACTTAGGGGTGTACTCACTTTTGTTGCAAACGGTTTAGACATTAATGGCTGTGTGTTGAGTTATTTTGAGGGGACAGCTAATTTACACTGTTATACAGGCTGTACACTTACTACTTTACATTGTAGCAGAGAGTCATCTCTTCAGTGTTGTCACATGAAAAGATATACCGGTAAGGAAATATTTACAGAAATGTGAGGGGTGTACTCACTTTTGTGAGATACTCTATGTATACTAGCATATACTAAACATTTTACATAAAAATATGAGAAACAGATTGTTCTTACAGCCCTTTTAGACCTTTTCCAGTTAAACTCTCTAGCCCGCAATCCCCCAATGGCATTAGACCAACTGGTGTCTGACACTGTTATCACTGCTTGTAATACTTAATATTGCTATTATAATTCATTCATATAGATTTTATTAATGATCAATGTATAATTCAATTGACTAGCTCCTCTTGTTAGGGCATGACACCACTTCTATAATTAAATATGAAACGTGTTTAATAGTCAGTTTTCTTATTAAAAAAAATCTGTTTTTGTTGTTTGTTCATTCAGTTTATTGCCTAAATGCGGACATTCAAGTCCGTAACATCCCCTTTCACTTTAACACCATTTATCTCTATTAGTTTAAATGTGGGTGCAACCTCAGCACTGGCCAGAATTTTCATTTATTTGACTGCCAAAACCAACACCTGCAAAGCATCATCCTTCTACTCTATCCTTGTTCAGATTATGTGTGTCACATCATATTATATGACCTTTGTTATTTGTGCTATGGATCTCAACACAAATAATTGCTGCATTGCTCAACCAGTTTATATTAACAGGTACTTTCAATGTTGATTTTTTGTGTCTAAAAACAACACGTTTGTATGGATTCACAAAAAGTAAAAACTGATCATTTGAGAGAAATGGTCTGTTTTAATTAAAATTAGGTTTTTCATTAAAGGGACACTGAATTCCCCAGTTAGGCTCTGGACTATCAGTAAAAGGACTGAAAGGCATGTGCAAAAATTATTTCCTTTTTTAAAATGCTGTCGAATTGATGGATTTTGCTTATTTTAGCCAGAAGTTGCAGGGTGTTTGAATCCCTTACTGAATCTGCTTTAAATATAATGAGACTGCACCACCTAAGGTGCATGCACCTGCTGTACAGTACTGAATGGTAGCATTGTGGCTATATAACATTTTGCATTCATTCCCGGACCATTTTCCTGCAATACCAGAAGTATTTGAATAAAATCCAAGTGTTTTTTCTATCTTTTTATAAGAATGCAAAAAATAAAGCGAACATGTATAAACTGTACAGGATAGTTATAGATACTAAATTTATAGCCCTGCTACACCCCTTCAGAGATTATTATTTCCACCATTTGCAGAACATTACAAATATCTATGGGGTCTGATATTCTGATATTTAATATTTGAAAGAGATTAATTTTGAATATTACTATTATAAATTATACATATTAATTTTTGAATAACCAATGTGTAATTAAAACAACTAACTCCTCTTGTTAGGGCATTACAAATGGTATTTAATGTCAGTAGCAAGCCACATTGTTTCTGTATACATAACCTTTAGTGGCCAGAACAGACTATTGCTCAATTTAGATTTTTCATTGGCAGAGCTACTCTGTTGTTTGGACTGGCAGAAATGGAGTCTATGCGTCAATTACCTTAACACATGGTCTGTGGACTCATCAATGATTGACTTCTCCTGCATAATACTACTCCTCACATCTATATCTTGCCTTGTATGAAAAAGTCAAATCAGAAGACTGAGTGAATGACCTTGGTACTGCTCTTGGAATGCTGGGACGTAGACTGTGGCTCTTAAAGTCAATCAGAAAGAAGCTTTGCTATTCCTGTCCATAAATCACCCAGAAGTTCTTGCAGTGAACACCATCTACACCATGGAAGCTATTGATGTTATTATCCTTTATTATTATCCTTTATTTGTTATGCGCCCACATACTCCATATCACTATATTGGGATTAACTACAACAAAAACCACAATAAAAACACATGGTAAAAAATTAAGGGCCCTTTTTTTTTAACACATATTTTAAGTGCAAAAAATGGTGCCCCTTACAGGCAGATGCCCCTAGGCATGTGTCTACTTTGCCTTAAGGGAAATTCAGGCCTATTCAGAAGGACTATTTTCTAAGGTACATTTTTCTGTGCCCCTTTTAAAGTTTACACCTTACATAAAGGAAACCCTTATTCCACTGATATCACAAGTTGCATGCCCGTCTGTTAGCAATTTCTTCTCTTCTTAATGTCAGTAGATAACATTCAGGGAACCTGCTTTTATTCAGTCACAATAAAACACTTTGTTTAGTTTCAGATGACGATCTTGTGCAGATGAATAAATAATAGAGATCGACTGTACTGTGTGTACGTGTAACATAAGGCCAAACACCAACCAGTATAGGATTGCACTCAATTACCTGACCTGACCGGGAACATGCAAAACTTCCAGTTTCCTCTAAGGATTATTGAGTAGTTGTTTACAGCCCTCAGCACATTATAACACACATATGTACACAAGTACAAGTGTATATGTGTTTATGTATATATAAGAAAGTGCCAGCTGCACTTATAGACAGATATCACCATATGACATTTCTGCATATTGACACACTTTTCCACAACACTGTATCCACAATTTATATACATATATACATGTATATAGTTATACTATCTAATATGTTTGTCCAATAAAAAAGGTTATACTATATACTGCAGTACTCTGACTTTTCATTTTATATATATATTTTTAATATATATCATATATATAGTTGTGGTAGTTACGATTTGTCGGTCACATTATGTAAAAAATTACGGGCTTGCAAATGCGCAATGAGATGAGCTCATCGCAAGGCCCGCAAGACTTAGAAAAAGGCTGTCAATGAGCGCCAGGCCCACGATGAGCGCCGATCAGCACGAGGCCCAAAAGTTGTTGGTTTGACGACGACGGAAGCCGCTCATCACAAGGTCTGTAAAGTAGACGGAGAGAGGCTCGCCAAAGATGCTCATTGCGAGGGCCGCGATGAGCGCCAAAGGCGTTCATCGCAAGGCCCGCAAGTTAGAGGGGGGAGAGCCTCGTATTGTGTGGCAAACAGCATTGCCAGGCCTCAAATGTCATTGCCGTCATTTTTGACGGGCAAGTCGCTAGTATACAGATAATTATAATTCCACGGCATAGAGACTTCTCTGTGAATATATACACACTATTCCATAATACTAAAACTTGAAACTGTCTGCTGCTCCCTGAAAATGTCCTGCCCTAGACCTGGGCCATATGTGCGTAGCACAAACCCACTGGTGTGTAATGTAATGTTTTGTATTTCTGTATGTGTTCAAAATTAATTTATTTCGTTTTACAGCAGATAAGATTTAATCATTTTTGAAAATACATATCAAGCTCAGGATAGCCTACTGTATTTAACAGGTATTCATGATTATTTATTTTTGTTTCCCCCTCCGTTCATCTTGGGCCATGTTCAACTCTTTTGGTCCTCTCATTCCTAACAGTGTGCCATTGCATGGGTAGGCAGCAAGCTATGAAACACCTAGCACTCTCCATATTGCATTTTATAATGCACATACCACAACCATCTGCTTCCTACCCATTCAGCCATATAATGTAGTTTTAGGTATGGTGCCAACAGTAGATAACCATGGTCACTAATAGCAAGTTACTTGCTGTGCTCTGCACATTAGAAAATAAAATATGGAGATTCACAGCTTGTTGTAAACAATCCTCTCACAGAGACCCACTCTGAGAGATCGGATGAAGGAGGGAGGCCATCATGGCAAACCTTTGGGGACAAGCAGATGGCAGTACTAAAAAAGTAATATTCATATCTATGTATATTTGGGCTAATAGGTCTTTCCTTATGCTACATGCAATTAATAAGTTTACAAGGCCATGACTTGTTTTACCATTACAGTTACCCGTTAACTCTATGTACCCATCTACTAGACTTCTGTAGCAGCTCTGAGATCAACTAATTTTCTGTATGCTACAGAAAGGATAGAGACAGTCAGACCTGTCATGGACTCCAACTTGAATAGTAATATAGCCAGCAAGACTTACGGCTATTAAATTGGCCCTGTAAAGCAACTTGCTAACGATCTGAGGGTTTCAGGCGGAAAGCCCCTATGGGACGTCGAAATTTGAACTCCGCAGCCGCAAATCCTTTGATCTGTGAAGCCTGTAACTGTTATGTTCGAAAATCGCTATTAAATTGCTACAAATCAACTGGCGTTCAAACCCGAAACCCGCAAATGGAGCCAAAAAGCCAATGGGTACTAGAGAGTACCTGCAAGGGTTTTAAAGTCCTATCCGTAGCACATATACACACTCTACTGTATTTTCAATGAAAGGGAAAGTGATGTTAGATATTAAAATTCATAGCACAACCTTCTCAAGCTCGCAAATATGCAATATAAAATACTTTTATTTCTGTTTCATTTGCATGTTATATCGACCCCAGCAATCAATGTGTTAATACATATAATGGAACTCACATGGACTCAAATATAATATTTACTGATTTATTAATATTGCATTATTTCTGTAATGCGGGTCCGATCGAAACTTGTAATTCAAACCCCTAAGGCTTTGAAATCTAACCTCCATTTTTCAGTGATGTAATGACGACAATCTGATTTGCAATTGGCTCCGTCTAAACCCATAACTACGGATTTGACTAATTGATCATGTTCACGGCCGCACATCAAACTCACGCAAGAATGGCTTACGGGTTTGCGTATATGGCCAGTAACTCGCAACATGGTTCAATTTAATAGCTCTGTAACGCAGCCAAATTTCAAGCCCGCCTCATTTGCCGGTGTGTCGATGCCGCTACGGGCTTCAAATTTAATATGGGCTGAAGTAACCTAGCTGTATTTCACTAAATATGAGGCCATAAAGTTTGCATGTTTTGTGCTGAGTGACTCACATTGTGTAAAGTACTTGGAGGGCTGTATGTTGGGGAGCACTTTAAGTTGGAGAACAAAGAAAGGATAATGGCTCTGATACTCTGAATAATGTGAGTGACATTAGGGAGTGCCAAGGACAATGACCATTGTCTTTTCCTCTTCCATTGGGGAACAATCCCATATTTGAACAGGAAGTTACACTATAATATAATGTAATTGTCCATTCATTCTCATATACTGTTAAATGTTGTTTTATATTTAATAGACAATTTTATGTATGCTGTTTTGTTGAACTTTCCTTGTTTTTCCACAGTTTTTAATTTATTAGCATTTATCTGTAATTATGTTGCAATGGAAGCTACTCTTTTTTTGTTTCCGCCGATCTGCTTCATTGAACCCTTGAATTCAGAGGAAACCAATATGTAAAATGTAACAATTCAAAGTGCATGTGCTTTCAAGTAAAATAAAATTACCATTGATTTCCTGAGGAAGCAGATTATAAAACAAAATGGCAGCTTCTGTTATAATTTTTGGAAAAAGTTAGCAAAGTAAAGGCTATATGTAGATAGGGTCACGGAGAGTCAGACATGACTGACAACTGAACAACAACATAAAACACTCAATGTTTGTCTCTTGTCTCTCTCATTCTTGTCCTCTGTCCGTTCTTCCTCTTGCAACCTTCCTACCATCCTCTATTTCTCTTTATATATTTGACTCCCTGTTTTTTCTCTTCTTCTATCTGTCTTTCTCTCACTGGGAATATAATATACCTTTGTATCTCTTTATTTTTATATACAATATTTTATTAAGCAGTGCTTAAAAGCTCTATTTGTTTTTTTCTTCTCAGAAGCTCATGAATACAGTTTACTTCTAACTTCTGTATCTGAGGATGAAGTCTCTACTATCAACCTCTCATTTTACAACTTGTCCACATGATCTTATTCCATCACAGCTAATCCCTCCCCTCTTTGCCACACTTATCCCAGCTCTCACACCTCAAATTCAGCCTTTCTCTAAACACAGACAAGTTTCCATCATCTTTAAAACGCACCATAATTACACCCGTTCTTAAGAAACCCTCATCTGACTCTGCTTCTGCATATAACTATCGTCCTATCTCTCAACATCCCCTGGTTCCAAACTGGCTCATCTACAATCACCTAACTCAGATCCTTTCCTTCAAATCCCTTCCAATCTGGCTTCCGGCCACCACACTTTACAGAGACAGCTCTCATAAAAGTCACTAATGACTTGCTCACCTCCAAGTCAAAAGGTCACTTCTCTATTGTAATTCTCCTGGATCTCTCCGCTGCCTTTAATACAATTTTCCACCCTCTCTGCTCTCTTGGCATCTGTGTCATAGCTCTCCCAGGGTTCACATCATACTTAGAAGATTGAACATTTAGTTTCTCCTTCTCTGGCACCTCTTATTTGCTTCACCCTTTGACTGTTGGCGTACCCCAGGGTTTAATATTAGGCCCCCTCATCTTCTCCATCTATACATCCTCACTTGGTACACTAATAAAATACTCTGGATTTCAGTATCATCTCTATGCAGATGACACTCAGATCTACCTCTCAGCACCAGATGTATCCCTCTCTTTTCTAGCTCAAGTTGCCAACTGCCTCTCTGGTATATCCTCCTGGATATCTGCCCATCAACTCAAGCTAAACATGTCTAAGACAGAGCTCCTAATCTTCCCACCCTATTCCACAGCTTCCACTCCTCACATATCTCTCACGGTTGACATCATCATGCCCACCTCTCAGGCCCGTTGTCTTGGGGTTCTATTGGATCCTGTACTCTCTTTTCATTCCTCACATACAATCAATATCAAAACCTTGTCACTTTTGCCTAAAAAACATCTCCAAAATACATCACTATCTAACACAAGACACAACTAAAATTCACTGTGCTTCACAGTCTGTGTATTCATGAGCTGCATAAGCTTCACAGAGCAGACCCAAACAGGTACACATTGTATGATTTTAGACAAAATAAACAGTGCTTTTAAGCACCTACATAAAAGTAAATGGATAATAGATATATTATATTCTTAGTGAAATCCAGAAGTCTTCCATGTCCTTTTAAATAAATGCTGTCTAACTTCTTTGATGTGGGGCCATATTTTAATTGGCCAGTGGCCCGGATTTAAAATAATAATTGAAAAAAAAGTATATCTAAATACAGAGGTAGAGGAGCCGAGGAGCTAGGGCACCTAAATTTGTACGGCTTGCTCCATAATGCATGTATATGGAGGGGTTTCTTTCAGGTTCCTAGAAACAGACTTTCTGATTCCATTAAATTTTAGATCTTTTTGTCCACCCCCCACTAAATATATAAAATAATATTCTGTATATATTTTATACAAAATAGTTAAACATTTGTGCATTTACATATAATATCACAAGTGTCCTAATGCTTTATTTGAATACTATTAGGCTTGTGGGGAGACTCTTCCTGGCAGTGTGTGGGTCACAGAAATCAGCTGGTGGGCCGCATCCGGCCAGTGGGCCGTCAGTTGGACAGTTAACTCATTTAAACCATTATTTTTGTCCGTTTCTATTCTGAGACATGTTCCCTTGTAGTCTATATACTCAGAGCTTTTCCGGCAGTTATTAAGGTTTTGTTTTACAGTTTACTGCAATTTAATTAACATACAGCTAGACTGAGGCGCTGGAGAGCTCCTGCCTCTCTTTGGCAGATGGAAGGACAGACTGCCGTTCAGGCGATGCAGTGATCTGGAAACAAAACTATACCAAGGATTTGAAGAGACTCAGCCAGACAATGGAGCTCACAGCTAATAGGGCTGCGCGTCACAATAAAGGCCATCACCAGCCCTTTATATCAGCGCTCTTAAGTGGTACTTAATTGTCATGTTTACTTTGCTTGAGTGACACATTGTCAGCTGATGTGTCAAAAGTACACATTTACATAATAAAAACTCAACTTCCTGTTCCATTTAGAGTGACATCTGTCACCAGAGTGTGCCTTGGAAGGAGAAAAAAAGATCTATCTATCTATCTATCTATCTATCTATCTATCTACCTATCTATCTATCTATCTATCTATCTATCTATCTATCTATCTATCTATCTGTCCATCTACCTATCTATCTATCTATCTCTCTGTCTCTCTCTCTCTCTATCTCTATCTGTCTATCTATCTATCTATCTATCCATCTCTCTCTCTCTCTCTCTCTCTCTCTCTCTCTCTCTCTCTCTATCTCTCTATCTCTATCTCTCTATCTCTCTATCTCTATCTATCTATCTATCTATCTATCTATCTATCTATCGAATAATCCATCTTTTTATCTATTCATCCATCTATCCATCTATCTACCTATCTATGTATACTCTCTCTCTCTCTCTCTCTCTCTCTCTCTCTCTCTCTCTCTCTCTCTCTCTCTTTCTAGTGTATATATATAAATATATATAGAGAGAGAGGGAGAGAGAAGAGAGGTATAATCGATCTATTTATCTATGAATCCATCATCCATATATTTATTTATCCATTTGTTTATCTATCTATCTATCTAATAATCCATCCATCTTTTTATCTATTCATCCATTTATTTATCTCTCTAACTATCTAGCCATCAATTTTCCATCTCTCTCTCTCTCTCTCTCTATATATATGTATATATATATATATATATATATATATATATATATATATATATAAATTCATTATTATTATTATTATCTTTTTTATTATTATTAACCTTTATTTGTAATAAGCCGACATATTCCGTGGGCCTAAACAGGGTAGATACAAGTCAGAAACAAACTTAACCAATTACGAAAGAATGGAGGGCCCTGTTATTGAGTGTAAACTCAAGCAAACAGAGTGCTTTCTCTATCATTCATCTATTTGTCTAGGAATCCATCCATTTATCTATACATCCATGCATTTTTCTGCAGGTTGGTGCTATATCTCAGACAGAACATACACAGAATGAGAAAATGGCAGGTAGTTACAGACAACAATATCACTGCATATAGATGTTTCTATGTATATTCACCCACATTAAAGTCACAAACTGTAAAAAAAAATGCCACATCCGGACAAAGACTGCCCTCAGTTTGTGCACAGATACAGAGAAATATACCAACCACGGTTTATCTCTTCTACAACTTGAGTTGAGGGAAATCTCTGTTTCTGGAGCCCTTTGTCGGCAATTTGAAAATAGTTTATTTCTAATAGTTATTCATTAAAATGATATTGCAGCTTGCAGGCAGTTCTTTGCAAGAGCTTCTTACTTTCCATGCTATTCATGGCCTATACTATTTAGGGTTCCTCATACTTCAGTAAATATACATTTCTCAAACTCCGACAGGTAATGTACTTTGGGAGCTCTCTCATTAATATGTTGTAACTTGCTCAGTCTCCCGAATTCACTGCGTCTATTGAGTCACCCAATGGACTGGCTATTGTGGTGCTCGAATTAGACTCCTTCCAAACACTCACATTTATCAATTAGTTAATGGACTAAAGAGGTTCTTATTATTGGAGTCAGGTCATTTGGAATCTAGCGGCTTCTTGAAGCCAAAAAGCTGCGGCAGAGCAGAGGTAATATCTGTAATTAACCTCACGAGTCCTGGGCTGTTCAATTAGCAGTGGAAGCCCTTGTCCCCAATCCACCCAAAGACCTTTCATCGCCCTCTTAATGTAAAATAATTATTAACAAAAATGAATGAGGAGCTTTCGCTTACAAAGAGAAGTCAAGACATGTTCCCTTATTTAGTGCAAAACTAAAGTGGGTCTTTCACAAGAAGGCACCTGTATAGCTGAGAGGGGCCCCAATAATGTGTTTGTTCTTTAGATCCAGCTAGTAAAATATTACCTGGATATTACTAATGATAGCTGCATTCTGTATATTATTTGGTGTTTCTCTGTTAGTTGATTACACAATAATTGATATCTAGTTGATAGAAAAGGATGTAAAAGGGCTAAGTGTTCAATTAATACATATAGAATTTCAGCAATTAAACATGTGAAAGAAAAAATCATGAAAAAAGAAAGACAATATTTAAAGTTGCTTTAAACTTGCTGGAATTATGCTGTGAGGCTTGTCCCTGTCAGCCAATGAGAATGCCTTTGATGGTAAAGTTGTTTTTTATGGAATTGAAGGTACTAAACAAGGAACAAAACATATTAGGAAAAATAAAACTGAAAAGCATTTAAACGTGCCTGTCTGTGCACACACTGGGGCTCGTCTCTGACAACCAATGAAAACTCAAGTAACTGTAACTGTGTTTATGGACACAACTTTTCCAGTTATATTAATGTTCACTGGGTGTCGGAACAGGATCCTACAGTTATACTGTTTGACAAGCATAGCTCATACAAGTGCACTGTTGCTCACTGACTGACAGGCTGAATTCATACAGCTGTACACGCCACTATTTTACTATGTGTTATCTGCCACAACACTAACCATAATCCTTAACCCTAAACCCAAACCCTCACCCTAACCACCAACCCCTAACCCCAAATCAAAACTGAAACCCTAAATAATAACCCCAAACCCTAAACCTAATTTTAACCCCTAACCTTAACCCTAAAAACACCCTAAAAACAAAGTGAACAAAGTCGTGCATTTGATTTTTGGACCACACAGTCCACACAGCTTTTTGTTAAGACTGTTTGAGGATTAAATGGGTTAGATAAAAATAATATATGCATCAGTTTTAAAAGTACTAAAATGTATTTTCAATTGTTTTCTGTTCTTTGATTGGTTGTTATTGTTTAGTCGTTGAGTGGTGTCAGACTCTCTGTGATACTATGGACCTCCGCGTCCCAGGCAGATCATTATGTCTCTGTTTGGGCATATCCATAAGGTTTTCTCGGCAAAGATTCTGGAGTGGATTTGTCTGACCTATGATCTGCCCATCTTGGGTGACCCGACATTGAATAGCTCACAGCTTCATTGAATTACACAATCCCCTTTACCGCAACAAGGTAGCGATTCCGAAGGGGGCTCTGACATAGAGTAGTATTAATGACTACAATGTTCCTTTAATCATTTCAATTTCAATTTTATTCTTTAGAGAAATGGGGTAAAACATTTCCTAAATCAGTGCCACTGAGTACTGTACAACATCTAGTTATTTAAAGTATCTGATAAATAACCAAATGCATTGTATTGAATATCTGTGCCAATCTATGGCCCCTAATGAGTGTTTATGGCATTGTGGTACTCTGCATTTCTATGTAGTTTGGTGGAGATAACGAGACGAGGTAACAAGATGCAGGCGCCCCACATAATGCACCCTTTGTGCACTAGACAGACAGTACAGTGCCAGGCAGGTGGAATAAGCATGTGGCATCTGTGTAAACATTAGATGCCACGCTTCTCCCATCTGCTGTAGTACAAGGGATGCGTGTGCTTGGCTTCGGCACCCCCATGCTGCATACAACAGGTCGGCCATGTGCACGTGCCGGTAATGTATCCAAGCCACCCATGCACCGGCTGGACAACAGGGAAAGCACAGAGGTTGAAGGTCAGGCACAAGCGAGGATCAGTCAATACACAAGCCAGACAAGCCAATAGTGACAGGCCTTGGGAGGCAGTGGCCGGATGGAGCTCCGTGCCACACAGTTCTCAGATAAGTAGATTTTCAGCACATGCCAGGTCATCATTTATAATCCTGTCTTAGCCCAGTATGGCTTAGTGACAGATGACCAGGACATGACAGCTGGGACATCTTATATGACTCAATAAAATTAAAATTAAATTAGTGACACACTTGTGGGCATGTGGTGGAGAGCAGTTGTATGATTAAAGATGGATGGTGTATTGGTCCAGAAAGAGTTACAAACATACTATAGTTACAATTTTTAAAGCATTTAAAATGATATTTTCTAGTCATTGCAAAGTTTTTGGCTTAAGAAATAAATTATATTAGAAGACCACTGAGGTTTAATAAAAACCTCACGTGCTTGTGAAGTAAATAATACAATAACAACATTAGCAGGTATGCAAACAGCAATATAAAAGCATTTTTTAAAGCAAATATTTTATTTAGATGACCATGCTTGTGGCATGGGTATCCAACTTGGTTTGCTAGTCAGCCTGTATCCCGTGTGGTCTTACTATTACATTGAATTACATTGTCAAGGGGCTATGTGAAGTGATAGCCTTTCAACAGAACTGAACAGAGATTTTATTTGAGTCAACGGTCCTTCAAATTTTTCCAAGGTTTCGGAACCAAGACAAAATGGAATGTCATCACTAAAATAAAAGTTTTATATAATATTTTAAACTTAAAAATTGCTTTTATGAGGCTATCTGATGAGGCTTTGAAATTAGCCAAGGAAAGAAGGAAAAGAAAGCTAGTGGAGATAGGAAAAGATTTGTCCCACTGAATTCAGAATTCCGGAGGAAAACAAGTAGAGACAATAATAATTAGCAATGTAAAGAGATAGAAGAAGATAACATAATGGGAAAGATCTATTCTTGGTAACACAAAGGAACCTTTCATGCCAATGTGGGCATGATAAAAGACAAAAATGGTAGGGAGTTAACAGAAGAAGATCAGATAAAGAAGAGGTGGCAGGAATACACTGAAGATCTATACAGGAAGAATCTTAACAACAGGCGTGTAACCCATTCTGATTGACTGAAAGCAATAGCGTCTTCTGATTGGCTACAAATTGGCTGACAGTTACATCAGCCAATCAGAGGTGCAGATGCTTGGAGCCAATCAGAATGAGATACACCCCATAGGGTGAAAGATTGAATGAAATATGATTGACAGTTACATCAACCAATCAGAATGGGATATAGTGGTGTATACCATTTTGATTGTCTCACACATTTGCGCCTTCTGATTGGCTGAAATATGATTGACAGCGATTTCCGCCAATCAGAAGGTGCCATTTAGAAATTTTAACCGCAGCATGCGGTGGGGAGCTTCTCAAGGGAGGATCTCAGTTAGTTTTTTTACTTTTTTAGAACATCTGGGTTTCTTTGGGGAGGTCCTGCCTGCGACAACTGAAAGAAGACCGGGGCATCGCTGGATGGGCATTTTGGACAGGTATTATAATACATGTTGTATGTATTTATGTATTAATTGCAATGTTTCTTTTTATTGTAGGTGTGGCCGGAACTGTGGACATTTTTGGAGGGCCCTGTCTGGGACGAAGCACAGAAGACCAACATTGCTGAAGGGGCATTTGGGCAAAGTAAGTGGTCTAGTTTACCCTTTCTTGTATTACTGGGTGTAGGTTTTTTTGTTATTGGTAATAGTGATGTGTTTATTTTTGGTTGTACTTTTATTATTTTATGTGAGTAGCTTTTTTTATTTTTATGTAAATAGTGGGGTGTTTTTATTTTCTGTAAGTAGAGGGTTTCTTATTTTATGTAATATTTCTTTTTTTGTAATGTTTTTTTGTTTTCTGTAATATAGTTTTTTTTTAGTTTTTTTTAGTTTTATTTTTCTGTGACTAGTGGAGTCCTAGGGATTTTATTTGGGAGTTGGGTGTCAGAAGTGTAGGGGTTAATTGGGTAAGGACGAGGGGGTAATTAGTTAGAGGGGGTAATTCAGATGTATTGGTTTATTGGGGGGGGGCTAATAGTGTAGTGTTGGGTAGTGCTTGAACTTAGTGTCATGAGGGTCCTGGAGGACCCTCATGGCACTTATAGGGTTCATGTGAGCGTCAATTATTGTCCCATAAGGGTCTATATAGAGCCTTATGGGACTGATTGGGTTAATTAGGGGCTCATAGGGGTCTGTATAGACCACCATGAGTGATGTGGTTAATTAGAGGCTTATGGGGGTTTGTATAGACCACCATAAGTGATAGGGTTAATTTTAATTGTATTGCTGGTTCTTTATGGACCTTTAAGGTCCTGTAAGGCCCTGTGCAGTGCCAAATTAAAATTTTGAGTGCTGCGGGGGTCCCAATTAGGACCCTCGCAGGAAGGGTTAATGTGGGGTTAAGGTTTGTTACCTCTAAGTAACTCCGAGGCATGGGGTTAACAATTTGAGTGCCGCGGATCCTCTAAGGACCTGCGTCGGGGCGTTAAAAAAAGTAGCAATTGAATGAGGCCCCAAGAAGCCGCAAGTCAGAACCGAACACGGGACAACAGAATGGTTCAAGACTTCTGTCTCCTTCCCCACCTCTCCCTCCAGTGATAACTACATTAATAATCACACATCATCCAGCACTTAGGATGTGATGGAGCAAGCACAAAATGGATTCCTTTACTCATAAATAGAGTCTTCAAACATTCAGATTTTCAAAAAAAAAGTGTTATGGATTCCACAGCTGCTAATACTGATAGTTTGTTGTATACTTCACAAACAAGTGACTTTCTTGTTGAGCTGCCGTGGTCCCTTAAATTTACTTTGAAAATACATTTTAAAAAAGTCGTGTAAATGGTCAGCTTGATTGAAATGTTGTAAGTTTACAACTTCTGTTTATTGCAAAGTAAAAAAATAAAATCAGAACCTTTACATTTTTCACTTTTAGATACAATTATTATTTACTAAAAGACACAAAATAATAAAAATAATTGAAGAAAATGTTATTGTCCATGTGGGTGTCCTGATAAATATTAACACCTTGATTACCAAGATTGATATAACACGGAATTGAAACGTAAAAATAATAATTTTTGATTGCAGATTTGCGAGCTTGAGACTGTTGTGCAATGAATTCTAATGTCTTTCATCACTTTCCCCGTTTTTTAAAGTGCTGTAGGACTGTAGACTAAGGACTGCATAGAGATCTGCTTGCCCCGTCCCCCTTCCTGCACACCCTATTTGACAAGTTACAGATTAAGCACCGCAGGAAAGCCTCTAAACTTCCATTCTAACACACTGCGATTGAGTGACACCTTACAGACTAAGGCTCCTATTCAATTGCAAGCCCGCAGTTTACTTCATACCGACCATAAGTCTGCTGGCTTAAATTTTGCAACAGTTACAGAGTGATTCAATTGATCAAGGCCGCAACTACCTGGCCGAAAGCTGAAACCGTAAACCATGCACCCGTAAGTAGCATTTCAGAGCGTGATCAATTAAGCAAGGCCGTAACTACCGATTTAGAAACAGCCAATAGTAAATGAGACCGTCATCATGATGTCAGTAAAACATGGAGGTTAAGCGTCAATCAATTAGCGTTTAGAGGTCCCACATGCGATCAGACTTGCAATCCAGAAATGTACAAAATAATAAAAATTAATGAAGAAAATGTTATAGTCCATGTGGATGACCTGATATGTATTAACTCCTTGATTACCGAGATTGATATAACACGGAATTGAAACGTAGAAAAAAATATATTTTTAACAGATTTGCAAGCTTGAGACTGTTGTGCAATTAATTCTAATGTCTTTCATCGCTTTCCCCGTCTGTTAGAGTTCAGTATTGATGTTTTATTTGCATTTACAGTGCTATGAACTTGCGGATCCTATCTGGTACTAGTAGGATTTTGCGGGGCTTGAGGAATTGTAGCAATTGAATAGCGATTTGCGATTGTAACATTTACATGCGCTTGAAAGATCAAAGGCTTAGATGGATCGGAGTTATGATTTTGACAACCACAGGGATTTTCAGCCTGTAACCCGCAGATTGTTTGCCTTTAGCTAAAAGATGCCAATTGAATAGCAAATTAGTTTACTGGCTACATTACGGGCTCCAGTAACTTACAATTGCTCAATTGAATAGGGGACTATAGAGAAAGACTCTCACCTACCTCTCTAATACACTGTGACTGTGTGACACCTTACAGACTAAGGACTATAGAGAGGGGCACTCACCCACCTCTCTAACACACTGTGACTGTGTGACACCTTACAGACTAAGGCCTATAGAGAGGGGCACTCACCCACCTCTCTAACACACTGTGACTGTGTGACACATTACAGACTAAGGACTATAGAGAGAGACTCTCACCCACCTCTCTAACACACTGTGACTGGGTGACACCTTACAGACTAAGGTCTATAGAGAGAGACTCTCATCCACCTCTCTAACACACTGTGACTGTGTGACACCTTACAGACTAAGGACTATAGAGAGAGACTCTCACCCACCTCTCTAACACACTGTGACTGGGTGACACCTTACAGACTAAGGACTATAGAGAGAGACTCTCACCGCTCCTACACACTATCTGTGTGATAGTAACAGACTAAGCTTTATAGGTGAGGCTGCTCACTGCACCCGTCTACCCACTGTGTTTTAGTGACAAATTACAGACTAAGATCACTTTGTCCCTGTATTTCCTGCAGTACCAGGTACAGTAATCACAGCGCCAGCCCTCATATCCAAGCACTTTCCTGCAGTCATCGCACTCACCGCACTGTCCCCATCTCCCTGTGGCTCAGTCGCTTGTTTATTTCTCACATTTGACGAGCTGTGAAGATTCGCTCACCTTCGGGGAATGCCTCTGCAGACTAAAAGCCATGTGATGGCAAAAGGTTACAATAAAGAAATAAGACATGCAAGTTGTCAAAAAAAACACAATGGAGATTCCAAATATGATATATTTTTTTTAAATTATAAAATATAGTTAATTACAGTAAACGCCAGAGCTACATTTCACTTTTTTGGGGGGGCCTCATCATTGTGGTGTAGCTGTACTCCCTAAGGCACAGTGAGCATGTAGTCTACGTCTGGAGTCCCCTGTCCTCCATTGCGTGAGAATAACTAAACAAAAAAAGTGACTTTCAGCCTCATTCAATTGCTCCGTTTTTTAGATCTGGGCTTGCAAATGGAGGTTGCAAGTTACTTTGCTATTCAATTGGCAAATAGTTGCTGCCTCCGATCGAGTTATCCATGATTCATATCGATTTGTTAAATCACAAGTTACTTCCCTTAAAGCCTTTGATCTCTCACAGCCGCAAGAGTTGTGATAGTTAAAATCGTAAATCGCTATTCAATTGCTCCGATTCTCCTTCGCTAACCACAAATCCTCCAAGCCCGCCAAATGGCAAAAATCAAACCACAGGTTACTGCTGCCAAGGGCTCGCAAAGGGCTTAATGAGCAATCGGAGCACTTTAAAAGCAAATAACAAAGCAATGCTGTACTTTTATTGAAAGTGAAAGTGATGTCTGGTCTTAGAATTAATAGCACAACATTCCCACTCCCAAATCGGCATAAAAAAAAACTTTTTTTAATGTTCAATTTTCGGCAACCTGCAAGCCCCTAGGACTTTGGAATCCAACCTCTATATTCATTGAAGTCCTACTTGCTTCAATAACATGTTACGGGATTGGAGGTCATTCAAGCCTGTGAGACTTTGGATGGAAATTAAACATGAAATAAAGTATTTTATTTTGCCAATGTGCGAGCTTGAGAATGTTGTGCTTTTAGATCTAATGTCACCCATTGTGTTCCCCATCATTTACAGTGCTGGATTGATTCTATGTTTGCATTTAAAGTGCTCCAATTTTTCGGGCTTGAGCCACAAGTTATGGGCTTGCGTCCGCGATCATGTTCAAGCCCCTAAATGCTACTGTCAATAGCACAGTTTCCGATTCTCGCAACCGGCGCCTAACTTGTGGGACCGGCCAATTGAATCGCGGAGTGAAAGTAGAGCAACGGGAGCACACAAGTCAATCACAGAAAATCGGCTATCTGCGATGGAGTTACGGGGTTTTGGCTCCCTTAAGAGATAGAGGGCTCCAGAGATTGGACTCCTTGCTCAATGTGCCTTACTGAGAAGGTCCAAGAGAGGCTGAAGCATAAATCTGGGCTTTGCTGTTTCTCTTGTTCAGGGCAGAATTGCCTGGTGTTTTGGGGCTGGATCACTCTATTGGGTGAGACCAGACTGATATAATACAGGATATGGAGAGTGAGAGAGAAATGTAGGGGGAGAGATGGACGAAAAGGGAAGATTGAGAGGGGGAGAGAAATAGAGGAGAGAGATTGGCATTGCAAGGGGGCAACCAAATGATTTTTCACTGCTGTTCCTTATTTGTAAGCTATGCCACTATTTCACTGACCTTGACTATGCCATATTTCCTATGCCATGATAGTCCATCACAACCCTTGTGATTGTAAGCGAATCTCCCCCAGTGTTATTAACCTGCTTTAAACAGGTAGATTCTAACAGGTTAATATATGTGAGAGCTAGTTACATGATGCAGTATAGGTGTAATTAGGGATCACTTACCAATGAGTTTCTTTAATTACACAAGTTATTTTTTAATGAAATGCTTCCAAATGTGACAGCATTCATGAACAGATTAATTACCAGGAGTAAAGACGGAACGATGCCAGGATTTGATAGGATTTGTACAGAAAGCAGAGCCCCGCTGTGCTCCCAGGTCCATACTATGCAGCCCTAATCTCGGGCCTATTGTTTTTTCTATACAAGCTACAGACTTCAGCTGATGATCCAAAGGGCATTTAAATACAATTTGGGTAAGTGAATCAACACAAACCACCGGCAGTAATCGCTTTCAGATAAATCCGTTATGAAATCTAGTATAATATAAATATCTCTCAGCAGCCTTAAAGTCATAATTACGGCTGTTTTTTAATGAACACAGTACCTCACCTATTAGCACCCAACAGACCGATCTTTAAAGGACCACTGAGGCCATATTTGTAAACTATACTATTTTGAAGAACTACACTTAAAAATATGCAACTTGTTCTTCGAATGTAAAAAAATGCAGCTTCTAATTTATTACTTTTTATGGTGCTGTGGGACCTGCCATTTTGGAGTCGCAGATCAACTAAAACAGGATGAGTCTTTGAATACATATGAAGTGCCTGTCTGCACAATGAGAATGTGACAGTTATATCTGCAAGTGCTCTCAGCAGGACTAAACGGAAGTTCATTTGATTACACACCTACCTAGGAAAGTAGGGTGCTGCAGGAATGCAAAATAGAGCCAGGAAGTAAAAAATATTTGCATCTAAAAGTTGAAAAATAGAAATACTGTATATATTTTTTGCTTTCTAAAAACATTTTGCTAATTATCTTGTATATTTATTCATAAAACAATACAGAAAATAAAATGTCATGTGAGGACTCCAGGGCCCATGAGACATCTACTATTATTATTATTGTTATTATTATTATTATTATTACTTTCAATTAAGACATTTGCCCCTGCTCATTTATAATCTTAGCCTGACTCAGATTTTTCATGTATGTATATAAATATATATTATTTTTCATCACACAGCAGTCCTTTAATAGCAAATGTTCTCAATGTGTCAGTGTGACTTGTAAAAAAATGAAAGCTGAATAACTCTTAAATATAATGTATTTATTGACATATGAATGTTAGAACTGTAATAACATAATTGTAAGCACATTTACCTTATTTACCATGCTGTCCAGTTATTTGTGGCTCAGCATTTGCATTTGTTGAATGCAATGGATAAAGTGAGAAGGGTTCCATATATAGTATACAGTGGTGGGGGGGGGGGGGGAGTATTTGCTCAGTCTATCATTTTAATGGTAGGTGTGTTTTAACAGTGAGAGACAGAATACCCCCCCAAAAAAACGCATGTTAAAAAAGTTATAAATAGATTTGCAGGTCAATGAGGGAAATAAGTATTTGACCCCTTCGACTTAGTTCTTGGTGGCAAAACCCTTGTTGGCAATCACAGAGGTCAGACGTTTCTTGTAGTTGGCCACCAGGTTTGCACACATCTCAGGAGGGATTTTGTCCCACTCCTCTTTGTAGATCCTCTCCTAGGGCCTTATTCAATTGCTATGTGGCCAATTGAATAGGACCCTAAAGAAGCACATAGCATATTTTTATTAAAGAAGTTTTTAGTTAGTGAAAACCTTTCTTTTGGATAGATGCTTGCTAACTAAAAACTTCTTTAAAAAATATATGTTATGTGCTTATTTAGGGCCATATTCAATTGGCCAAATTGCAATTGAATGAGGGCCCAAGTCATTAAGATTTTGAGGCTGATGTTTGGCAACTCAAACCTTCAGCTCCCTCCACAGACTTCCTATGGGATTAAGGTCTGGAGACTGGCTAGGCCACTCCAGGACCTTAATGTGCTTCTTCTTGAGCTACTCCTTTGTTGCCTTGGCTGTGTGTTTTGGGTCATAGTCATGCTGGAATACCCCATCCACGACCCATTTTCAATGCCCTGGCTGAGGGAAGTAGGTTCTCACCCAAGATATGACGGTACATGGCCCCGTCCATCATCCCTTTGATGCGGTGCAGTTATCCTATCCCCTTCGCAGAAAAACACCCCCAAAGCATAATGTTTCCACCTCCATGTTTGACGGTGGGGATGGTGTTCTTGGGGTCATAGACAGCATTCAGTTGAGTTGATGCCAAAGAGCTTGATTTTGGTCTTATCTGACCACTACACTTTCACCCAGTTCTCCTCTGAATCATTCAGATGTTCATTGGCAAACTTCAGACGGGCCTGTACATGTACTTTCTTGAGCAGGGAGACATTGCGGGCGCTGCAGGATTTCAGTCCCTTTAAGAGAGTGTTCCTAATCTTGTTACCTGTATAAAGACACCTGGGAGCCAGAAACCTTGCTGATTGTTAGGGGATCAAATACTTATTTCCCTCACTGACCTGCCAAATCAATGTATAACTTTTTTGACATTCATCTTTCTTGTTTTTTGTTATTCTGTCTCTCACTGTTAAAATACACCGACCATTGAAATTATAGACTGGTCATTACTTTGTCAGTGGACAAACGTTCAAAACTAGCAGGGGATCAAATCCCCCGTAAGTCAAAATGATAGAGCCTTTGAATGTTAAAAATTGCAAAATTAAAAATTGCATTTTATCTGTCAAATCCTCCATACACTGATGATCTTCCATACAATATTCAGACTATGGTCATTTGCACCTCCAGATAAATGGCAAAGATCTCCAAGAGATACCAACATTCATATTTCTTCTTTGGAGAGCAGTGCACCTACTAATCAAGACACTTGGGCTCCTATTCAATGGAGCAATTGTTAGTTACTGGAGCCCGTAATGTAGCCCGTAAACTAATTTGCTATTCAATTGGCGTCTTTTAGCGATCTATGAGTTACAGGCTGAAAATCCCTGCAGTTGTCAAAATTGTAACTCCAACTAAGCCTTTGATCTTTCAAGCCCGTAAATGTTACAATTGCAAATCGCTATTCAATTACAACAATTCCTCAAGCTCGCAATTGTTCTCACACCCTTAAATGGCAAATGTAGAAGAAAATCCTATGAGTACCAGATAGGACTCTCAAGAGGGTTAAACAAATAAGAAATCAATACTGCACTTTAAAAGAGGGGGAAAGCGATGAAAGACATTAGAATTAATTACACAACAGTCTCAAGCTCGTAAGTCTGCAATCAAAAATGTTTTATTTTACGTATTATTTCCGTGTTATATCAATCTCAATAATCAAGGAGTTAATACATATCAGGCCATCCACATAGACTAGAACAGTATCGTCAGTCATTTTTATTATTTTGCACATTGCCGGATTCTGATTATTTTGCACATTGCCATATAGGACTTCTAAACGCTAACTGATTGACGTTTAACCTCCATGTTTTACTGACGTAATGATGACAGTCTCATTTACTATTGGCTGTTTCGAAATCGGTTGTTACAGACTTGCTTAATTGATCATGATCATGCTCTGAAATGCTACTTATGAGTGCATGGTTTGCGGTTTCGGGTTTCAGCCAGGTAGCTGCGGGTTTGTTCAATTGAATTGCTCTGTAACTATTGCAAATTTCAACCCGCAGACTTACGGCCGGTATGAAGGCAACTGCGAGCTCGCAATTGAATAGAAGCCTTGGTCTTCAAGACCAAGGCCTAAATTGCTACAATTCCTCAAGCCTGCATTGTTGTCATACCCATAAATGGGTACTAGATAGGACTTGCAAGAGGGTTAAACACCTGTTCGTAGCACTGTAAATGCAAATAAAAAATCAATGCAAAGCAATGAAAGACATTAGAATAATTTGCACAAATGTTTCAGGCTGGCAAATCTGAAATAAAAAATATTTTTTTTTTACGTTTTATTTTCATGTTGTATCAATCTCGGGAATCAACGGGTTAATACATATCAGGCCACTCACATGAACTAGACCGGTTTCTTCATTCATTTCTATTGATGTTAACATTGCTGGATTACGAGTCTGATCGCATATCGGACTTCTAAACACTTGTTGATTCACGTTTAAACTGCACCTTTAACTGACGTCATGATAACGGTTTCTTTACTATAGGCTCTGTTTTAGCAGCAACAGACGGGCTTGCCTCATTGATCATGATCAGGCACTGAAATGTTACATATGGAAGCAGGGTTTGCAAGTTTAAGCCTTCAGACCCGTACTTACGGGCTTGTTCAATTAAAGCACTCTGTAACTGCTGCACATTTAAAGCCCGCAGACTTACAGGCTGTATGATGGTAACTGCAGGTTTGGAATTTAATGAGGCCCCATGGATCATAAAAGATTATGATTTAATTGGATAGAGGCAACTACTTCTAGTAAATGTAAAATACCTACACAACATCATTACACATTCTAAACATAACATATACTCATGAACCCTCCTCAAATATCTATAACCGTAACACCATTAAACATTGTTTCCCATAATGTAAAGGGATTTAACTCTCCCAGTAAGACAATTCCATTTACCCACTATAAAAGGATTAGACCAGATCTGATCCTTCTACAAGAAACATTTCTCTTCTAAAAATATGTAAAAAAAACATTCACAATATAGGGATTATTTTGTTGTTCAGTCGAGTCCGACTCTCTGTGATCTTATATACATAAGGTTTTCTTGGTAAAATACTGGAATGGGTTGACAGTTCCTTCTTCAGTGGACCTTGATTTGTCTGACCTTTCTGCTATGACATGCCCATCTTGAGTGACCCTACATGGTATAGCTCACAGCTTCATTGAGGTACACAAGCCCCT
The DNA here is from genome assembly GCA_027410445.1 of Discoglossus pictus. Taxonomy (NCBI): domain Eukaryota; kingdom Metazoa; phylum Chordata; class Amphibia; order Anura; family Alytidae; genus Discoglossus; species Discoglossus pictus. Next base: position 179,864,268 of record CM050168.1, on the reverse strand, counting down.
TCACTACAACTTAGCCAAAAATACTCATAAAATGAATGGTAATCATTGCCAATAACCAATGTCCAACTAAATGCTACATCTCATGTTTCTGATAAATCATGCCGCTTTATAATAGTACAGGGACAGATTCAAGGACAAGATCTTAATATTGCGTCTTTAGATAAAATACTATTATCATATCAGTAATGTACATTAATAATATGTGGGGATTACAGCATGACAATAAATAATAACAGAAATAAAGTAAATACCATAAAAGAATAATACGCAAATGTATAACTTTCAATAGCAAAGAGACCAACATCCTAAACAGCATACATATTCCTTTAATTCCCACCCACACAAATCTTATTCCCGTATTGATTTGATTCATACTTCAACTTGCCTTTTCCAAACATCTCAGATAGATATTTTCAAGCTCCATGGTCTGATCACGCCATTATCCAACAGGGCAGATACTACATCGTTGTCCCGAAGATGGAGGTTTAATGATAATATTCTGCTTAATGAAGAGAATATATATATATATAATTTCAGTATTAAAGACTCACTTTTCTATTAATTATACACTGGATGTATCCTCCCCAACTGTGTGTGCTGCACATAAGACATATATTAGAATAATTTTATCTCTTCTTTCATTGAGGATAAAGAGAGAAAAAAAAAACATTAAATATAAAAACTTATCTGAAAAAATAAAATAACTAGAAAACAAATTAGGAAACTCTTAGCAACATTGACTTATTCTTTTCAAAACTGTTTGCCATTATATAATAAAAATGGCCACCATAGATAAACAGAATAAAGTAACAACTAATGAAAAAAAGGCTCATAATTGCATGTTACTATTCTTTATATGATATCCATCATGAATATACTTTGCTCTTTTTTATCAATTTGCTAAAATCTTTTTCTTCCTTTTCATTTTTCTTTTATTTTTGTTACTACTTGTTGTTTAAAGGGTAAGAGTTTTAGTTTGTAAAAGAAAAAAATTAGACCACAAGACAGATTCAATGTTGGAATTGGAAATCTAGTATATGCTTATGTTTTATTAAGTATAGTTTGTGTTTTAAACAATAACTGTCTTTTTCAATAAAAAATCATTTTAAAAAAATTGCATTTTCCAGCATTTAAATATAACTGAAGTCAGATTATCTGACCACTATTTTTTAACATATTAAATAAATTCTAATGACTATGAAATTCTGATTAAACATATGATTTTTACAGTTAAAAAATATTAAGTCAAATAGAAGAATAAGAAACAATTTTCTCTACAGAAGAACCTGTTTAAAATATAAAAGAATAAATTAGAGGCTGTGTTATTTTTTACATTCTAAAAACATTACATTTATTTAAATAGTACATTTAAAAAAAAAAAAAAAAAAAGATCCTTTAGAACATTTGTATGGAGGCAGCTGGCTAGAAGTGGTTATAAACTTTACCTGGGACCACTTGAGTTAGTCATAGATGCCTTAATCATCTTTTGGTTAACAACCCAGACAAGTGGTTTTCAATATAAAAGATAATAAATTAGCGGCTGTGTTTTTTTTTTTTTACATTCAAAAAATGTATTATTTTTTTAAAAATAGTAAATAAAATAAAAAAAAAAGATCCTTTAATACATTCATACGGAGGCAGCGGGCTAGAATTGCCTATGAAGTTTACAATATATTATAGGATTCAAATGTTGAAAAACACTTGTTTCGGCTGACCTAGTTACCCAAATGGTGATTAAGGCATCTATGACCAACTGAAGTTGTCAAAAGGTGAAGTCTTTTGTAGGTTATGAATATAGAGAGAATCCAACAAGGGACATATTTTCCAAAAAATAAAAAGGTCATTAAGTGAATATATATATATTATATTACAAAAATAATTTAAGAAAATCAATCTTTCTATGGTATGGATTGAGGGTAAAGTAGTGTCCATGTGTCAGCTTTGTCTAACTAGGCTTAATTTGAATTGCATCTCTGGCCACATAATTGCTGTGTTACTGAAACATACTCAGACAGGAAGGGTGGGGAAGCTGTTCCCTTTAAACTAATTAGTGAACTTGTTAGAATAAGTGGCTGAGGTTTAAAGCAATGAGTTATAGATGTGTAAGCAGATAGATGATGGATTCTCCGCACAATGCAGAGCCTGTTTGATCCCACGCTCCAAACCGTTTCATGAAAGTTGCTGTCTAGTGGCCAGAATTAATCCTGGACACTGTGTGGATTTAGGCCTTCAAATGAGACAGTCACAATTAGTTTGTGATACAGACGCCATATGTTTATGGGTTATTCTGTTTGTCTCCTTGTCTTATACCATTAGATTCATAAACAAAAAAAAGGCTTACAGAAGAATTAACTTGTTCATTGTTGACAAATAACACAACAGCCAACAAAAAATATTCAGTGTTGCCATTGTTTTTTTTACATAATCTTAATTATTTTAGGTACTTATCAATTATTGATGAGGTTAAAAGAAAAGCGTGCAAAAGTTGGCCTGCTGCTCAACGTTAAAAAGACGAAAATCATGGCAAACGGCAATCTCACTTACTGGTAATTAGACGGGGAAGAAGTAGAGGCAGTGTCAGATTTGATTTTTCTTGGATCCAAGATCTCTGAAGATGGTAACTGTAGTCATGAAATTAAAAGACTTCTGGGAAGGAAAGCTATGGCAAGCTTGGACAAGCTAGTAAAGAGTAAATATATTAAACTATCAACAAAGGTCTGCATAGTTTGACTAAGGTATTCCCAGTAGTAACATACGGATGTGAGAGCTGGACCATAAAGAAGTCTGAGCGCCGTAGAATTGACGCCTTTGAATTGTGGTGTTGGAGAAGTCACAGGGGAGGGAGAGGGTGGGGGGGAAGGGTGGGAGAGACACATGGGAGGGACAGGGTGAGGGGGAGAGTCACAGAGGTGGGGGAGGGTGGGGAGAAAGGGTGGGAGAGGGACAGGGTGGGAGAGACACAGGGGAGGGAAAGAGAGAGACTGGGGAGGGGGTGGGAGAGAGACAGGGGAGGGGGTGGGAGAGAAACATGGAGGGGAGAGATAGGGTAGAGAAGGAGAGCAGGGGGAGAGAGAGGAGGGGAGAGAGAAGGAGGGGAGAGAAGAAGAACGGGAGAGGGAAGAGAGAAGAAGGAGGGGGAGATAGAAGGATTGATGGAGAGACAGAAAGAGGGAGAGAGAAAGAGAAAGTAGGGTGCAGAGAGACAGAGCAGATTATATAATACTAGCGACTTGCCCATCAAAAATGACGGCAAGAAAATGTTAAGGCTGGCTATGCTGTTTGCCACACAATGCTAAGCTCTGCCCCCTCTGAGCACCTTCGGCGCTCATCGCGAGCCTCTCCCCCGAGCTTTGCAACAATCACCTTTGGCGCTCATCGTCAGCCCTGCAATGAGCGTCATCAGCACTCATTGCATGGCTTGCAATGAGCGCCTTTGGAGCTCACTGCAAACCTCTCCCCCGTGTAGTTTACGTGCCAAAGGCACTCATCACGGGCCCTGCAATGAGCGCTCATTGCAGACGTCGCACAACCCCCTATGGCGGGCTGTGCGCCTTTGGAGCTCATTGCGAACTCCCACGTGCCTGGCATTGTTCAGCTAAGTGTTACTGGCTTCGGCTAAGTGTTACTGGCTTCAGTTAAGAGTTACTGGCTTCGGCCTCGTTTTGAACCTCTTTGAGAAAATTTACGTTTTTTCGGCTGCTATTTTTTTCCTCGCTTAGCCAATTTTCTATCTCCTAAAAATGGCAATTAGGGCTCAGATTAGCTTGCAACATCCCTCACAGGCTCCCTGGATGTCCCCTTGAGTTGTGTGTGAGGTTTTGAATTTATTTTGTACATTATTGTTAGTTTTTTGGCGGTCTTGTGAGTTACGGGCTTCGGCTAAGTGTTATTGGCTTAGGTAAAGTGTTGCTGGCTTCGGCTATGGGCGGCTTCAATCTCTTTCCATCCTCCATCAGTGGAGCATAATGGGGCAAAGTACATCTCTGACGGACAGAGGACCCTTACAAGGACCCTGAAAAGGCACTATTGCAAGAGCTGCAATGAGCTCCTGCGGCGCTCATTGCAGCAAAGTGCTGCGAGCCACACGATAAGGCTTTCTTTAATCTGGTTTAAAGTCCTACGTGAGTGCCTCACACTGAGCACCTGCGGCGCTCATCTCAAGCCCTGCAATGAGTGCCTCTGGCACTCATTGCAGTCTAAGTTCTACGTGCCTCATGATGAGCGCCTACTCATTGCAGGCCGGCAATATTTAACATTGCGTTACTAACAACCCCACAATTACGACAACAATATATGTGATTATACTGTCATTTATGACGGGCAAACGACTAGTAATAAATAATCATTATAATTTTAAAAATGTGTTTATATAATTATTATTTTCGTTAATTATCAATTAGCAAAACAATCAAAAATTAACATTATATTTAAAAAACGTTGCCTTTTTATATCATTATTATTTTAGATAAATATTAAGTTACAAAACACTAAACAATTTATAATAAATAATCATTATAATTATAAAAATGTTACCATTTTACATTTACTTTACATTATAAAATGTATATGCAATTATCTTTTACTGCAGTATTTCATTATTTTAAAATAATAAGCTTTCCATTAGACAATTAAAAGCAATGGCAGTTTAGGTACCACAGTCTAATTGTGTAGATAGAATCTTCCTCTGCAACAAGTCTCCCCCTACATTAGAAAACATTGGATATTAAAAATATTGAATTAGAAGCTTTATATTTTATTTTTATGTAAAAAATATGAATTATATTATATTATAATGTTATGGTAAATGTGAAGTGTAACCATTTGATAATATTTATTTTTATACTTTGTTTTGAATTAAATCCCATAGAACTTTCTCAAGCAAGTACTTGCATTCATCTTGCTCAATATGTATTATTTTTGTAAATTCCTCAACCAAAACTTTTGATCTGAAGAATTTCCTCTTGAATAATTCTTCATATAAAAAGCTTTGCAACTTTTGATATTTCTGAATGAGTACTATCTAGTGGTCCATGTTTATATTCTATTTTTGCCAAAGTTTTGGGCCTTTCATATCCAAGATAACAACAGTCTTCATAGATATGGACCCACATTACATGTCATCAGTTGTATCATCTATTTTTCAGCAGTTGGTCCTTGAGATTCTGTTTGTGAACTATGGAAAAAAACGAACATCGGCAGCTATGTATAGTTGTGCTCAAAAGTTTGCACATCCTTGGCGAATTGGTAATATATGTACCATTTTTGAAGAAAACATGAGTGAGCAGGCAAAACACATTTCTTTTATTTCTTATGGGATTCAGATTCAACTGTAGGTTATAACAGAATGGCACAATCATAAAACAAAACATGGCAATAAAGAGAAAAATTAAATTACCCTGTTCAAAAGTTTACATACCTTTGGTTCTTAATACTGTGTATTGCCCCCTTTAGCATCAATGATAACGTGCAGTCTTTTGTAATAGTTGGCTATGAGACCCCTAATTCTTGCAGGTGGCATAGCTGCCCATTCGTCTTGGCAAAATGCCTCCAGGTCATGCAAAGTCTTTGGTCGTCTTGCATGAACCGCACGTTTGAAATCTCCCCAGAGTGGCTCAATGATATTAAGGTCAGGAGACGGTGATGGCCACTCCACAACCTTCACCTTTTTCTGCTGTAACCACTGGAGGGTCAACCCTGCCTTGTGCTTAGGGTCATTGTCATGCTGGAAAGTCCAAGAGCTTCCAATGCGCAGCCTTCGTGCCGAAAAATGCAAATTGTCTGCCAGTATTTTCTGTTAACATGCTGCATTCATCTTGCCATCAACATCAGTGAGCCACCACCATGCTTCACAGTGGGGATGGTATTCTTTTCACTATAAGTCTTCTTGACCCCTCTCCAAACAAAGCGCTTATGGTTGTGACCATAAAGCTCTTTTTGGTCTCATCACTCCAAATTACAGTGTGCCAGAAGCTGTGAGGCGTGTCAAGGTGTTGTCAGGCATATTGTACCTGGGTTTTTGTGTGACATTGGCGCAGTAAAGGCTTCTTTCTGGCAACTCGACCATGCAGCTCGTTTTTTGTTTAAGTATCGTCACATTGTGCTCCTTGAAACAACCACACCGTCTTTTTCCAAAGCACCCTATATTTCTCCTGAGGTTACCTGTGGGTTTTCCTTTGTATTCCGAACAATTCTTCTGGCAGATGTGGCTGAAATCTTTCTTGGTCTACCTGACTTTGGCTTGGTATCAAGAGATCCCCGAATTTTCCACTTCTTAATAAGTGATTGAACAGTACTGACTGGCATTTTCAAGGCTTTTGTTATCTCTTTATATCCTTTTCCATCTTTATGAAGTTCCATTACCTTGTTACCTGCGTACAGTTCTTGTCTGGTCCCCATGGCTCAATATCTAGCCTGCTCAGTGCATCCACGTGAGAGCTAACAAACTCATTGACAATTTATACACAGACACAAATTGCAATTTAAAAAGCCACAGGTGTGGGAAATTAACCTTTAATTGCCATTTTAACCTGTGTGTGTCACCTTGTGTGTCTGTTATAAGGCCAAACATTAAATGGTAGGTAAGCTTTTGATCAGGGCCATTTGGGTGATTTTGGTTATTATTATGATTTAAAAAGTAGCCAAACAACTATGTGATAATAAATGTTTTCATATTCACTATCCTTCAATTTTTTTTGCATGATCTGTCATATTTTTTAAATAAATGCCAAAATTTCACAATTTTGACCAGGGTATGCAATTTTTTGAGCACCACTGTATGTAGAATTTTCAGAGAAATGTCTAATTTTTAATTGACTGTGGCCCTTATTCAATTACAAGCCCGTAATTTTATGTAACCCGACATTTTGTCTGTGGGTTACAATTTTTTTACATATATAGATGTATTCAAATGACTTAAGCCCGCAATTACATGCTTACAGCCCCAACATGCAAACCATGGACCCGAATGCAATATTTCAGGGTATGATCATGATCAATTAAGCAACCCCGTAAGTTACATTTAAGAGAGAGCCAACAGTAAATGAGACCGTCATAATGACATTAGTAAAACCTGGAGTTTAAACTACAATCTATTTGCAATCGGACTCACAATCCAGAAATGTAGAAATCAATAAAAATCAATAAAGCAACTGTTCTAGTCCATGCGGATTCCATGATATGTCTTAACTCCTTGATTCATGGGAATTTATATAACATGGAAATACAATAATTTTTTACTATTTTGTCATTGCAGATCTGTGAGCTTGAGACTGTTGTGCAATTAATTCTAATGCCTTTCATTGTTTTCCCAGTATTTTTACGTACAGTAGTGTGTTTAGTTGCTTTTACAGTGCTACGAAAAGGTGTTTAACCCACTTGCGGGTCCTATCTAGTACTCGTATAATTTTTTGATACATTTACCATTGACGGGTTAGAGGGCAATAGCGGGCTTGTTGAATTGTTGTAATTGAATATGGATTTTGCACTGGTAACATTTACAGGCTTGAAACATAAAAGGAGGAGAAAGAACGTAGTTATGGCTTTGACAACCACAGGGATTTTGAGCCTGTAACTTGAAATTGGAATGCGAGTAGCTAAAAGTAGCCAATTCAATATCAGTAACATTTCTGGGCTACATTATGGGTTCATGTAATTTGGACAACTAAATAGGGGCCTATGCCAGTGCATGGAAGCTGCCATAATAGCGTACTTCCTTTACATTTCACAAGGGGAAGGATACTAGAAACTTTGAGTCCACCTAAGAGCATAATTAAGCAATTAAGCAGTAAAAACATAATAATTAAGAAATAAAAGAACATAAAGCTATTTTTTAATTAGAAAAAAAAAATATGTTGATGCCTCTGCTAGACTTTGGAGGGATCCATGATACATCATGGAAATTGTGTGTGTGAGAGGGCATTTATATTTTTGCAGCGCTATAGTTGCATTTCATGATGCAAGATGTCTGCTTCTGGACGAGTGATGGGGAGTCTTATGCAATTATCTTAACAAATGCTCTCTCTTTGTGCCCCACTCTTCTCTCCACTCAAAGCCAAAACACACACACCCATGAACCAGCTCCGAGGCAGTGATGCAACAAACACAAAATGGATTCCTGTACTCATAAACAAAAACTTACAAAGTTCAGGTTTTCAGAAAAAATATTTTTATGGCAAATGTTACACAGTTGTTTTTTTTGTTAGTTTGGTACATATTTGACAAATAAGTGTAATGTTTCTTAAACTACAGTGGTCTTTTAATACAATTCCTATTTACGCAAATATCATAAGGATATTTAATATTAAATCCAATTTCAAAGACTATTGAGTCTGCCAGTATTTTCTGTTAACATGCTGCATTCATCTTGCCATCAACATCAGTGAGCCACCACCATGCTTCACAGTGGGGATGGTATTCTTTTCACTATAAGTCTTCTTGACCCCTCTCCAAACAAAGCGCTTATGGTTGTGACCATAAAGCTCTTTTTGGTCTCATCACTCCAAATTACAGTGTGCCAGAAGCTGTGAGGCGTGTCAAGGTGTTGTCAGGCATATTGTACCTGGGTTTTTGTGTGACATTGGCGCAGTAAAGGCTTCTTTCTGGCAACTCGACCATGCAGCTCGTTTTTTGTTTAAGTATCGTCACATTGTGCTCCTTGAAACAACCACACCGTCTTTTTCCAAAGCACCCTATATTTCTCCTGAGGTTACCTGTGGGTTTTCCTTTGTATTCCGAACAATTCTTCTGGCAGATGTGGCTGAAATCTTTCTTGGTCTACCTGACTTTGGCTTGGTATCAAGAGATCCCCGAATTTTCCACTTCTTAATAAGTGATTGAACAGTACTGACTGGCATTTTCAAGGCTTTTGTTATCTCTTTATATCCTTTTCCATCTTTATGAAGTTCCATTACCTTGTTACCTGCGTACAGTTCTTGTCTGGTCCCCATGGCTCAATATCTAGCCTGCTCAGTGCATCCACGTGAGAGCTAACAAACTCATTGACAATTTATACACAGACACAAATTGCAATTTAAAAAGCCACAGGTGTGGGAAATTAACCTTTAATTGCCATTTTAACCTGTGTGTGTCACCTTGTGTGTCTGTTATAAGGCCAAACATTAAATGGTAGGTAAGCTTTTGATCAGGGCCATTTGGGTGATTTTGGTTATTATTATGATTTAAAAAGTAGCCAAACAACTATGTGATAATAAATGTTTTCATATTCACTATCCTTCAATTTTTTTTGCATGATCTGTCATATTTTTTAAATAAATGCCAAAATTTCACAATTTTGACCAGGGTATGCAATTTTTTGAGCACCACTGTATGTAGAATTTTCAGAGAAATGTCTAATTTTTAATTGACTGTGGCCCTTATTCAATTACAAGCCCGTAATTTTATGTAACCCGACATTTTGTCTGTGGGTTACAATTTTTTTACATATATAGATGTATTCAAATGACTTAAGCCCGCAATTACATGCTTACAGCCCCAACATGCAAACCATGGACCCGAATGCAATATTTCAGGGTATGATCATGATCAATTAAGCAACCCCGTAAGTTACATTTAAGAGAGAGCCAACAGTAAATGAGACCGTCATAATGACATTAGTAAAACCTGGAGTTTAAACTACAATCTATTTGCAATCGGACTCACAATCCAGAAATGTAGAAATCAATAAAAATCAATAAAGCAACTGTTCTAGTCCATGCGGATTCCATGATATGTCTTAACTCCTTGATTCATGGGAATTTATATAACATGGAAATACAATAATTTTTTACTATTTTGTCATTGCAGATCTGTGAGCTTGAGACTGTTGTGCAATTAATTCTAATGCCTTTCATTGTTTTCCCAGTATTTTTACGTACAGTAGTGTGTTTAGTTGCTTTTACAGTGCTACGAAAAGGTGTTTAACCCACTTGCGGGTCCTATCTAGTACTCGTATAATTTTTTGATACATTTACCATTGACGGGTTAGAGGGCAATAGCGGGCTTGTTGAATTGTTGTAATTGAATATGGATTTTGCACTGGTAACATTTACAGGCTTGAAACATAAAAGGAGGAGAAAGAACGTAGTTATGGCTTTGACAACCACAGGGATTTTGAGCCTGTAACTTGAAATTGGAATGCGAGTAGCTAAAAGTAGCCAATTCAATATCAGTAACATTTCTGGGCTACATTATGGGTTCATGTAATTTGGACAACTAAATAGGGGCCTATGCCAGTGCATGGAAGCTGCCATAATAGCGTACTTCCTTTACATTTCACAAGGGGAAGGATACTAGAAACTTTGAGTCCACCTAAGAGCATAATTAAGCAATTAAGCAGTAAAAACATAATAATTAAGAAATAAAAGAACATAAAGCTATTTTTTAATTAGAAAAAAAAAATATGTTGATGCCTCTGCTAGACTTTGGAGGGATCCATGATACATCATGGAAATTGTGTGTGTGAGAGGGCATTTATATTTTTGCAGCGCTATAGTTGCATTTCATGATGCAAGATGTCTGCTTCTGGACGAGTGATGGGGAGTCTTATGCAATTATCTTAACAAATGCTCTCTCTTTGTGCCCCACTCTTCTCTCCACTCAAAGCCAAAACACACACACCCATGAACCAGCTCCGAGGCAGTGATGCAACAAACACAAAATGGATTCCTGTACTCATAAACAAAAACTTACAAAGTTCAGGTTTTCAGAAAAAATATTTTTATGGCAAATGTTACACAGTTGTTTTTTTTGTTAGTTTGGTACATATTTGACAAATAAGTGTAATGTTTCTTAAACTACAGTGGTCTTTTAATACAATTCCTATTTACGCAAATATCATAAGGATATTTAATATTAAATCCAATTTCAAAGACTATTGAATCAGCCTCCGATACAGTTGATTGTCTCCAGCTTGATATGGTCAGGGAAGGGGGTTTGGTTGAGAGATGGCCTCCCACCTTATAAAGGGAGTTTTGAAAAAAAGTCAAACAGTATGACATTTCTTTTAATGATCAGTGTCGAATTAAAGCACCTAGACCCTACTGTTATGGTATTAGATTGGTCCTTTAACACATATAACTTAACATTACCATTTGTCACAGTTGTAGACATATTTTTGAGAAATCACCTTCTATTCAAATCAAAATTACATAAAAATGAGGTTCCCACATGTAGTATCACCCTGTTCAAAATGCTGTGGGTCTCAAAGCTGGATCCATGAGAAGGTAACCAGTCACTACCATAATCAAAAAGGTTGAGAGCCACTCATCTGACATGGCAATATTGTGTTTGCATGACAGCCTTGTATGGAAACACATAATGACTTCTCTCCCAGGTTACAGTTGCCCTGGTGGATTCCCTTTGCTATAATCTCAGTTTTTCACCTAATTAATTTCACTCTTGCCTGCACCAGTGTTCCACAAGTATATGTTATTGGGAAGAGATTAGGAGTCATACACTTCATTAGCAAGGTGTAAATTATAAGAGGAGCCCTCTCCATCCACCTGCTTAATTGGGTTAATGAAGGGTCTCTGTGGGCCTCTGTAAAGAAACAATCTATTCAGTTCTCTGTAGACCTCCGCACTGCACCCCTACTAGTATGAAATGATGGAAAATTGAACACAAGGGTATACTTGCACTGAGCAATGTGCACACTTGTTGACAGTAATATCCCACACAATGTGACACAGTGGCGTGTTATAATGAAGTAAGACAACATATCAGCTGTCAGAGCAACTAGTTACATCAAAAAGACTTAAAAGGGGTTTGTTAACTAATAATTATTTTACTGCCAGAGGTCAATGTTACAGATGATTAAATTAAAAAATATAAATCCTCAGTATATACTGTGTCAGCAACTGATATTATGAGAATAATAATGTACTAAGATGCTCATTCATAATTAAATTACCCAGGATGCAGTATGGTCTGCCTAATTTAATCACCCCAGGCCTTGGTTAGCATTTTTTCCCATTGCTCCAAAATATCCATACAGTCTCTATCATTAGCATGGAAAACTAGGAAATGCCCGTCAAAAATGACGGGAATAAAAATGTAAACCTGGAAATGCTGTTTGCCCCACAATATGAGGATTTTACCCCTCTGAGCACCTTCGGTGCTCATCGTGAGCCTCGTGCTGAGCGTCATTGGTGCTCAGCGTGTGGCTTGCAATGAGCGCCTTCATTGCTCATTGCGAGCCTCTCCCCCCGTGTACTTAAACTTTCCTGCTTTGCAATGATCACCTTCGGTGCTCATTGCGAGCGCCACGATGAGCGCCTTTGTTGCTCATTGCGTGGCTCAAATTAGCGCCTTTGGTGCTCATTGGAAGCCTCTCCCCCTGTGTACTTTATAGGCCTCGCGCTTGAGCACTTTCGGCGCTCATCGCGAGCCTCTCCCCCCGTGTAGTTTAGGTGCCTCGCAATTAGTGTTACTGCTTTGGGTTAAGTGTTAAGTGTTACTGCTTTGGGTTAAGTGTTACTGGCTTGTGATAAGTGTTACTGGCTTGCATTAAGTGTTACTTCTTTCGAGCTGTTTTTTTTTACTGCCGTTCAGCCTCGTTTTCATCCTTTTACGTTTTTTCGGACGCCATTTTTTTTCTCGCTCTTTCCCTGTGCTGTGTGTTAGTGTGTAAGTTAATTTGAGGCATATTTGTGTTTTTTTGGTGGTCTTTCCAGTTGCGTGGTTCAGGTGTTTTACGTGCTTCGGTCCTAAGTCCTACGGGGTTTGCTATTCCAGTTGTGTGGTTCGTCTGTTTTACGTGCTTCGGTCCTAAGTCCTACGGGGCTCGCGATGGATACTGTAAGTAATTGTATCTAACATCTGATACATTATAGTATGACTAATATTCTTCCTTGTACCTCACTACTGATACACTATAGTTTGGGCACAATGAGCAACTGTATCCAGCAGCTGATGCATAATGGCATGGGCACTGAGAGTTACTGTATCCATAGCTGATAAAATTATAGTATATGGTATGTAAGTGATTGTATTCATAGGTGATACATTATAGTATATGGTATGTAAGTGATTGTATTCATAGGTGATACATCATAGCATGAGTAAGTGACTGTATCTAACAACTAATAGTATGGACAATGGAACATCAGTGCTGATCTGTCTGCTGCTTTTGGCAATTGGATGAATATTTCTATGAGGTTTGCTATTTAGACCATAACTCCCATAAGTCCTGAACCTTCACATCAGCTGCTGGGATACTCAGCAAGCTGGGACTGATGACCTCTCTTGAGTACGGTTAGGCACAGAGAAGGTGGTACAAACAGCTTGGAGGCTGACACTTGAATTCCTGCTGGACTAGGGATCTGGCCTTCGATCAGGGGTCATTATAGGCCAGAGGAGAACAGTTGGGACAAGGCATGAAGTCTGATCATTCTGGAGCCTGTCCTTAAGGAAATAATTAAATTACATCTTGCAAAGAACAGTACATACATGGCCAATTAATCAGAGTTCTTACAGCTTCCTATAATTACCAAACTATTGTTTCAACTAAAGCTTGTGATTCATACATTAGCAACAGAAATATCCATTATTTAAGGGATTTTATGGATAACAACTCTTATTTACCAACCTCATAGATAGATATATCTAAAGAGAAAAGCAGTGGGAGAAGAATGCAAGGGTGTACATTACTTAAAGAAACATCTCTCTGTGAGGTGCCAGTTCCAGTCCCAATGTTGGATGCATAAAACTCTGTTGTTAGTAGCCTTGCAGGGTCCGGATGCCCCAAGAAAGGTGTGGACCATTACTCCATTTAGTGTTGAATGCTTGGGGGCTGTTAAGTATTTTTGGTCTCATGTGGGTCAGTTGTGTAATTGCTGCTTCTTCTTGAGAGAAGTTGTAAATGAACTTGTAAGTAAAGTAATTTAGAAAAAAACACTGGGTTTCCTCAGACCATCCTTCTTTAGCAAGACAAGTTGTAGACCCTTCTCAGATCTAGTTTAATGAAAATGCTGGCTCTTTGAGTATTTAAAAAGCTCTATGATAGGGGGCAAAGGATACCATTATTGACTGTAACAAGGCTGAATTCCCTGAGATAGTGAGACATTATTTTGCTACAAAGAAACAATCCACTCCTATGGGTAATGAAGATGACAAAATAAAGTCTCTTATTAAATTGTCATCAATGTACCCCTTCCTAGCTTTAATCACAGAATATTTATAGAGCAGTCTGATGATCTATGTGGTGGGGTACTCTCTGTCTGCTAAGGACATTTGCATGGGCACTTTAAGGCAAAGGTGTAGTTGGTGGAGACTCAGAGTTTACTTCCATAGGGCCACTAGGAGTGACCCAGGTCAAGTTTAATACCGAACCCTTCTAGTACCTAGGTGACATCAGTTTATATCATTAAATAGCAAGCACAAGCGTTTTTAAAGAAAGGAGATGTTATACAGAACATATTGTTGATTAATGAAGTTTCTTATTGCACTAGAATCCACAAATGTAAATGAACTTACATCCCTATACTTCCATCCAAATTGAACAGGAAATGACAACATTTGTTGAGGTGGCTGGAAATGTTCAATGTTTCCCAGTTTATTGGTATAAACACAGACCAGATGTCCTTTGAGCTTGCAGAAAAGACCAAACTCCAGAGAACATCTTCTCAATTTTCCACAGTAGAAAAGAGTGTACCACCTACTTCTATAGATACATTCTTCTCTGGTACTGTTTACATGAGTAGAAAGAAAGGTGGGAATTGGATTAGAAGACTGAGATTGATACAGAGTTTCCTTTTCCTGGTGGTCCTTCTGAATCCTGAAATTAGTTTTTGGTGCATAATACCATCAAGCTCTGTTGAAATGTCATGGCAGCTCACCCTTCAGTATATCATAAATGTCTTGCCAAATGTCAAAACAGAACCTCATTAGTCAATCAGATATTTGTGTCCATTGTACAAAAGTAGATGGCACATGGAAACACATTTCAAGAACTCTTTTACAGCTTGACTTGGGCCATTGAGGCTAGAAGACACATGTCCTGGGATATCAAAAACCCTACAGGAAACATGGATAAATGCCTCTGAATGTTTAGTCATTTAAAACACATTCTTCCATATTGGTGATGCCCACCTCAGAGCATCATATGTGTAGATAATGATTATGTAGATCACTTCTAGGGGGTGATTGGGGAAAGGCAGGATAAGGTTCAATAGTACTGTCAGTATTACTAGGAAAAATTAGGAATATTAGGAGTTGCAAGTGCCAAGTAAATTTGAGTTATTTGGAATTGAATAGCTTTTTGGAGCTCAAGAAACTCGTAATATTCCTGATGTGTGAAAATCAATTGGAAAACTTTCGGTATTTCATGTCCCTGACATGCCGTAGTCCTCAAGGATAGCTCTCTTGAATCATGATGAAAGGGAGGGACAGAATAGCTAGGGAATGTTACTTGGGACTTTTTGCCTGTATAACTTTGTGATAGGAGGAAATGAATAAGACTCATAGGCCCCCATTTATTTCCAAGCCCGTAATTGCCTTCATACTGACCGCTTGTCTGCGGGTTAGAAATGTGATACATATATAGATGTATTTAATTGACTCAAGCCCATAATTACAAGCTCACAGCCCCAACGCGCAAACCATGAACCCGTACATAGCATTTCAGGGCATGATCATGATCACACAAGCAAGCCCGTAAGTTACAATTTAGACAGAGCCAATAGTAAATGAAACCGTCATCATGACGTCAGTAAAACATGGAGTTTAAACAACAATCAATTTAGTGTTTAGATGTACGATTTGCAATCAGACTTGCAATCCAGAAATATAAAAATCAATAAAAATCAATAAATCAACTGTCCTAGTCCATGCAGGTGTCATGATATGTATTAACTCCTTTATTCCCGGAATCAATATAACACAGAAATAAAACAAAAAATATATATGTTTTTATTGCAGATCTGTGAGCTTGAGACTGTTGTGCAATTAATTCTAATGCCTTTCATAGCTTTCCCAGTATTCTTAAGTACAGTAGTGTGTTTTTATTTGCTTTTACAGTGTTACGAACAGTTGTTTAACCCACTTGTGAGTCCTATCTAGTACTTGTATAATTTTTTGCTACATTTGTCATTTAAGGCAATTGCAGGCTTGTTTAATTGGTGTAATTAAATATAGATTTTGAGTCTTTAACACTGGTAACATTTACAGGCTTGAAACATCGAAGAAGGAGCTAGGACGGAGTTACGTTTTTGACAACCGCAGTGCTTTTGAGCCTGTAACTTGCAATGGGAATCCGAGTAGCAAAATGTAGACATTTAGATATTAGTAACATTTACGGGCTCCATTATTGGCTTACGTAATCTCTATTTGGCAATTAAATAGGGGTCCTATTTGGCACTCATGGCTATCAAGGAGATACTGAATTTCCTACCTCAGTAAGTCCATGGTAACCTGTACCAAGGTATTGTTCCTCAAGGCTGATCTGCTGTCTAGTTAATGTCCAAAAGGAATCTTTATAATGGATTCAAATATTTTGTGAATATGGTTTCACATAAATTAGGTGATCTGGGTTGGTGATCTTGGTTACATGCAGAAATCGAGGATAGCTGATGTCTATCAAGGTAAGTGGCAACTTGAGGGTAGTCAAGGTCACTGTTGAAAGACTTGGGCAAAGGTGAAGTATCAAAGTCCATAAATGCAATAAACTGCAACAGTATTTATAATTTGATTTGCATAGATCCAGAAACTGTATTTTGCCAAAAAAACTGGGGTTTAAATAACTACATGATGCAGCAGACGAGATCAGAACACTGGCTAAAACTGTAGCTCCAGCCTAAGGTAGAGAACACTAGATATCAAGATGTAGTTGAACATGTAGAGGGAGTTTCTGGTGCTACAAACAATTATGGCACATAATAAATAAAGAAGTAGTATATAAGTGTCTAACAATTACATATTATTATTGTTTGTTTGTAAGTGTTTTTGCTTTACTCCACTGGAACACAATTCCTACCAAATCATAAATAACAGAAAAATCAAAGAACCTCCACAGCATTCAAATAATCCCTGTGAAAAAAGTGTATAAAAGGATTTAATGAAGTGTCTTCAAGAAAAAGAGAAATGCAAGTGCAAGAGGCTAGAAATTTGAAGTTAAGGAGTAGAAGAAGTAGTCTTCTGCCCGAAGAATTAAAGTAAAGAAATAGCTTTTTTGAGATGCATACTGCAATTTTTCTACATCTTTTTTCCAGCTTGAAGATTATAAAACATAGGCTTCGAAGCTAATCTAAAAATAGTATTTTCTGAATTTTCACTTGGCTTGTTATGTTCCCATGGTTATTTCTCTACTTAATCATGAGATATTTTTTTTCTGTATCACCATGTTTGGAAATAATAGCTTATTAATTCCATTAAAGTTTTAAACATGTACTCATTAAAATCTGTTTAATAGAGGTGACTCATGATGGCCAACAGCCAATGCTACTACAGAGACATTTTTTAAATATTATTATCTGACCTGTTGGGATAATTGAAAGTTCTGGAATAATTATGGCACAATGCCTGGAGAACATAAAGTCAATGTACAATGTCCAAGTAGATATCTATACATTCCTGTAGGGTGGCCCTCCTGGGAGCACCAATTGGCACTCTGTGGATGCTCATACATCTACTTCCAGTGGGGCCCAAATTTTGGGTTTGCATAGCTCCCTCTTGGATTCCAACATATGATAATCTCTTTTTATAGGATTAATAAAAATAATAAGGTATCTAAATTTACTGTTAATTTTTCACCATTCACATAAAATATGGTCTTCTACACATTCCACTCAAGCTATTTATATTTTGTTAACTGCTAATTAACAGATATTTTGGTCATTTTCCATTAGGCATGTTATTTAATGCAAAGTTGTGGAATTGGATAGATGTAATGGACACATCATCACAATAATATAAAGTGAGTATTTTTGTGGCAGCACAGGTTTTGTGTGTTCACAGTCATGATCAAACCACTGCTTCCTGCCAAGTGAAACCAGAGACTTAATGCTTGCACCTGTGTATTTGTCTTGAAATCTAGGAGAGGGGTGGCTCAAAACTGGTAGAAAATCTGCTCAATAGATGAGTTCAGGACATTCTGTCTTAAACAATCAAATTCAGGCTGACAATACACTGGAATTGTCAACAAACTATTCAGACAAACCTTAAATTTCACATAATGTGGATGACAGAGGGGAAGAACATATCAGATGGTAAGGTTTTAAGGTTATTCTTATAGGCCATTAATATTACTCATGGCTAACCCATCTGGGGACAGAATGGTGGTTATAGGAGTTCATTATAGAGCAGGTTATACGTAATATCTGGGCTTCGTTAGAACATGTTGAGTTCTCTTCGTGAATCTTCCCAGAGCCAATCTTCAGAACTCCCCTTCCAAGAAAAACGTTACCAATGGTCTCATTAGGGGACAAACAACTTCCTGGCTCAATACCATACTTAGTCTATTTAACTGCCATAGCCTTGTATGCCCTTTTTAAAAAAACATATGGCCCTTCCTCTTTTCAATGTTTGCATCATCTCTAAAACACTCCAGATCCACTATCAAAACACCAGCACAAATGTAGATCTCCATTTCAGAACAAGGTACTCCTACCTATATAGCGTGACTGTGAGGGGTGTAAGTAGAGGATGTAAAAGTATTTTTAGTTATAACTTTTATTTTAATAGACATTGCTTGTGCCTAGAGGACGCCATGTTTGTGTCTTCCACACTTCCTGTTGGCTTGGAGAATGAGTGGATGTGTTCTAATATTTATTATACAGTGGTACTATAGCATTCATCTATCTCAAAACTCTTCAAATTTGGTATTTAATGCATTTTGACAAGTAAGACTCCAAAGGTTTCCTTGGTACTCATCGTGCTCGTTAAGACCTGTATAAGTCAATTTACATTACTCCTTTTGGGAGCTATGGTATGCGTTGTTTTCATCTCTTGTCATGTCTTTTGGAACCATTTAACAACTAATACCAAGGATCCACTGTACATTAAGGAGAGGAAGGAAGGAGGATTTGTTGATTAATTAGCAGATTCAATTCGGATAAGATATCAGCACTAAACACTTTCTTACTCCCTCCATTCGTTTCAGTACAGCAACTTGCAAAACTTGCTTGCCCTGCTCTGTAATGTCCGCTTGTTTCTTTAAAAAGAAGTATAACTATAATGGCAGTGTCCATGTGCTAGCAGTGTCTGTGGAAAGGAAGTTTTTCTCTAAAAATCCTTTTTGCCCTTGATTTACGTAGCTAATCTACAGTGGTTCTTTAATGACTGATTAGCAATAAATCAGTATTTGTATAAATTTAAATGAAACTTCTAAAACCTACATTTTTGTAAGTTTCAGACTTCAGAAGATGTGCTTGTCTCCACCCATATCAAATGCCCAGGATATAAAAAAGGTATGAAAAATCTTAACATTTGGACTGTATTTGTCTCCTTTCTTTCATTGGCCATTGCAAGCAAACCTAGACCAGCCATATTTGAAATTTAAGACAGTCTAGTCCCCCTAGTCCCCTTCTAAATCTTTATCTTGTCGTGGTGAAGGGGCTTGTTTGCCTCAATGAAGCTGTGAGCTATACCATGTAGGGTCACCCAAGATATGCAGGTCATAGCAGAGAGCTCAGACAAATCGCAATCCACTAGAGAAGGCATGGATACCTACAGTATATTTGCCAAGATAACCTTATGGATAAGTACAACCAAGCACAAGATGTGCCTGACATGCTGCGGCCCATAGGGTCATGGAGAGCCAGACACGACTCAGCAACTCCCCCTGGATCTCATGGTTTCTGTGTGATACTACACCAGTACCAGCAATATATCAGGGTTAAAAATAAGGCCAAAACAGAACATTATTGTTAGGAGAAACATTTAGGTTATATTGTTATACAATATTAAATTATCAACTAATGCAGATTCTCCAAAATGTTCTTACTAAAATTTTCCAAAATAAAATCATAAGTGCACCATAAGCATTTATTTTATTTGTTTGCATGGAAATGTTCTTTATTCTTTCTCTTGAAGTGTAACCCCACCTCTTTTGTTTATTATTTGCGTGTTGCAAATTGACGGCGCTTAATCGACAGCAAGGCCATCGCTATGTTTGGCGTGGGCACTCGGCCCCCCATGGCCTCGGGCACGCCTCTCATAGCTCAGGGCCTCTTCTGTCAGCGCGCCTTATGAGCTACATCGGAGGTGGAAATAGTTCTTTGCCTGCAGGAACTTTTTTTCACCACCAGGTGGTGCGGCTATATAATAGAAAAGGACCAAATTTTGCTACAACAAGGGTGTGGCAGGTTAAACTGGCATTCCTTTCAATAGTACTAATACAAAGTGTGTTAGTCTACAAGAATATAATATAAATGGGCAGAGAAAATGTCATAAAGCTAGTTGTTAATTTACAACAAATAAATGATCATGCCGCTGCTGGAGGCACCCATTATATTTTGGTGAAGGTTGCTTGTATATGTGTGGAGTGTTTCACCTTAGGCAGGAGAAGTAATTGCTGATATAAATGTGTCTATCTGCTTCTGAGCAAACAGATACTAGAAGCTCCAATAAGCTAGAGGCTCCATCCACCCTCCATTGATAGGTAAGAAAAGCACAACCCATCAGGCTCCAATTTAATATGACATGTTGAAGCCAGAGCAGATGGAACATCTTATATAGAAATAATTCTCTAAAAAGTGTGTGATTTATATACTTGCCAATCCTGGTATTTTGTTACAGACTTCACAAACTAGCTCTTCCCATAAACTATTATGGTTCTTTAATTATATAGTAACCACGATTAGGCCAGTTGCACTGCTCATTATACACTGTGTGTCTCTATCTGTTTCTAGTATCTGTCTAATTGTGCGAGCTCCATGTTGCATTGGGTTATACTGCCATGGAGTGGAGGGTGTGATTTTAACAGCTGCCACTGGGCCTGGGAAAGGCATATTACTGGGAGAGAGGAAGGGTCTCCCAATCCACATACTAGTGGGAGAGAGGAAGGGTCTCCCAATTCACATATTAGTGGGAGAGATGAAGAGTCTCCCGATCCACATATTACTGGGAGAGAGGAAGGGTGTCCCAATCCATATATTACTGGGAGAGAGGAAAGGTCTCCCAATCCACATATTACTGGGAGAGAGGAAGGGTGTCCCAATCCACATATTACTGGGAGAGAGGAAGGGTGTCCCAATCCGCATATTACTGGGAGAGAGGAAGGGTCTCCCAATCCACATATTACTGGGAGAGAGGAAGGGTCTGGCAATCCACATATTACTGGGAGAGAGGAAGGGTGTCCCAATCCACATATTACTGGGAGAGAGGAAGGGTGTCCCAATCCACATATTACTGGGAGAGAGGAAGGGTCTCCCAATCCACATATTACTGGGAGAGAGGAAGGGTCTCCCAATCCACATATTACTGGGAGAGAGGAAGAGTCTCCCATTACACATGTTAATAGGAGAGAGGAAGGGTCTAACAATCCACATATTACTGGGGGAGAGGAAGGGTCTCCCAATCCACCTATTAGTGGGAGAGAGGAAGGGTCTTACAATCCACATATTAGTGGGAGAGAGAAAGGTCTCACAATCCACATATTACTGGGAGAGAGGAAGGGTCTTGCAATGCACATATTAGTGGGAGAGAGGAATGGTCTCGCTATCCACATTTTACTGGGAGAGAGGAAGGGTGTTCCAATCCACATATTACTGGGAGAGAGGAAGGGTGTCCCAATCCACATATTGCTGGGAGAGAGGAAGAGTCTCCCAATCCACATGTTAATAGGAGAGAGGAAGGGTCTCCCAATCCACATAGTACTGGGAGAGAGGAAGGGTCTCGCAATCCACATATTACTGGGAGAGAGGAAGGTTCTCCCAATCCACATATGACTGGGAGAGAGGAAGGGTCTTGCAACCCACATATTATTGGGAGAGAGGAAGGGTCTCCCAATCCACATATTAGTGGGAGAGAGGAAGGGTCTTACAATCCACATATTAGTGGGAGAGAGAAAGGTCTCACAATCCACATATTACTGGGAGAGAGGAAGGGTCTTGCAATGCACATATTAGTGGGAGAGAGGAATGGTCTCGCTATCCACATTTTACTGGGAGAGAGGAAGGGTGTTCCAATCCACATATTACTGGGAGAGAGGAAGGGTGTCCCAATCCACATATTGCTGGGAGAGAGGAAGAGTCTCCCAATCCACATGTTAATAGGAGAGAGGAAGGGTCTCCCAATCCACATAGTACTGGGAGAGAGGAAGGGTCTCGCAATCCACATATTACTGGGAGAGAGGAAGGTTCTCCCAATCCACATATGACTGGGAGAGAGGAAGGGTCTTGCAACCCACATATTATTGGGAGAGAGGAAGAGTCTCCCAATCCACATATTACTGGGAGAGAGGAAGGGTGTGCCAATCCACATATTAGTGGGAGAGATGAAGGGTCTCCCAATCCACATTTTACTGGGAGAGAGGAAGGGTGTTCCAATCCACATATTACTGGGAGAGAGGAAGGGTCTCGCCAGCCACATATTACTGGGAGAGAGGAAGGGTGTTCCAATCCACATATTACTGGGAGAGAGGAAGGGTCTCCCAATCCACATATTACTGTGAGAGAGGAAGGGTCTGGCAATCCACATACTAGTGGGAGAGAGGAAGGGTCTGGCAATCCACATATTACTGGGAGAGAGGAAGGGTCTCCCAATCCACATATTACTGTGAGAGAGGAAGGGTCTGGCAATCCACATACTAGTGGGAGAGAGGAAGGGTCTGGCAATCCACATATTACTGGGAGAGAGGAAGGGTGTCCCAATCCACATATTACTGGGAGAGAGGAACAGTGTTCCAATCCACATATTACTGGGAGAGAGGAAGGGTCTCCCAATCCACATATTACTGGGAGAGAGGAACAGTGTTCCAATCCACATATTACTGGGAGAGAGGAAGGGTCTCCCAATCCACATATTACTGGGAGAGAGGAAGAGTCTCCCAATCCACATATTACTGGGAGAGAGGAAGGGTCTCCCAATCCCAAATGCATAACATCCAGAATATATCTGGAAATGGGTTAAAGCACCACTACAGTTTAAAGGGTAAAAAAGACACTTGCTTGTGAAGTATCAGTCAAACTAACAATATCAGCAGCTGTGCAAACCATGGACATAAAACATTTTGGGGGGAAATTATTAGTTTTTGACAATTTTGGAATCCAGTTTGTTACATCACATCCTGGGCAGTGTTTATAGCTATTAGTTAAGAAAGGGGTGTGGGAGAGGGAACAGGGCGAAGTCCAGAGTATTTGTTAGATAATTGGATACAATTTAATTTGACACCATACTCATTCTCAATCACTGGGCCAGCAGCAGACACCATGCATCATTCAATGTAAATGTAAACTCCACTCACACACACACACAACTTCCACCAATGTATCATGGATCCCTCCAGGGCCCAGCAGAGGCATAAAATGGATGTTGTTCTAATTAAAACTTACATGTATGACTTATGCTCTTAGTCAGACTCATCTAGATACAAATGTATTGAATACATATTGCATTGAATCCCACTGATATCTTGTGTTAGATTAAAAAAAGATAAAAACAGGGAAACTTGGATAAAAATTATATTTCCCAATAAATCTAGTGTAGTTAAAGGATCACTGCACAATGACAAAAATCATAAATAATTGGTTTGAAGGGGCATGTCTTCACTGCTCGAATGTATAGGAATAAACCTACAAAAAGAAATACACTCAATAAATATAATGACAATTAAAATATATATGGGCTGTTGAAAATATATTTTCTCGTTTGTGGGGTTATTTTAAATTGATAAAAATCAATTTCACAAGATGCTTATTTGAACAACTTGATTTAATAATAGGAAAATTATTTTAGAAAGTTAAATAAACTAAATATAGTCTTTGATTTATTAGCTTCAATTAGTAAGCGCTGTGAGCAGACAATTTATTTATTTAAGCTGGTTTCTTAAAAAGGAAGGAGCCTTGTAGAGTGGTAAGATTTCCATTAGTCCTATTGCACTAAGGAATAGAGCCTTCAACTGAAGATTTCTTCTCTTCACTGGACTCATCTCCCCTTCACCTGTTTGTAGAGGCAGATACAACAATGGAGCATCTCTATACAGCAAACTTGCATATAATAGTTGGGTTTATTCTTTGCTTTTTATTTTCTAATAACAGTTTGTCCATTACCAAGTTTTTTCTTTAATACGTAAATAAGAAATTGCAACAGTCTTATAAGACAAATATATTTAAAAAGGACACAACCAGGTTTAAAATGTCTATATAATGTTGTTTTCCTATAAATTGTAAAAATTTTTTGCTGCACAGTAGTAATATAATATTTCATATACCAAAATATTTTGTGTTCATTTTTTACCGAGAATGTCACAATACACAAACTTGTAAAGGGGTGAAACAATATTCAGGTAAATATATGGTGTTTAAAGAGGAATATGATCTCTCACCCCATTCTTTCTTCAAACTAAAAATACATATAGAATATCTATCTATCTATCTATCTATCTATCTATGTGTATATCATTCTACCTATGATTCTATTTATCTATCTATCTATATATCTATCTATCATCCATCCATGCATCCAGGGGCTAGAAAAATCCTAGGAACCTGAAAATGCTGAACTGCAGAAAAGATAGTTTTTATACGTTTTTGCAAGACAAATAAGTGCTTATAAAATTAACCAACTAATAATAAATTAACTTTTTATTTGTAATATTAATATTATTATTATCATTATTATTATTATGAATAATAACAATAATATTTTATGACAGTTAGTACTAAATAATTAAATGAATTACAATAATATGATATAAATAATGTGAATATAATTATTGTGCTATTATCATTATTATTATTAGTAGTAGCAATAAAGAATAACAATAATAATTCGTATTATATTATTAAAATTGTATTTGTTATTGTTTTATTATTGATTATTATTGATTATTATTGATGACTATAATATTAATAATAATAAATAATAATAATAATGAATAATAATACATCTCTATTTACAAGGTGTAGTATTTCTGTTCTGATGCACACATGGTACCTATACATCTCTTAAGATTTAATCAGGTATTCACACTGGTACAGAGGTACTAGAAGACCTTACATCAGAGAGTATATAATCTATATAAGGGGTGAAATACACAAAGGATAAATTGGCTTCTTTGTGCTGGTTTGGAGCATTTATATAATTATTATAGAAATGTATAATATCTTGAATATCTTGATTACAAATGAATTAGTCGTTTTTCCCCAAACACTCTGGTCTCATCCAGCTTTTGTGCAGCAGATAACTCATAAACTATAAGAAGTAGGAGGCAGCAATTGTACCCAAATTGAGGAGGGGGTGGTAGGTGATCCCTCTGAGGCTGATTGACAGGCAGCCAGCTGTGACCAGCTGTGGAGATGCTTTGATGAAAGAAATGTCCTTTCAGCAAAGAAAAACTATATATAATATGAGAAAGAAAAATGTTGAACAAGGGCATGTTGTCCTTCACAGGTTGAGAGGGCCCCCCACTGCTCTGAAATAAGTATTCAGGTATAAGACCTACATGGACTGTTACACCAGCCTTGGACAGGCACACACAGGATATCAGGAGATCCCTAGTCAGATAATCCTGCTCACAACTGGATTAAGTTTTACAAAGTAACACAAATGTCTGCAAAACTGTATGAGAGGAGATGAACTTTATGTGTGGATAGAATCATTGGCAGGAGCTGTTATATGTGTAATACCCCATAATGTGGCCTTCTAAGAAGGGGTGTTGTATGTGTGGGGGCATCAAAGAGATAAAGGTGTCTTCTGATCTGTAAATATGATATTTAGGACAAACACAATGATTAGGGGGTCTTCTGTGCCAGTGATGTAACATGTGTGGAGCCATTAAAGAGATACATTTAGATGTGTATATATATCTTCACATGGGGGGTTATATGTCTGGCACACACCTATAGGTCAACTGAGCTGGGGGGGTTATATGTTGTGAGGGACCAACACATTGATTAAGAGATCTTCTGGGCTGTAATTGAGGGAACAGATGTGTAAGGAAGGCAGCTGAAATGGGGAGTCTCATATGTACATGAGGAGCATAGTCACAGAGAGTACCTATATCCGTATCTATCTCTATCTATCTGACTATCTATTTATCTATCTATCTGTCTATCTATCTATCTATCTATCTATCTATCTATCTATCTATCTATCTATCTATCTGTCTATCTATCTATCTATCTATCTGTCTGTCTATCTATCTGTCTATCTATCTATCTATCTATCTATCTATCTATCTGTATCTATCTCTATCTGACTATCTATCTATCTGTATCTATCTCTATCTATATCTATCTATCTATAGGCATATAACTATCTATCTATCTATCTATCAATCTATCTATCTATCTATATCCATAGAACTCTCTATCTCTCTCTCTCTCTCTCTCTCTCTCTATCTAGATATAAGAATTTGTATTTAGGTGCTTTCTCCTGTCCCTTTCCATCCAACGCCAACAATCTGATTATCTGCCTTTATGATGAGACCACAACCCATTGAATAATCGGGGAATTAAACATTTTCACCAATAAACCCCTATCCGCTCTTTATTTTTGTACAATCAACATCTTCAGAACAAGACAACAGAGGTTCCTTGGCTCATTCATTAGGAGGTGATTAAATCAACCAACATTAAGTCACACCAAATAATATCATTAACCCACCAAATAAATGCGGTCCCTTTGATGTTTGTGTGTTATTATTCAATGTGTATTGGGAGTGATAAGACTTTGTTTTTTCCCAGGAAAATACAGGCATATTTTTTTATGCGACCAGAACAAATTGAACACTACTTTGCATGTTATTTGTCTTGATATTCCATCACTTTTTAAAAGATATGAATATTCATTTATTGATGCTGGTATTAATATGTAAATATTTTTCCCCTAAAATAAAAATGTATAAAACACTGTTTTTTTTTCATGGTTTGTAAATAAAAAAAATCCATAAATTTGGCCTGTGGGTGTTTATATATTTTAAAGAAGGGATTTATATTAAGCATAAACTAAATGATTGTATCCAAATGCTATTGTTCAGTAACAAATGCATTGTGATAAACACATGTATTGTGCTGGATTGAGCTCAGAAAGCCATTAACCCCTGCAGTTAAGGTAGAATGTTCCCTAAAACAGAACATTCCACTGGATATATTCTAATAAAAGTGGAATTAATCAGGGAGCTGGTGAGGGCTTCCATTAAACTCCTCCCTGCCTATTAAGCACATTCTGTTATATCCTGGAGCTTACCAAGCAAAGCTTGTACCACAAAACCAATACATGCAACAATTTTATAATATATGTTTTGGGTTCAAACAGTGGAAGTCGGTGTAGTATCTGGAGGGTTATGGCCACTGCAAGAAAAGGCATCAGGTATTAGATGGATATACATTAAGAGGAAAATCTAAATGGCATTAACTTCCTATAGAAAGTATACAACAGAAATACATATGAATTATATGATAATTGTTACATTACTAGCTCACTATGCACAATATGCATACATAAAATGGATAGTATTATAATACACACATATATATATATATATATATATATATATATATATATATATATATACATACATGTATATATATACATACATGTATATATATATATAGAGCTTGTGTGTTTTATTGGAACTCTTCCTTCACTGAATCTGACTTACACACCTCTCCCTCCAGCTCTGTACACAGGGGGAGCTGTGTGTGTAATTGTGAGTACACACCTGGAGTGCTCCTGGTCTATTTGTGTCTCACACATGCAGCTGCCCCTCCTGCAGGTATAGACACCTTCACTGCACACAAAGCTCTAAGTGATAACAAGGAACTCACAAGATGAGGCAGTTATTGCAAGAATGTCCTGCAAAAATACATCATGATGTGCTAAAGTACTAAACAGAGGACAATAAAATGAGATATGCAAAATTGTGTGTGGGTCAAAATGAAAAAAACTGATTAAAAATCAATTAAATTCTATCTATCTACATATCTATCTATCTATCTATCTATCTATCTACATATCTATCGATCTATCTATCTATCTATCTATCTATCTATCTATCTATCTATCTATCTATCTATCTATCTATCTATCTGTCTGTCTGTCTGTCTGTCTGTCTATCTATCTATCTATCTATCTATCTACATATCTATCGATCTATCTATCTATCTATCTATCTATCTATCTATCTATCTATCTATCTATCTATC